>JAEAOA010000976.1:247500-372500 GCA_016746295.1 Potamilus streckersoni | reverse complement strand
GGGATATACTTCGCATATTTTCGATTACGAAATAACAGATCGATGTCTTAGTGATCAACATAAAAGGGAGAAAAATTATCGATCATGATTTTTATCAGGATTGAAATTACCCCTCTTGCAACACGGACTTATCTTGTTTTGTACATTATATACATTTTTTTTGTATATTATTGACTTATTTTGTTCGGTATATTATCTTTCTTCAGCAACTGTTTACACACTGACATTATTTTATGCACATTCTGTACAGAGTGAACCGTTATAATTCGTATAAATGTGTGCTTTGATCATGCGAGATGAACATTTTGTTGTGCGTAATTGCCTATATACATATACTTTAGTAAAATCCATTTTCTTTCATCAGAAATCAAAGCATACCCTAAAATTTCTTGTTAGCTAACTATGAAGTGAGTGTAACAACATTTTTTTAAAAAAAAGTGTTTTCAAGAAATTCATCTGGTCATTACTAATAATAGATTTTTAATGTGACAGAGTACCTTACTCAATTTGTCAAATACAACCACAAGACTTTCTATTTCAATTAAACTGGTTTTGCTAACAAAAGAGATGTCACGACGTAAATAAAAAAAAAACAAATAAACAAATTGAAGTTTAGACGTTGATCAAAGTAACACAAAAGCGCTAGAATCCTTGAAGATAGTATTTGATGCCTCACTGACAAATCCTGTAATGTTTCTAAAATTATTATTTAGACAAATTAACCGAATTATTAATGCTTAATAATAATAATAATAACAATAATAATAATAATAATAATAATAAAAATAGTATAGCAGTATTATTATTATTATTATTATTATTATTATTATTATTATTATTATTATTATTATTATTATTATTATTATTATTACTACTACTACTACTACTACTACTACTACTATTACTACTACTACTACTGGCATAAAGCTATGTGAAATTAAGTCCAAATAGTTAATTATCCTAGATTCTACTCCAAGCTATATCTGGCAAAGCAAGAACCGTTCACATACCTTGAAGGCATTAACAACTATTGAATTAACTACAGTAAATATTAATCGATGGGGGGAGGGAGGGCGGGCTCTGAGTGGTAGAGTGGTCGAGTGGACTAAAGCGATGTCCGTTACGGACCACTGACATTTCACCTCTGCGTGGTTTCGAGTCTAGGATTCGGCGAATGTGGATATGCGAGAAAGCTCGCCAGTAGCTACCCCAAAATCGGTGGTGCTATCCGGTGATTTCCCGGTTTCTTCCTCCACCATTAATACAGGCCTCCATGTATAGCCTATCGTGTGCTGAAAAATGGCGTTAAGCCCCACAACAACAACATTAATCGATCAATTCTGACTGACTGCGGATAAAATTATTCTGGTTCAAATTATCCAAAATTTAATCCATCATCTACACAGCATTTTTGCATAACATCAACAAACCGTTAATATTCCAGCAATGAGGTAATTAATTTCGTCATTATGATAATAATTGAGAGAGAGAGAGAGAGAGAGACACAGAGAGAGAGAGAGAGAGAGAGAGAGAGAGAGAGAGAGAGAGAGAGAGAGAGAGAGAGAGAGAGAGAGAGAGAGAGAGAGAGAGAGACACACACATTGTCTTATAATTACATTAACTGCTTTTATACCGCATCCTCATTTTGAGAAATTACGATATTCTGTTTGATAAGGCACAATTATTACATGTCCTTTAATGTTTTAAATAACGGAGTATTCTCTATCTTTCTTCTTAAAGAGTATTGGGTTTTTGATATTTCGATATTTCGTTCTTTCTTGCACATTTCAATACACAATTTATCAAAATTGCCATGATATAGTACTACTTTGCTAAAGAGTAATTGTAAGTGTCAAATGTCATTGAGTACACATAAAACATCTCAGTATTAATATATATATATATATATATATATATATATATATATATATATATATATATATATATATATATATATATATATATATATATATATTATATACATACATATATATATATATATATATATATATATATATATATATATATATATATATATATATATATATATATATATATATATATATATATATATATATATCGCATTCATTAACAGAAACCTGACCTTTACAGTGTTGGTATAAAGCAATTTGTTATGCCAATTCTGTTGGTATATCAAATTGTCATCTGTCCATAGCGCAATAATACGCATATATAAACGTTCCAGCGATTGTCTGTAGTTGATTCTAAATCAATGATGATTTCCCACATAATAATTATTAGTGACGCATGAAAATAATTATACAAAGTATCATTAATCCTAGTCTTCTAAACGAATTTAACATGGTATACATTTTCATCACAATCCTTTCTGATTTTTGTTCCCCCTCCAATTTCATGCATTATCTATGCAGACATGTGGACAAACTATGCAAAAATGTGGAGAGAGAGAGAGAGAGAGAGAGAGAGAGAGAGAGAGAGAGAGAGAGAGAGAGAGAGAGAGAGAGAGAGAGATGTACAGTATGTACGCTGATCCTAGCTTCTTTTCCTTTTAATGGATATTTTATACATCTCGTGGTATATCATTAATACACCGTACATACATGCATACACACATACATACATACATATATATATATATATATATATATATATATATATATATATATATATATATATATATATATATATATATATATATATATATATATATACTCTATGTCAGGACGATTAATATCTGAAAATGCCTTGAAATGGAGGCTCCAAGTTTTCAGATATGCATGATTCTATTGAAATTAACTAGAGTTGAAAGTTAGCCTCTGAAATCCCATAGCACTCTTCGTCCCCGAAAGACACGTCTAATTTCTGATATTTGATTATTTTCTGAATATGTATACAGTCAAAACCAATGCAGATGATCCTAGAGAAAGAAAACTCCATGGTTAGGTCAGACATTTAAATGAATCCAATTTACATATCAGACATATTCGATGATATATTCTATGCAATGTTTTGAGTCTAGAAATGTTCTTGTTGATTATCGCCATAAAATATCGCAATGGTGCTCTTTATGGTTAAAATCGTAAACGCTGATTTTGTATTTGTAATAAAAATGTACTATTTTTAGAAGAGGACAGAGATTGAATGGGTGCCGCAGCGAATGTTAAGTCACGTGAGGTATCTACACACCTCATAGGAAGTTTGCTTTATCGGTTGCTGCGCTCGTTGCGCTCGATTAGTTAAAAGGGTAAAATCGACAGAAAGTGAATAACAAAATTTTCAAAGGAAACCAAGTCAAAATAAAGTAAAACTGTACACGATTTGTTGATCCCATATATGAAATACTCGGCATTCGAGGATGTGGGACAATGTATTTCAACATATTGATATTCAAATCTGATTCCACTTCATAACTTCTCATAGTTAATCGTGAACATAGCCTGAAAAATATTGGCAGTAATGTGCTTATCCGAGGAATTGCGGTGTATCAAAGTCTTTGTGTCTATATTGTCACCAGGATAGGTGCATATTGAAATCTGGAAAGTTAAATACCAATGCACATTACTGATTTAAAAATCGTCGAGAAAATAAATATAATACAGGACAAAATTCATCATAAAATGAAAGACGGTTCTACATCTGGGCAGGGCAGACGAGGCAATCGAATTGAACATTAGAGATATGAATCTTCGATGTGAATAACACGCTTACCTGCTCCAGATAGTCAAAGGGGGCAAGACTATTCCAGCAAACAACTCCACCCGTCTCCAATAAGTCGCTGGCGCATCGACTTACACGAAGCTTCTATATCGTCCCATAAAAGATAGCGGCAGTGAATTGTTAATCAATATCGTCGAGTGTCGGTCTATAATTATTTGCCATATTGCATAATCAGAACAAAGTTCGAATTTTATTGCACGAATATAGACTGAGATATGCATTCTCTAAAGAATAATCAGAGTATGCCACTCGACAGGCCAATATGCTCGTCCCATTACTTTGTTAATACTAACGGATAATGTTTGTAATTTTTAAAAAAAAAACAAATTTTGTAAACTTGTATCCAAACCGTCAGTTGTCACAAACAATTTTCCAACCAAATTGCTACGATGTCAGCAATGTGGCAGTTTATTTTGGTGTCTAAGCCACCCGAGCGGTCCAAATGTTAGATATATGTTGTATATAATAACCAGTCAACTCCAACTATTCAGAATGCCCACTTTTACGAATTATATATTTATTTAAAATAGCTCGTTTCAAAGTCTTTTTCTTACTAGAGCCTCTTTTGGTCAATGCCGTATCTATCCTACTTCTGCAATATTACGGGGGGGGGAGGAGAGTTGGATATCACAGGCGTAATTAAAATGTAAAATGTAGGAGTGCGGTAATTTTGTTGTAAACGAGGTTTAAAATAAATTCCACTCCGTCTGTCTCATAAAAGCTCATATAAGCTTTAAACATTAATATGCACTGTACTAGATAATTCAGTTATGAGAATGTTCAACATTGGAACAGACGAGATACACAATAGTTTTCAATGGGCTGAGGAAGACGTGTGTATGTGTGTGTGTGTGTGTGTGTGTGTGTTCAAGTCTTTTTGATAAAATAAGTCAGACAGATTGGTCTTCAGTTCCCTGGATATGATACTTTTTCAATAGTCTTTCCATATAATTGTTTTTGCTTTTGTTGTTGTTGTTGATGATGATGAGGAGGAGGAGGAGGAAGAGGAGGAGGACGACGACGACAATGATGATGTTCACGATTAACTATGAGAAGTTATGAAGTGGAATGATGATGATGACTGGAGTTGCAGTATAGCAATGAAAGTTATTTAGCTGTAATGGTTGAGGTTGTATAATTTATTATGCATTTGGAAGTAGCAGTTATGCTTGAAGTAGAAAAAAAGATAGCAGTTAATAAAGTAATGGATTAATAACAACAGTAATTACCCTAAAGATGGTGACATTAACAATAATGGAAAGGGTACATGTCTTTTTACTAGTAATAGCAGTAATTACAACGTGAACTGAATTGATCTTAATTACACTTGCAGTTTCTGTAGCAGAATTAGTAGTAGTAATAGTGGTATTATATTATTAGAAGCCTTAGTAATTGTAGTAGTAGTAGTAGTAGTAGTACTAGTAGAATCAGCAGTAGTAGTAGTAGTAGAAGCAGATGTAATTGTGGTAGTAGTAATAATAGTTGCATTAGTAATAGTAGTAATAGTAGTAGTAATTATTTTAGTAGTAATAGTAGCACTAGTAGTAGTAATAATCATAGTACTAATTGTAGCAGTAATAGTAGTACTAGTTGTAGTAGTAATAGTAGTACTAGTTGTAGCAATAATCATAGTAGTACTAGTTGTAGTAGTAATAGTAGCACTAGTAGTAGTAATAATCATAGTAGTACTAGTTGTAGTAGTAATAGTAGTACTAGTTGTAGTAGTAATGGACGCTACATAACATGCACGAATAACATACATAAACGCTGCATAATATACTTAAGTGCTACACAGCATAAATGCTACAAAATGCATAAACGCTGTATAACATACATAAGTGCTTCACAGCATAAATGCCACATAACACACATAGCGCTACACAGCATGCATGAATGCTACATAGCATGCATAAATGCTACATAACATAGATAAGTGCTACACAGCATAAATACTACATAAAATGCGTGAAAGCTACATGACATGCATAAGTGCCACGTAATATGCATGAATGCTACATGACGTCTACCTGACATTCAAATTAAATCTATTTTAAAAAGCACAAGTCTGCTAATCTTCTTTAAATTATTTACCAGAATGAAACTCACATAGACAACAATTATTTTATACATGATCTTGGTTTTTGTCATACTGTAATGCATATTGTACCTACATATACGACAAGAATGAGGACAGTTTCTTTCTATTGTGTCAGTCTGTATATCCATCTAACAGTCGAACTGTTTCACTGTCTGTCTGTCTCTGTCAGTTTATCTGTTTCTGTCCGCGACAAAATCCAACAATACCACTTTGAAAGAATTATTGAGAGAGGAACCTGTCGAATTTAGCACTATCTTGGCAAAACCAGTCTGGCTGGGTAGTATACTGCCCGGTCCCCGGAAAAATTTCTCTACCCGTCCAAATCTACAACAAATATCTTCACCTTGTGGAAAACAGGTTCCCGGAGTTGTACTGATTAACAAGCTAATTTGTATTATACAATATCGCTATGTAAGCAAAATAAATTATTCAGTAATGCTATTTGTTTGTGGAAAAACAATAATAAATATATCCTATTTGTGATTTGAACATATTTTATTCATATGTACACTGACAATTCATGGTTTAAAAATCCGTAGATCAAACATATTTGCATATAGGTTGCATACAGTGATTCTTGTTGATTATTTGAAGTTACATGTTCTAATTAGTTCCATTTTGACACTTTCCTGGCACTAACCCGTGTTCATAATCATGGTCCCAGGTTTATGCATTTAGATTAACATAAACAGAGCTAAAAGTGTTTTGGGGATTTTGTTTAATTTAAGCCTTGTATTGAGTTGTCACGATTTCACGAGTCTAAACTGTGTGGTCCGATTAGTTTAAGGCAAAAGTCATTTTGAGTCATTTCTTGCACAAGGTAATACGATATCCTCATAAACTCTTCCATCATTCTCATCTCTTACTAGATGTCTTGGCTTTACTATAAAATTCTCCAGACTGGTACTCTCATTTAGAAGACTATGATTAATTGCAGGAAGAAAAAGATCGATAGTACACATACACCATCTGGAGATATAATCCATGAGTGAATTCCAGTCTGAATGGTTCTCGTTTCTCGTACCGAATCACGTGATTCTATCTGTAAATAGGGAATATAAAACTATTTCTCAGCGATTTCTAAACCTAGAGTTTTGAAATCTGAATAGAATTCTACTTCAATAAACAAAACCAAAGAATAGCCCTCGGTAATCTTATATACATAGTCCAGATTAACTGGCGTTAATTCACAAAGGATATAGCATTTCAACATTTGCTCCAATAGTATAGCTTACAATAACTTACATAAATATACATGATTAATTACATTTAAATATACATTAAAATACGCAATCTAAAAACACTCGATGTAATCTACAAGGGATATAACATTTAAAGATACAATAAAAAATGTGTACAGTATAAATTATCTCGCTGTTATCTAACACGGATTCAACATTTAAATATGCGCTTCATTAGTAACTTCAAAATAACTTGTTGTAAGTTACCAAATATAAATCATCTAAATATATGTCCAGTCTAGGTTAACTCGCTGTAATCTACGTGAGCGGCAGCGGTTTAAATATATGTGATTTGTACAATCCATATTAACTCAGCATAATCTATGAAAGATGCAATATTTTAATATAAGTTAAACTATGTACTGTTAAGATTAAATCGCTGTAATCCACATGAAATATAGGAATTTAAACACACGTTAAAATATTAAAATATCTACAATCTAGATTAAATCGTAATCTACAAGCGATACAGCGATTTAAAGATACTGTGTTATATATGTGTGTGTGTATATATATATATATATATATATATATATATATATATATATATATATATATATATATATATATATATATATATATATATACAGTTAAGATTGGTTTGCTGTAATCTACGAGACATATCGACTTAAACTTACGCGGTAATATATATTGTGTAGAATAACTCGTGCTAAATTGCAAGACATTTATGTCTGTCTCAGTAATATGCTACTGACCAGAAGAGCTCACTATCTGCTAGAGATGGGCGCATTATCACATATTTTACAATAAGTTTGGTTTTTGCTGTTTTTGAATCTTGTTTCTCAAAACGGCATGATCTGTCGTTTCATTTTTGATCAGACGATCAGGACAGAAACAAGGGCAGTGTGCGTGTATGGATGATGGGCCTTTGAAAGACGTAAGCGAGGACGTTCATATGGTCAATCAAATAATTAGTTGTTGATTATCACAACACACTGCAGCTGTTCAAATCAATAAGTTAGTTTTTCATTATCGCGACATTCTAAGAAAGAAAGAAATTGATATCTGAAGATATTCATCTGCTACAAAATCGAATATGTTTTAATGTTGGATAGATAAGTTGAAAGTCTACATTCCACTGGCAATCCAAACATTCGCTTGACTGTAAGTCAAATAAATGCAGTAAGTTTCATTTATTATTCTCATATATTATAAAGCTTATATCTTCAAAAGACCTTTCTGATAATCTGTTACTGTTAGGCATCTGGTGGTAATCTCTCTCTCTCTCTCTCTCTCTCTCTCTCTCTCTCTCTCTCTCTCTCTCTCTCTCTCTCTCTCTCTCTCTCAAATATACATAAATAAAAACAGGAAACTCCGAAATCTAAATAAACTTTTTGTGTAACTTCCCTTTCTCCCGTGTAAAATGTTTGTGTACATGGTGTCTACTTTCTGAATTTAAGCATAAACGTTAAGCTTTCTCGCTACATCTTGTACACATTAGATTTAAGGCATGTACGAAATGCAGCATCATGACACCGTTAGGAGCCAGGGGCGGCAATCAAATTAGAAATTATAAATTGATGAATGAAAGGATAATGCTGTGTGTATTTTGTCTTAGAATCGTTGATGTTTTTCACTTTTTAAAATCGGCTGGGGTACAAAGAAGCGGGGTGGGGAGCGAATACTTTAGCTGAGTACAATCATACTCAACGTGGGTCGTGGGTCAGGAGATGATATTGCAATCGGAACGTCGTAGGATAAAGATAACGGACATTTTGAATTGCCCTCAAGTCCGTTACGGTTGGTACGTTTGTTACGTTATTTATTTCAAAAGTCTCAATAAGTAGGTTATGTATCATCACTTTCAACAATGGTTGCAGACAGGTGAAAAAGAAATATTTCTTCAATTTTATTTATTATTGGAAAGGTACAGGAATAACATTAAAAAATTAAATGTGCAGGTATTTCATTGATTGCTGAAACATTATCGAGCATTCTTTTAAATACCTATCATTTATAAAACTCCGTTTTTCTTACGTCTGTCCCATTGTTCGTCTGCCAATAACTAACTAAATAGAGATTTATCATTACGATTACACCTTAGTCTTTATTTTAGAGTCGATGTTTTCTCGATTTTCATGAAAAAGAGGAGAATATTCCGAATGGATAATGCTGACAAAAATTCTTATAAATAATTGACTTATTACATTGAAAATGCAAAAAAGTTCTTACGAGTTATTTTGCAACACATGGATTACACCGATATAAATAAACTCCATTCAAAACATTCTCATCTTTTACTGATGCGGGTTGAATAACTTTGATACTCGTTCGCAACTATGTGGTCAGCCATACGGATTATGGCTTGACTGAATGTCGATAGCTGTCATTCTATTTCATTTTTTTTACGAAACTAGGATTGAACAAGATGTCACAAATCAGCTTAAACATTTTTTATTCTTAACTCCTCAGTTAATCCTGCTGTCAATTTAGCCGTAAAAAAATATCAGAGGTGATTCAAACAGATGCGGTTGTGGTTATTATCTGCAGAAATTTCTGGCGAACAAAATGCATGATTTTTCATTAAATTAATGCGCCGACATACATCCGAGGCATACTTTTATCTCGCACGAATAGCCAAGGTAGTTCCAAATTTTTGACACTGGCAGAGACTCGGTGATACTGGTGGTATTAATTCCCAAACTTGCAAGTATTTGCAGGACAAACTATATGTGCAAAAAGAAACAATAAAAATGATCGGTGTGCCAAATAACACTCTACAACTTTTCAATAACGATGAATTTCCCGTACTTTTATTTTTAATGTTATTCTTACAAAATTGCTATGATAAAAACGAAAAAATAATCATTCGGTAAGAATGTATTGATACATTTGCTTGCATTGTTGTTGATGATGACACGTCATGATGTAACACAAGAAGTCCTTGACTTAATGGCAGTTCAGAATGGTTATTATTTTCATCAGAGGATTTTTTTGTTGAATGGGATCGAAAAGCTAGAAGATGTTCCGATTTATTCAAACCCTACTTAAAATGAAAAATGGAGCAAGGGTCACATTTTTCGCTTCCGAGATAGTACTACGAATGTAGTCAAGCTCTATTTTGAGAGCATTTTTTCTCCCCCATTTTGTGCAGATGCAAGGGTTAGTTCTTGGCATTCTTGATATCGATTTAAGGGAAATTCTTCAGAATATGAGTATTATGGAGTTGTTTTCTGTATATATTTTGACGAAAGTGCACACTCAGTAATGAGGCATTGTTGCTAATTCGGAAGTGAAAGTATATGACCCACTGCATGTCGTTTTGTTTTCAGTCCAACCTCTCAAAAGCTGTGTTTAAACCTCTGACAAAGACCTCACCGTGATGTGATCTATCAAGATACATTAGATTACATTAACACGTGATTTATTACTGTTGAATACACTGGAAAGCTGTGTAATAACAAACAAATGTAGAGACCATATAGGAAAAATAATAGTGACCAGAGTACAAATACGTTTGGCATTGAAGGGAATATAACCATTGGTGATTGACATTAAATGTATATTAATGAACAAATAAAATCTTATCAGCAGATCAAATCCTATGTTTGTCTAGACAACGTAATATAAATGAATGCCCTTGTCACAACCATTGTATCTAGGAATCTACTGTATCGCACTTCATTTCAGTTTCGGGCCAACGCCCCGAGTGGCCGAGTGGTCTAAAGCGCTATCTGTTACGGATCACTGCCAGCTCACTCTGCGTAGGTTCGAGTCTAGGATTCGGCGAATGTGGATATGTGAGAAGGCTTGCCAATAGCTTCTTGTGGTTCTGTGGTTCTTTCCGATGATTTCCCTGTTTCTTCCTCCACCAATAATATTGGCCGCCATGCATAGCCTATCGTGTGCTGAAAAATGGCGTTAAGAACAACAACAATAATTTCGGGCCTTACACCATCAGTTTATGCTGCTGACTGTCAGATGACACAGTATACAGATTTGCGCGGCACGGAAAATCGTTATTGTTACATCTACAAAAGTTTTTATTTGGCAATAAATGTGTGACGAGGACCAGACATCAACAATAACACGTGTGACTTATATATGCAAGCTACCACGAGCCCATAATATTAAATAAATAAATTCTAAAACTCATATATTCTTCTAGTTAATAGACTGTAAATAATTTTCCCAAACAGATTAAAAAGGTTATAATTCAATAGCTACTTAGATTCAAGTTATAACTTTATCTTTGTAGATTCTTTTGGGTTTTTTTTACTGATAATTCATCAAGAATTATCTCTACATCAAACACTGCAGTGAGAATGTTCACATACTTAAGTAGCATAATCAATTCAGTGACCTTACTGTATTCATAGTGCTTTAACGCTTACTATTTATCAGTAATTTTATTGTCCTTTTTATCTCAACTATAGTTATATTTTCAATTTTTAATGCAGCCTTAAAAAACTCAAGGAATGTATCAGTATCGTCAGTGTTGTTGATGTTCTTACGTAATGTAAAATTCTGTCTGAATAGATTAAAATTTCTTTAATTTAACACTGATATCGTTTGAATGTCTCCAAACGACTTTGTGATTGATTTCTTTCATCTCCTGTGTTTTGTCCACAACATGGTTTTTGTAAAGTATCGCTTCTAAAATAATTTTAAAAACTTGCACTCCTGAAACACGTGTTGTCTAATATTTACATTTCTTGCTACTGTGTAAACCTTCCTGACGAAGTTTAATTTTTTAAATCTCAGTTCTAAATTAATTTCTAAACAAAGGTGGTCTAAAGATTGTTATTTTATTTGAATAAAAACGTATACATAAACTTGAGCAGAGTTTTAGAAAACAATGCCAATTTGTTGATTCCTTTGTATTTTCAGTTTCATACTCCATATTCTAGCTTTAGTATTATTTAGCTAACGAGGATTTGTCGGTATTATTTATACAGATTTGTTTTTTTTTCTGGGATCCATTTTGAAGTATTTTAATTTTTTGGTTTCATGCTTGTACACAATGAAACAGGCAACGTTTGTCGGGTTCACGTTTTTGTTATGCTATAGAGGCAGTTTTACTTTCCTTTCATCCATAACCAGAAGGAACTATTCTTGACTGACACCGAATGATTTGCCTCCAAGCTTATTGGGAAGACTGCTCCTTCACCATCTTCTGACCTTTAATAATGAAAAGTTGGCAATGATTGAGTGTGGTTTCTGTCACAAACGTCACACAACATTTTGTTCATTCCAACAAACCAGGCCATTATGCGGCCTTGATCTGCCCTTCTTATGGTTGAATCCTATGCAATGTTAAAATTCGATATTTTTATCATCAAATTTGTAAAAGTTGTACTGGTAAACTCTATTAGGATAACTGCACAATCCATCTCCTTCCTTGTCAATTTGACAACCCAATTAATACTCAAAGGTTATCTATCATTTTCATCTAATGCAGTCGTCCAACTTTTCCTCAGTATTCTAAAGCCGTTTATCAACTGTCAAATTTGCTTTTCTTTGAGAATTGTGGTGAATTATCATGTTGATCATAATGTAGCTTGAGCTACACCTAAATTAGAAACCCTTATCATTTCTAAGACATCTTTTTAATTGTTACCATGACAGTTGGGTACTTCTTTGTTCGTGACGCGTACCACTAAATATATATCTAATAATAACTAACCAAATAAGCATGCTATAGAAAGACATAATAAATCTCGAGAACTTTTAAAGATAACAATATCATGTTCTAATGTAGTAAATCTGTTCAGCAAATTTATATTGCAGAGTGTAAACAGAACTTAGGCAATGTAATTTATGGTTTGGCTGTACATATTACATATTTGCATTTCATAGTGGCAATAACACACTTTAGTAGGCTTGCGTTTGAAGTGGCAATACATACACTGTAGCTCTTTACTGATTGATAATTTATCTACGGATAATAAACCAGCATATCAAAGATGTCATGCATCCACAGTTTAAATCCGGTTTCACGTGCTAGGATTCCTTTTGCTTTTGTCAGAATTTTACAGATGCATAAATCATTATGTTCATGTGTAAGCTAATTTAATAGACGAATAGGTTCCTAGAGGATGCGATCGATTCAGCAAGAGACACTGTTTCATACCAGAAAAAATTGAAGTGTTTTATGCAGAGTACACCAAGATGTGTAAAAAATCTTTACACGCTTGAATATTGGTAAGTTCCAAATAGTCAGTCAGCCAGCAGATCATTGAGAGAGAGAGAGAGA
The DNA here is from genome assembly GCA_016746295.1 of Potamilus streckersoni. Lineage (NCBI taxonomy): Eukaryota > Metazoa > Mollusca > Bivalvia > Unionida > Unionidae > Potamilus > Potamilus streckersoni. The sequence continues at coordinate 359,245 of JAEAOA010000976.1, read as the reverse complement.
GAGAGAGAGAGAGAGAGAGAGAGAGAGAGAGAGAGAGAGAGAGAGAGAGAGAGAGAGAGAGAGAGAGAGAGAGAACAGAACCAGAATGAAGTGAGAAACGAGTTTACAAGATCTTTTCATGCTAACATTTCACGAAGATTTTATTTTATTGACTTCTCGACGACCTAAATTAGCTTCAAAATGATATCAATTTGATTGATATTACTTAAAGCAGTGTACTCTGGTGTTGTTCCTGTTTGATGTTTTGTGATAAGTGGTGTTACAGTTCCTTTTGTTTGCTTAGTGGTGTTTTTATTGTTGGTTTGGTGGTTTGGGCTCAATGGTGCTACAATTCATGTTTGGTGTTTTAAAGCTTATTGGTGCTATAATTATATAGAACAAAATCGTCTTAGGTGTAACTGTTGTACAATTATGCACAAAACAGAAAAGTATGATGAAATTGAACACTAAATCAAATTTACACATTGTCAGATCTCTGAAGGAACTGCTTACAGAAGCTATGAATTAAACTTAAACATCGCTTAAATCTAAACCAGCATTTGCTCTGGGTTAGATATACACCTCGACATGAACAAGTTATCATCTGATGTTACGTTTTCCCAACGGATGAAAAATTTCTGCAACTTTAATTGCACTTATCCATTAAGAGCATAGGAAAAAAGAGTGATAAAAGAACTTTAAGAATTAGAGCGCAAACATGTGTAGCAGACCAAATCGATCCCAAGCTATACAACACACTGCCACATCAAGATCGGAATTAAAAGGGATTTGTTTTCCTCGTATAACGGTAATTTGTTAGAAGCAATATACAGACAGTCTGATGTCTTCTCGTGAAAAATGAAATGATGATGCCTTATTGAAATAATGCATATGCCATAAAACCGAACAGATAAAACCTGATCAGCACGACATTCATTTCACAAAAATTACGGACACGATGCTCTTAAGGATAATTTCGTTACAGATTTATTCAGAGATAAAATTTTCGAACAGCCAGCAGTCTCATATAATCCGTTTATTTTTTCAACAGAAGGTCGCACTTATATAAAAGAAAATATATGTCGGATATCAAACCGAAAACTCCATGACCCATTTCTAGATTACGTTATAAAAGACAGTTGCGTAAAAACTGGGGGAGGGATTGGTAGAGTGGGGGCAAACGAAACAAGGTGGTTGACGCCAGAGGTTTTGGGGCAGAAAAACAGCTGATAAAATGAAATTGCGAGAAAATGGTCTGCGGGGCCATTATCATCGCTCCGAGCGCCATTTATCCTTAGCACGCTACTGATAACAATCAGCCTATGATGAAATTGTGATGATGGGTTCAATGTCATCTACGAATGTTTTACCATTTCGTTTTGAAGTTTGCTCCTTTCCATAATCAATATTACATTGATATAACAAAATTATCACTGCAGCAATGCAAAACTGTATTAAAATGTCTAAGCCGTTCAATTAGTTTAGTGTTAGGAAACACGCGATGAAGCGGACAACAGACAGAACTTAGTGTCCAATTACGTTACGGTAATGAAAACGAGGCTCATTTTCGTGTATGCATCAAAAGCTCTAGACGTGCGCTTTTTAAATGGATTTGTTTCTATATTATTTTTGAGACCATCAAAACACTGCACATGGGTCATTTTCCTTTGAAATGACAAAATAAATATTCGAAATTCGATGTACAACGTTCTTTTGTGTTCCTGGTCATTTAAAGTAAGAATTGTTTATCTTTTAAGTATATAGAAAACTAAAGATTTATGGAAAGTCGGGACGATTTTTAAATATATTTTGTCTATATAAGACTACTTTTAGGATGGAAAATGATAAATTAAACTGGACTTACAAAAATGTAGAAATATATTTCAGGATTAGTCATTTTTTTCTACCAGTATAATGACTCATGCTTACTAATTAAGTTTGAAGCCTGGATAGTCATAATGTACATCATCCACGACCAGACACTTATGACCTTATTTTTATGTTCAGAAACAAACAACTTACTCTCCAACACCACACCACAAGACAAAGGTATTTTTCAAAGCTTACATTATGCAGCCGGCGATAAATTTAAATTAAATATGTCCTGACTTAGATATTGGTATGCTTATTTTCATTTCTCAAAAGTATAACCATATCACCCACCACATGAGAAAGAAATTAATAAACATGTCTTTTTATTAGTCGAAAACTTACAACCACGCGAAAAAATTGTTTGCATGCATTTAGCTTGGGCCACTACCTTTAAATAATTAAATTAACAATACAAAATATTTTAGTCTTAGCTCAGGCCACTACAATAATTGCCTAAAACGTAACAATACAAATACTCCTATACCATATCATGTCCAACCTCTTTGAAGCTCGCGAAGTGGCCGTGACACCAACTATCACCCTGCATTTCAGAAACTCCTAAAACATTAATAAGTGCTACAGGCGTTTGCTATCTGACAGTTGCAATTATAGGTCTGGGATCAAAGGATTAGTAATAATTTGCTTGCACACACTTCCTTGCTTAAACACTGTAAACGTGAGGCGGCGTATAGGAATGCGAATATTGTTTTTTTTAAAAAAAAACAAACTGAAATAGACTTAATTGATATTCACCTATGAATATGCTGAGATGTTGAAGTTAACAAATTTAACCAAAATGAAGTTAAATGGCATGATGCCTTAAAAACAGTAACATTTATATCTACTATCGATTGTTATCTCCTTTCTTTAAAAAAAAAAAAAAAAAAAAAGTTCACTTTAAAATGTGTTGTGCAAAAATGATTATTGACAATATTTTATGATAACCAGGGTCGGAATCGAAACATAGTATGGACTTAATCGTTTTCTGCGTGCTAAAACTTAACAGCTAGATTGTATGATTAAACAAATCACAGATGACTTAGAAAAATCTGTCGACAACTGTCAACTAGATCTTTATATAAGTGTATGCAATGCTAAAATACTTGGTGCAGTCTGGTTAGTGTTAGGACTGGTCGGCCTGGTGTCAGGATAATGTGATTGGGTGGGACATCATGCTTCATGTCTGAGGCATGATGCCCCAGTGCTAGACATCACTATAAACTGCCACACTGCAGACATCGTAGCGATATGACTGAAAAATTGCTCAAGCTACCTTAAAAATCATAATCACATTACACAATCACCTCAGATCGAGCCGGTCCTGTACTTTAAGACAGGTACCCGTCGGGCTTGTCGGAAAAAATGATGCGATTTGCAGAGAAAAATTTGATTTCACTTATGAAATGTGTAAATATATTTTATAAGATGTCGACATATCTGCCCTATAACACGGCGCAATCTGATTAAAATCATATAACCTCTGTCCGACGTGAAGTGGAAATCTGATTTTAATCAAACTGTAACACAGCGTGTCATGTTAAGAAGATGATTTTGTAATACTCACTAACCCCCTTCAAGGCCGCCTTCCGAGAAAAACAAACAAACAACAAATTTTTGCAAATAGTTGAAAAAGTAAAAAAAAGCCCAACACTTTCAGTATATGCCCATTTTATGTAGCTCACTTAAGCACTTAATGCTCGCGATTGGTAATGACGTAAAACTATCCTTAGGGCAGATTTAATAGCGAAAATTGACCTTACGCGAGATGATAGACAGCTCCACCTACAAAGTCACATAACAAGGCAAACATGCAGTATTTAGTAAAGAAATATGTTTCAGTTTAAGTGATATGTTTTTCAAAAGTGAATTGTGTTATTCTTAAAAATGCAAAATTACAAAGTTTCGTACATTATCATGCAACAGGCAATATTTATATTTGTAGTTTATGTTCGTATGACCTAAGTGTTTTATGTAGGTAAATAATATAAATTAATGTTAAACTTTTTTATTTAAATAAGTACGGTTATGTATGTATGTATGTATGTATGTATGTATGTATGTATGTATGTATGTATGTATGTATGTATGTATGTATGTATGTATGTATGTATGTATGTATGTATGTATGTATGTATGTATGTATGTATGTATGTATGTATGTATGTATGTACATATATAAAGCAATCTGGGGTTCAATTCTTCCAATGCCAACAAATTATATGTATATACACGAAAGCCCGAAAGTTAGTGGATTCTCCATACATGTTCTAGAAACGTTTATTTCAACATATATTTTTAATTTCTATCTCTTTTTCCACGCTAACGACGGGGCATGCTTTTCTGCATACCTTTTTATTGCAAACATTGTATTTGCCATCAGTTGTGTCAATATTCGGTGGATTGCACAAGCAACCACAAGTCTTTATCCATCGATGTTTCGTCTCTGTTCCCGGAAACGTATAATTCTAACTCCTCCATTAAGAGGGTCTTAAAATCGATTGTCAGATTTACAAACCTAACGTTGACTACTTTTCACTATTACTGATTGAAAAATCGATAAAACATTGCAAAATGTGTAAATATTAATCATAATTAGTTTATTTTCACCACAAGGAATCGGATCAAGATTCAGTACATACGAATTAAATCCATATATATATTTTTAGAGCATTTTTTCCTGACTCCTTTTGGTGGTAATGCAGGAGTTAGATTTAGGCATTCTTGGTATGGATCAAAGGCAATTGTTGTTTCTTTAGAATATAAACCTATGACATGGTTGTCTGTTTGTATTTCTGCGACAGTGTACAGTAAGTAATAAGGTCTTGGTGATGATCCGAAAGTGAAATCTGTGTTCCATTGCAGGCTGGTTTGTTTACAGTTCAGCCTCTCAAACAAATACCGATAAACATATGACAAGAACTTCACCGTGAAGTCATCTTTGAAGGTATTTTAGATTAACATATGATTTGTATTGATTGTCACACAGCGAAAAGTTCAGTATTGAGCAACAAATGTACAGAATATATAGTAAAATTGTGTTTTGGTTCTACGAGCATATTGTCGGATGGAAATGGTGGACGAAAGCAATGCCTAGAGGTCAGGTATAATCCATCATTTAGCATGTTACTTAATTGGCTGGCAATAGCTATTGAAATGTGATTGAAGTCTGATATGGTAGAGCCCATTGTGCAAATTTGCGTAGGCAGGATCAGGACGTGGAGCAACCCAATATGGATTGTGTTCACAGACGTCACGATTGTGTACGCAAATACCCACCGTGCAAAGTGCACGTATCTTGCGCCGCCATTTTGAGTCGCTAACAAACCTTTATCAACACGTGCTAGCATGTCAGTGTTTTACTTGAAGAAAAGAGGGGAAAGTCAAGCATTTGGCATCGTGCGGTTGATATACACAACAAAATGTGATGTATTATTATATACTTACACACAATAGGAAACTTGCCTTGATAATTATGTGAGAAGAACAAGGTTGTTAAGTACCGGTTTGAGACTCAAAATGGCGAATATGGAAGTCACACATTTTGTAACGTCACGTGAAAACAATGGATAAGTAAATCAAAGAGATGCTTATACGTGTAGGAGAACAAAAGTTATTACATATCATTTCGATGAACGAGAACGTTGAAACAATATATATTATAGATTTCTGACAAATTTATGAACAGCGGCAACGTTTCTTTGAAGTCGGATTTTGCTGCATATATAAAAGCAAAGCATGAATTATTTAAATGTTCAGAATAGTGTTCAAGTTTAATTCATTTCTGAAGCTGATTTAGGCAGCAATTAGATGTAAGCAACGCCCAACAAAAATAAATTTCAAAACTGTCAACAGAGTTTACCAGTCAAAAAAAGCAAAGAAGAGCGGGGAAGGATGGCAGTTAATTATTTGTACATACTGCAAAGTTACCGACTTATGCTACTTGGTTCTGATTAAGACTCATTCAAAATATTTAGCTGAGAAGTTTGAATACCAGAACCATCTAATCTCTAGTGAGTGAAGTGATGAAGACTGATAACATTTGTACTTCCCTTTAACTCCATATAGGACCTTATTGAACTTATATTAAATTTTTGCAATTACAGCGATGTGTGACAGATAATATTGAGAAAATAGAAAGTTTGAGCGTATGGAAATAGGAGTCCAGGCTTATGAAACTTCAGTGAGGGCACGCGAAAAAAGTGGAAGCCAAAAAGGGAAACGAAGCGTATAACGGTGTTAGAGAGGTCTTCATTGAGCTACAACCAGAAATTATACAGTTTTATGAAGCCAGAAGGTCAAAGGTTCACTGAATAAATGTAGAATTCTTCTTCACTTACTGAGATAAAATGTCCTATATCATTATAACATTGATTAGAACTCTTAAGACGAGAACCTTGAATTATCTTGCTCAAAATAGAACCAACATTAGATGTGTGCTACCTAAACTTATTGATGTATATACAACATTATCAAAGATAGATAGATAAACTACCAGTTCATGCCAGTGTCCATAACGATAGGTCCAAAGTATTTTTTACGGTATTTAATTATCTAACAACCAATAACTATGGTGTAACTAGATATAACATCGGGGAAAAAGTTGGAAACTCAAAATATTAATGTAATTTTGGAAACGGACATCTTCCTAATCTCGCGGAAGAAACATTTAGGCAAGTAATTTTGTCTGATTTTAGTATATATAAACTTGGAAAACTTAAAGTGTGATAATATTTAGGGATTATTTTATGAGGAGGAGTAATCTATATGCGATGACGTGTTTTGGACTTCCAGTCATGGTTCCATCGAATGAAGACGTTGTGGTTGATGATTTTGGTAAACGTAATGAAATGCTCGTATAGACTGAGATGAGACTCATGAATTGTTCAGTAGACGCTGTTTTACAATTGTACATTGTAGTCAGTTTGCCAATATACAATATGTAATTTCTACATCATTGCATAAATACTTCTTGCTATTACTTTTAAATACCTGCAATAAGCATACATATCTTACTGCGCAGACGAACTTCTATGCTGCAAGAAAATTAGGTCAGGACGCATAACATAATGAATCAACACATACCCAAGATGTCCCTTATAATGGATGAGCGAGAGGGTGCGGAAGTGCGCTTTGGGAATATCTTATCCACGATTTTCTTGAAGTATATTCAAGAAAAAAACTGCAGGAATCAATAATTTGGAAACTGAAGTTTATTGAGTTTGTCGTCAACGAGTTCAAGAGATTCACCTATGGATAAATTAAAAATTAACTATCAAAGCTTCTGTCATTTCTAAGTGAATGTTCTTGCAAATATGTTATTTTAATTTTGTCCGATATCCACTTTTCTAAAATCTATTTTTCTTTAAGCTTTGATCTCACGTCTAATGTTTTAAACTATTCAATATCTGGGTAGTACAAACATTATCTTAATTGCTTTTCATCTCTTCGAATCTGTTGCACTATGTAGAACTATCACAGTAGCACACACGGTACTAATTATATGGAAGACATGTGAACCAGTCTAGAAATGGGTGAACAAATAAAAGAGTATATACTGGTTTGGTGGTCCATAATTGGTTATTAATGAAAATTAAAACTTTAGTAAAAATATGTTTTGAGAGCTTATCCTATCTGTATATGCAAAATCCTGTTATGCAATTTTAGTTCTTTTACAGACTTGACTTAGGAGTACTTAATAATGAAATTAGCACCTGATTTATTTGGTGCAGAATCAGTAACATGTGTTTCCTGTACATGCAAATAAAAAAAATGCCGCGGCTCATATGGTGTTCTCCAAATATAAGCTTGCACCAAGGACAGTTGTGCATGGAGAAATATAGGTTTGATCATAGCGTTTCTCACTTATTTGCTGAACATTAATTGCTCATGTTATAACGAAAGCACAAGCTGTTGAAGTTCTGTGTTGGAAAAGACTATACCACAAGGGGTTGAAGTTCTGTGTTGGAAAACATTATACCACAAGAGGTTGAAGTTCAGTGTTGGAAAAGACCATACCATAAGAAGTTGAAGTTACGTGGTGGAAAAGACCATACCACAAGGAGATGAAATTCCGTGTTGGAAAAGATTATACTTAAGGGGTTGGAGTTTCGTGTGGGGAAGATTTATACCAAAAAGTGTTGAGGTTCCGTGTTGAAAAAACCATAACACAAGCCGATGAAGTTCCGTGTTCCGAAAGACCATACACCACGAGGTTGAATTTCCGTGTTGGGAAAGACTATACCACAAGAGGTTGAAGTTCTGTGTTGGAAAAGATTATACCACAAGGGGTTGAAGCTTGCTGTTGGAAAAGACCATGCCACAAGCCGTTGAACTTCCGTGTTGGGTACGATTATACCACAAGAAGTTGACATTCCGTGATAGAGGAGAAGACAATACCATAAGTGGTTGAAGTTCTGTATTAGAAAACATTACACCACATGGGGTTGACATTCCGTGTTCCGAAAGTCCATACCATAATGGGTTGAAGTTACGTGCTAGGAAAGAATTTGCCATAAGGGGTTGAAGTTCCGTGTTCGGAAAGTTTATACCACAAGGTGTTGAAGTTCTGTTTTGGGAAAGACAATATCACAAGGGGTTGAAGTTCTGTGTTTGAAAAGACCATACAACAAGGGTTTAAAGTTCCGTGTTGGGAAAGATTACACAACAAGGGTCTGAAGTTCTGTGTTGGAAAAGACAATACCACAAGGGGTTGAAGTTCCGTGATGGAAAGGACCATATCAAAAGCCGTTGAAGTTCCGTGTTGGTAAAGATTATACCACAATGGGTTGACATTCCGTGTTTCGAAAGACCATACCACAAGGCGTTGACGTTCCGTGTTGGGAAAGACCACACCACAAACCGTTGAAGTTCAGTGTTGCGAAAGATTATAACACAAGGGGTTGAAGTTCTGTGTTTTGAAAGATCATACAACAAAGGGTTAAAGTTTCGTGTTGGGAAAGATTATACCACAAGGGGTCGAAGATCGTGTTGAGAAAGACCATAACACAAAGCGTTAAAGTTCAGTGTTGGGAATGATTAAACCACAAGGGTTGACGTTCCGTGTTGAAGTTATGTTTTGGGAACGTCAGTACCACAAAGTGTTGAAGTTCAGTGTTCTAAACGTCTATACCACAAGGGGTTGAAGTTCTGTATTAGAAAAGACTTTTCACAAGCACAAGGGGTTGAAGTTCCGAGTTAGGAAAGACTATACTACAAGAGGTTGACGTTCTATGTTGGGAAAGATTATACCAGAAGTGGTTGAAGCTTACTGTTGGGAAAGACCATACCAAAAGGAGTTGAAGTTTCGTGTCAGGAATATAAATACTACAAGTGGAAGATAGCAGCATGATGGTGATAATACATATTGTAACATTTTTTTAAACATAATTTTAACGATGCATGTAGACTTTGTTGTGCAAAACTCTGACTGACAGAACACTATTTGACGAAATAGAGACGAAGAGTAACAAGAAACATAAATGCCATTGCTTTATGCCGATGTTAAATGATGGTTAGGTTTGGTGTATTGTACCGTTGTTCAGCACAACTTTTAAAGATTTTCTCATATACCCACGCTGGCCAAGCACAGACTCGAACCACGTGGATAGAGGTGAAATTTTGTTATTATTGTAATTGAGAGAGCAGCAGACGACTCTGCCACCCGGAAGATATTTGTTACCTATTTAGTTTATTTACAGGAAATATAATAAACCAAAAACTAATTGTTTACTACATTGTTCGTTTACAATAAAAGTTGTTCCTAGTACACGATACTGACCCAGGTATTAATTCGCTTTCAGATTATGTTTTCAGAAATATCCTAGCGCAAGTTCAGGGATGGGGCATGTTGTAAGAGTGACGCAGTGACACCCTATGGTTCAAAAATGAGCAAGATACAATTTCAGTGACATAATTTGCCAATTCCAAGACAAAAATAACACATCTAAATTAAAAATTTTTAAAATATGTTATCTGATGCATAGATTTAAACTTACAACATGTACTAAAAGGAGAGTAAATGAAGGTATAAAGACATAAACAGATCAGTCGAGATTAATTTTTAATTGGTGTAGGTGCTATTTCATTGGCCATTTGGTAAGATAGATAGATAGATAGATAGATAGATAGATAGATAGATAGATAGATAGATAGATAGATAGATAGATAGATAGATAGATAGATAGATCTACTTAAAAACGGTTTCTTTATTTGAGGTTCAGCGAATGAGCTATATTTACATCATCTAATAGTGCACACGTTCTTCTCTGTAGACATATAGACATACTCCATTACGTTGTTTGTGCATCGGGCACTTGTAATTATTGACGAATCTCCATCATGCCTAAGGGACCGATGAGACATGGATATTGAAGGAAATAGGTTCAAATTAATCAAGATAACTACAAAACTAGATTGGATGCTTTGTCGGAGTCGCTAATAATAAACTCTTGTTTTCGTAAGTAATCTCCGGTAATTTATGGCCATACATCAACAAGAAAAATATAATTGGAAATGTGAGGTTTGATAATTAACAGTATTTAGAAATATGAAAGCCACGCTTCGAAATGCGCCACAGATAAATGACTGCCATTTGTTGTTTTTTTTTTCTTATTTTAACACTGTAATTTGTGAAAAATGTAAATATCTCCATGGAGGGTGACAATGCATAATCTGGAACGAATTCTATCGTGACCATGTATAATCCTTTTGAAGGTTAAAAACATGTGTCACGATATAAAGATAGCGATTTTGTTTCCATGCAGAAATGGAAATTTAATGGAAAGGCAATGTCACAATGAATGCCAGACGATAGTAGCAATTAATGCAAGATGGAATTATATAAGTATATAGATCGTACGTCTTATTTCTGGTATTTCTGCTAGTAAACGTTCACTGAATCCGGAGAATTCGTTGAAACCTAAATCGTAAGGGCGATGGTTTCAATGTGAAGTATCCGGTAAGACTGCTTCTACCAAAACATGTATGATACCTATACTTACCTAAGAATACGAAGAACAAAAATCGTTTTGAAATTTTCAGATGCAATCTAAAATTTCCCAAGTGATCAGTCACGTTAGGTGATATTTGATTCTTTTCCAGTGAAATTTACTCTTCCCGACCAACTGACGTAAAACACTCAATCTTCACAAGAGCTGCACAAAAGAACCAACTTCCAAAGATCTTCCGAGAAATAATCTCTAAATCTGCAATTCCTGCGGAATAAAGCAACTATCATATGTTAGATAAATACGTAATATTAAACCTAGTCTGATGTGTATTTTGATTGATGCGTATATGACACTCTGTAGAGCAGACAAGTTGAAAATCCCCTTTAAGTTCATATTTATATCCAAAGCTCAGAGTGAATGTGATGTACTCGGGCAAGAGAACATATATTATTTCTATACTCGGAAAATTTCTCTCTCTTGTGCAACGTGGAGAACGTAACGATAATGCGTGTTTTCAGCTAATGCATACACGATGCGGAATGCAGTCATTTGTTTTGGATGAGGCAAGGAGAAAGGACAAATATAAAACTAAAATAGTGCATCAATACTGCGTGAATTTTGATATTGGCATGTGGGGAAAATTGAGTTCATTCACCTGATCCAACAATGCTGCGCACGCACTATGTTAGAGAATGTTATCAAACACTCAGTTTTCACACTAAACTTTAAGGGCACATATCCAAAATAAAATCAACGTATTACCTTTCTCACAACCTCGTCACAATATCTGATGTTCTTCAAATCAGCACTTAGCTAGAAGAATTTTAAGCGGAGTTTAATTTCCATTTCATTTCGCATGTCAAAACTCATACCCTAAATCCGTGGAAAAAACCCTCAGCTTACACTTTAAAAAATTTGGTTTGCTTAATTTTCGACCGTGGATTACTTTTATGTAGATGCATTTTTGAGTAAAATAAAGAAACAATTGGAAAATGTGAAACACATTTGCATAATTGCAAGACTAAAAAGCATTTTTACATCATGCTTTACAAAGTATTTCTATCGAGCAAGATATTTCTTCCATTTTAAATGATATGTGACTTTTCAATTTTGCTTTCTTGTATTTGATGGACTTGATTTGTTTTATAGTTAAGTCAATTCCTTGCAATGGACATGTGATTTGAGCAGTGGACTCTAACTGAAACATCATTTCTGTTTTATTAATTGTTTGAAATAACAATGTGAGAAACGTATTGGTTCTTTTAATTGAAATTATCTAAAAGATGCTTTGGAATATCACATTTAGTTTTGAATGCATCAAAGAAAATATGATTTATGTTGTAAATGTAGTCGCAATTACTGTACAATTTTGCGACGTGTATCGAGTTTTGGAACAAATGACGTTGGTCACGTTATTCGGATTTGCAGAACTAAGAAGGTACACTATTTGGGAAATTCAAAATGCAAAATGTAAATATATGTGTTGACATTTTGATTACAAGCTGAAGAAGACCACGATGATGCCCTGTCACTTGCATTTTCTCTGTTGGAAGGAACCCATCTATGTACATGACCTGTATGGCTGAAATAGCTAACCTATTTCCAAAACATTCTATCAAAAACTTAAACGGGGAAATTTGCAAAGCAGCTGCTGTGTGACAGCTAGCGGAAACAAGATTTCATCATCGTCTTGGTTTATTGGCTCTAAGGCTCTTAGGTTTCTAACAAAACATTCAGTTCTATTGCTTTCTCCAACATAATATTTCTGACTTGTTAAATGATACGTTTCTGATAGATGTGTGATAGCACTTGCTTTCAATTTTATTGTTGTAGATCCTTAAACACTGGCCATGGTCTGAACGATTCTATTTGCGACAAATTACGAACATTTCTCTTAAATAATGTTTAAATGATCAGAATGGTACTTTTGTGGACATTGCGAATATCACGTCCATTCTTTTGTTTTTTTTAGGTTGAAAGTTTTATTTGTGAATCAGTTGAGTTGTTCACATCGTAAACGTTATCACCTATGTACTTTTAAATGAACAAAATGATCATAATTTCACTTCTCACGTTGCAGCACATTTTAACAAGAGTTCCCATACTTTGTAAGATTTCTCCTTTCAACCTATTGCTATAGTTGATTCTGAGATGGAACGTCTTTAAAAGGTAACCTATTTGATTCACCGTATTATTACGGTATATCCAAAAGGTCTAAATTCCAAAACCTTGTACGACATCCATTAATGTAATAATTTTGTTTTGAATTATGTCCCGTTTGCAACTAATTAGTAATATTTCTATATTATTTAATATTATTTTAATTAATAATTAAATTTATGTTAGTAAGCCAATATCATAGACCGTTGAAGTTCCGTGTTGGAAAAGATTATACCACAAGGGGTTAACATTCCGTATTTCGAAAGACCATACCTTAAGGGGTTGAATTTCCATGTTGCTAAAGACCATGCCACAAGACGTTAAAGTTCAGTGCTGGAAAATGACATTCCCCAAACCGTTGAAGTTCAGTGTTGGGAAAGATTATACTACAATGGGTTAAAGTTTCGTGTTGCGAAAGACATGAAAACAAAGGGCTGACGTTTTTATACCACAACGAGTCGAAGTTGGTGTTGCGAAAGATCATAACACAAGGCGTTGACGTTCCGTGCTGGAAAAGACCATGTCACAAGGAGCTGACGTTCCGTGGTGCAAAAAAACTCATACCAAACGTGGTTGAAGTTCTGTGTTGGGAATGTCTATACCACAAAGTATTGAAGTTCTGTCTTGGGAAACACTATAACATAAGAGGTTTGAGGTTCCGTGTTGGGAAAGACTATACCACAAGAGTTTGAAGTTCTGTGTTGGGAAAGATTATACCACAAGTGGTTGAAGCTTGCTGTTGGAAAAAAATCATACGAAAAGGAGTTGAAGTTTCGTGTTGGGAACATCCATTCCACATTGAGTTGAAGATTCGTGTTGGGAATATCCATACTACAATGGGAAGATAACAGCAGCAGCATGTTGATAATATATATTGTAGCATTTTTAAAACATAATTTTAACGATGTATGTAGGCTGTGTTGTGCAAAACTTTGAGTGACTGACGGAAAAATATATGATGAAATAGAGATGAAGAGTAAGAAGGGACATACATGTCATATGCTTTATGCGGATGTTAAATGATGGTTAGGTTTTGTGTCTTGCACCCTCGCACCATTGTTCAGCACAATATATATATATATATATATATATATATATATATATATATATATATATATATATATATATATATATATATATATATATATGGCGAACAGTGCAAAACTAGTAACGTAACTTACTAGCTTGAGCGCTTTCGACTCTTAATGAGTCTTTTTCAAAGGCAAATACAAAACATATACAAGACAAACAAACACATAAACGTTGTGTTTGTAAATCTCTACATGGCTGTCTCCACATGGGTTAAAACTAAAAATACAACCAGCTTGTATAGACTTGTTGCGGATACTGAAAACGGTGTATAATTCCCTAAAAGTCTACAAGCCAAAGCGACATATATATATATAAATATATATATATATATATATATATATATATATATATATATATATAAATATATATATATATATATATATATATATATATATATATATATATATATAGTTTAATAAAAGCGATACTATCATACAGGTTAGAGAAATTAAATTCGTACTCTACCGAGTTTCGAACCCAGGTCCGCGAGTATATATTTTTATCAATATAGCAGACATTAACAGATAAAACTATTCAAGCTGTTGGTTTCAAATTTGCTATCTGTGGTCAAGTTACAAGGACGATTGTGTGGAAGGACATTGTGTCCAGCAAGGCCCTAACTCTAGTTTTGTATACATTTCATTAATGGCAAGACAATATATCATAACGAAATTTATAAAGGTTTGCATGACTAACTATTCGGTCTACTGACTTTGCCACCTATTCTCAACGATTGTGGGTTATTACTCTCTGAGAAAATAAGTTTTTTTTACGTATATAGCTGGAATCAACCGCTGATCTCTCTACGCACCATATATATGCAAACACTATTCTTAATATCAACAATAAAACAATGATTCTCTTTGGCATAGTTGCCATACATATTAATCGTGAAGCTGTACACAGGTTAATAGAAGCTGGAGGTAGTGGAAATTCGTCTGCTGCCCACAACCTAGTATCGACATTTATTTCTAAGACCACATATAGGCCGCTCTGCTGCATCCACGTGTCACGAAAATTACTTCCAATTATTTGATTCAATTACTCTTTGCTAATTGATACAATAATTGAATCATTCCTCATATTTTGTGATGAGTTTTAGTCTTTGCATCTGATAAGATCCTTGATATTGAACACGGCATAACATTTCCTCTTGATGAGATAAGTTACATAATGAGTTTAGGCTTAAATATGTCATTGATGCACACATTTTAAAACTATTGTTCTAGCTGGTAGCGTAATAACTCAAACTGCTTTTGTCTACTTGTATCAAAACAAATAAATAAACTGAATCATACGGTGATAGAGCGACCTGGAAATAACGCCTTGAGATCTCTTTATCTAAAAGAAAATGATGGTGTCGAATACCTTTGGTAGAGGCAGGACTACGTAATTTTACTTTCAATCTCACTATTAGAATTAATTGAAATGATACAATAATTGAATCATTCCTCATATTTTGTGATGGGTTTTATTCTTTGCAGCTGATAAGATCCTTGATATTGAACACGGCATAACATTTCCTCTTAATGATCCAAGTTACAAAATGAGTCAGGCTTTAATTGAATCATTGCCTTCCATTATTTAATTAAAAAAATTCCATATTGCATACCGAAGTCGTCAGCATTTCAATTTAGCCTCAGATTCTGTTTGGTATCCACCTGGTCGTTAGGTTTTGCTTTTGTAATTACCGCATTATCGTTACAGTTCTTTAAATGAGTTTAAATAGAATAAAACCTTTATCAGAAAAAAAGACAAACCTATATTTGGAAAGTTATAAATGAAAGAATCACATTGAAATTCAGGGATCTTCATAACATAGTATAGCGTGGAAGACTTGATCCAAGCACCAGTTCAGTGCTATGTTATGGTTTAACGGTGATCCAGGCACACGTTCAGTGGCACGTTTAGGTTTAAGGGTGACCCACGTATTTATTCTCTTTCAGATTATGGTTTCAGAAAGATCCTAGCGAAAGTTCAGGGATGGGATATAATTTAAGAGTGATGCAGTGACACCCTATAGTTCAAAAGCGATAAAGACACAATTTGAGTGACAAAATTTACCAATTCCAAGACAAAATTAACACATCTAAGTTATAATTTTTTAAAAAAAAGTTAGCTGATGCATAGATTTAAAATTACAACATGTACTAAAAGGAAGAGTAAATGAATGTATAAAGACATAAACAAATCAGTCGAGATAATTATTTAATTGGTTTAGGTGTTATTTCTTGGACCATTTGGTAAGATAGATAGATAGATAGATAGATAGATAGATAGATAGATAGATAGATAGATAGATAGATAGATAGATAGATAGATAGGTAGATAGATAGATAGATAGATAGATAGATAGATAGATCTACTTAAAAACGGTTTCTTTATTTGAGGCTCAGCGAATGAGCTATATTTACTTCATCTAATAGTGCACACATTCTTCTCTGTAGACATATAGACATACTCTATAACGTTATTTGTGCATTGCGCACTTGTAATTGTTGACGAATCTCCATCATGCCTAAGGGACCGATGAGACACGGATAGAGAAGGAAATAGGTTCAAAGTAATCAAGAAAACTGCAATACTAGCTTGGATGCTTTGTCGGAGTCGCAAATAATAAACTCTTGTTTTCGTAAGTAATCTCCGGTAATTTATGACCATACATCGACAAGAAAGATATAATTGGAAATGTGCGGTTTTATAATTAACAGTCGTTAGAAACATGAAAGCCTCGCTTCGAAATCCGCCACAGATAAATGACTGCCATTTGCTTTTTTCTTATTTTAACACTGTAATTTGTGAAAAATGTAAATATCTCCATGGAGGGTGACAATGCATAATCTGAAACGAATTCTATCGTGAACTTGTATAATCCTTCTGAAGGTTAAAAGCATGTGTCATGATATAAAGATTTTGTTTCCCTGCGATGAAAAAAAGTTTTTCTATAGACCAAAGTGTGAACAGGCTTGCAAAGACTTCTCAGTCCTTTATTTAAATCCTTTATTTAACATGATAAATATATCACTGACGCTGGATAGGTTAAAATTCAATGGAAATGTAATGTCACCATGAATGCCAGACGATGGTAGCAAATAATACAAGATGGAATAAATAAGTTCGTCTTATTTTTGCTATTTCTGCTATTCAACGTTCATCGAATCCGGAGAATTTGTTGAAACCTAAATCGTAAGGGCGATGGTTTCAATGTGAAGGATCCAATAAAATTGTTGATACAAAAACATGTATGATACCTATACTTAACTAACAATACGAAGAACAAAAATCGTTTTGAAATTTTCAGATGCAATCTAAAATTTCCCAAGTGATCAGTCACGTTAGGTGATATTTGATTCTTTTCCAGTGAAATATATTCTCCCGACCAGCTGACGTAAAACGCTCGGTCTGCACAAAAGAACCAACTTCCAAAGATCTTCCGAGAAATAATCTCTAAATCTGCAATTCCTGCGGAATAAAGCAACTATCATATGTCAGATAAATACGTACTATTACACCGAGTCTGAAGTGTATTTTGATTGATGCGTAAATGACAATCTGTAGAGCAGACAAGTTGAAAATCCCCTTTAAGTTCATATTTATATCCAAAGTTCAGAGTGAATGCGATGTACTCGGGCAAGAAAACATATATTATTTCTATACTCGGAAAATTTCTCTCTCTTGTGCAACTTGAAGAACGTAACGATAATTCGTGTTTTAAGCTAATGCATACACGATGCGGAATGCAGCCATTTGTTTTGGATGAGGCAAGAAGAAAGGACAAATATTAAAATAAAACAACAGTGCATCAATACTGCGTGAATTTTGATGTTGGCACGTGGAAAAGGTTAAGTTCATTCACCTGATCCAACAATGCTGCGAACGCATTTTGTCAGAGAATGTTATCACTCAGTTTTCACATTCAACTTTAAGTACACATATCAAAATTAAATCAACGTATTACCTTTCTCACAACCTCGTCACAATATCTGATGTTCTTCAAATCAGCACTTAACTAGAAGAATTTTAAGCGGAGTCTAAATTCTATTTCGCATGTCAAAACTCACACCCTACAAAACTGAAAAATAAACCTCTGCTTACACTTTAAAAAATTTGGTTTGCTTAATTTTCGACGGTGGATTACTTTTTATGTAGATGCAATTTTGAGTAAAAAAAAGAAACAATTGGAAAATGTGAAACACATTTGCATAATTGCAAGACTAAAAAGCATTTTTACATCATGCTTTACAAAGTATTTCTATCGAGCAAGATATTTCTTCCATTTTAAATGATATGTGACTTTTCAATTTTGCTTTCTTGTATTTGATGGACTTGATTTGTTTTATAGTTAAGTCAATTCCTTGCAATGGACATGTGATTTGAGCAGTGGACTCTAACTGAATCATCCGTACCTTTGTTTCTGTTTTATTAATTGTTTGAAATAATATTGTGAGAAACGTATTTATTCTTTTAATTGAAATTATCTAAATTATGCTTTGGAATATCACATTCATTTCGTTTTGATTGCAGCAAAGACAATGTGATTTATGTTGTAAATGTAGTCGAAACTACTGTACAATTTTGCGACGTGTATCAAGTTTTGGAACAATTGACATGGGTCACGTAATTTGGATTTGCATAAGTAAGAAGGTGCAATATTTGGGAAATTCAAAATGCAAAAATGTAAATATATGCGTTGACATTCAGATTACAAGCTGAAAAAGACATACGATGATGTCCTGCCACTTTCATGTTCTCTGTTCGAGAGATCTCAGCTATGTACATGACCTGCATTGCTTAAATAGCTAGCCTATTTCCAAAACATTATATTATAATCAGTGGAGTTATTCACATCGTTAACGTTATCATCTCCGTACTTTCAAATGAACCAAACCGCTTATTTAGTTTATTTACCAAATGCTAAATTGTTTACTACATTGTTCCTTTACAAAAAAGTTGTACCTACTACATAATACTGTTCTAATCACACGTTTCGTGCAACATGAAGCCGTCCAGTATGGAAAAAATACTGTACGATGCTGATATATTTGATAATATATGTGTTATTTAATTTTGTTATTCCTCATCCCACGTGCTATATTATATACACGCTGAATATTCGGTAAATATTACTATTAGTATTTTCGAGGCTAGGTAATAAAACAGCAAATCATAATAGGGATTGGACGGTATAAATTCTTGATTGGCCTACATTCGTGGTTCTCTCAGTTAAGAATATCTAGGGTAAGTCTGGATCCAAATTCAGTGCATTCGTGGGGAAATTATTTAAACCAATGTTGTTATTTTATTAGATAAAATGCTAAGATTATAACGTTTCTTCAAAAGGTGAAAACATTAAATTATTCTGAACCTACCACAAAAAAAAATTTTGCTTACTTTGTCCTGAAATGGTTTTCATTTGTTATGTTAACATAATTTTTTCCTCACACATGGTTCTTTTATTAAGATATAAATCACTAAGAAAGTCTCACAATTTACGTTTAAGTAAATCAAGTCAAATGAAAGCAAGAAAATTTTAGGAGTTTGTTAGTAAGGTCTGTGGTTGTCTAAAATAAAATAAGCGCTGAAGATGATACTTGATACGTATTGTACACGTACATTGTATGAACAATTTTGGCGTAGTCGGTTTCATCTTTTGCCAAGACAAGTAATATCGAACCATTGCTATAATTTATTTTTCTTGTCAAAAGTATTTTGTTATTAGGAGAGAAAAAATAATATTTTTGTCAGCAATTAAAATTCATGGACTAGTACAGGATTCCAATTGTTTTTATAGAAGAATCATTAGTTGGTAAATAGATCCAAGTATTGTTACAAAAGGGTCATGGATTGATAAAGGAATCCAGTTGTTTTACAGAAGAATCATGGATTAATTAAGGAATCCAGTTGTTTTACAGAAGGATCATGGATTAATTAAGGAATCTAGTTGTTTTTACAGAATAATCATGAGTTAATAAAGGAATCCAGTTTTCATTTTTACAGAAGGATTATGGATTAATAAAAGGATCCAGTTAGACGGCTCATTGGTCATTGGTCTTTGAATTTGTGGTTTATATGAATCATAAAATCCATGAAAATTGATACAGACCCTTGATTGATACAGTACATACTCACTTATAATTCGTGCATGTAATATAGACCCTTGATTGATACAGTACATACTCACTTATATTCGTGCATGTAATATAGACCATACTCAGGCTACTCCGAGGTGGCATAATTCGTCAGCAGGTTTTGGTCTGTGTTGTTTTTTCTACTGATTAATGACAACAAAATGAATATAATTTAAGAGATTAAGACAGGATTGATATTGATCTCACAGAAAAATCGTTGTATTCATCGAATCTTCTAATTAATGGCATGTTGCTACCACGAAATCCACGAAATTGGTACCCCAATAAAGTTGAATTTACTCTCTCTATATGTATGTATGTATGTATGTATGTATGTATGTATGTATGTATGTATGTATGTATGTATGTATGTATGTATGTATGTATGTATGTATGTATGTATGTATGTATGTATGTATGTATGTATGTATGTATGTATGTATGTATCTATGTGTTATCTTTCTTGTTCTAATAGTGTGAATAGAAAACTCCTACAATAGATTCAGATATTTATAAATGAACGTTGCAGAGTGTGACCATGATTTAAAAGGCGCTGATATCAGAGCGTATTTATTAAACAAATCGGCACAAACCAATGTGGCATATCGCCATCATTTTGTAGTGGTTCGTCTGATCTACACACAATTGCTTTGTTAGTTCTTTTGTATATCTCTAGGCTCCAGTTGTTAGCATAATAGACATGTGAACTTCTTCAGAAACAGATGGAATAACTCGTTTTCTTTTAATCTCTTTATGACTTATATGTTTATGTTATAAAAAGATACAAGGCTAACAAATATATTTGACAAGTAAAATGAAAGGAGGTAGATCGAAATGAACCATTTTTTCCATTGTTGTAGGCTCAGTGAGATTTCTATTATTTAGTCAAAGTTAATACTCATTATTTCCAAGAATAATTTCCTTGGTAATATTCAATTTTGAAATGGATTATCAATTCTGTTTCCAGTCTATGGTAGCGTTCACGACGATGAAAAATAATGGTTTAATGCGTTTCATTTATATTGTTAGCTACACACTACTAATCGAATCACAACCTACACTAGACATGAACAAGTAAATGCCAATTTCGAAATCCGCACAAGTAAATGGTCCATTTTACTATGCATCGTGACCTTTAGATGAATTCTGCCGATGTAAAAGACCAAGAGTGTGGGATGCTTTTTACCTTTACAGATTCGTCAGTAGGCAAGCCAAAATGAAGTTCCATCTTGAACTTTTGATTCTAAACTGCAATATATGCAAGCATACTCGGTATAATGCTATAGTTGAAAACTTCAAAGTTGAGTATTTATGAGCAGCAATATATATATATATATATATATATATATATATATATATATATATATATATATATATATATATATATATATAACCAAGGTATTTATTTGCATGCAGTTAATTCATAGTTCGGTATTTAAGACCTACCTGTTAGTATCATGTCTCTATATTTAGGTTTCAATTCCCAAACTATAATTCTTGGAATCATAATCACGTCTTTATGTTTAGGTTTTAGTTCTTAAAGCTTACAACTTGACTTCATATCTCTATATTTAGGTGTCAATTCTCAAAACATAATTCTTGGAATCATGTCTTTATGTTTAGGCTTTAGTTCTTAAGCCTTACCTCTTGACTTCATGTCTCTATATTTAGGTTTCAATTCTTAAGGCTTACCTGTCAGTATCATACCTCTCTGTTTAGGTTTTAGTTCTGAAGGTCCTCTTTTGGTATCATTTCCATGCATGTCAATCTTAAATACATCAATATGTGGATATCTAATTGAGTTTCAGAGGAGCTGAAGAGACCATTATGTGATCGATTTGAAATAAAATCCTGCTGTATTGTCGTTCGATATCAACTAGGCCTAAAATAGCAGTAACATTCAAAGAACTTCCAGTACTAAAGGGTAAAGATAAATTGAATTCTACCCAAACCGAAAACAAGACCAAGCATCGCAGAAAATAACATAGTTCTAGAAGAGACGATAAATGTGCGAGTCCTCGAAGACAGACCGACCACATATAATCAAATAAATGATTATGAAAAACATCTTTTATATTTTCTGTCCGTTTCGTTCTGATACAGAATCTTGCAAAGTTCCAGGTCGTTTATTAGCATAAATTTTGGTTGTTTTTGCAAAATGCTTTGACCCTGTTTTATTTGACCTGTTGAAGAGACTCCAACATTTTATAATTGCAAGGCAAATATATGTTCATCAAGTTAGTTCATATTTCAATATTTAAGGCCTACCTCTTGGCATGATGTCCATATGTTTAGGCTTCTCAAGGCCTATTTCTTGATATTATAATTAGAGTTAAATTTATCAAGTCTCGCCTCTTGGCATCACACTCTATATTTAGGTGTCAGTACTTAAGGCCTATATCTCGGTATAATGACCTTGTGTGTCAATCTTAAATCCATCAAAATGCGGATATCTGAGTTTCGTAAGAGCTGCAGAGACGATTACATTATTGATTTTAAAATGAAAACCTGCTCCATCTCCGTTCGATAGTTGCTATGCTTAAATTGGCAGCAATATGTAAATAGCATCTAGTAGAAGAAGAAAAAGGTAAATTGGATTCCACCTGAGCAGAAAATAGGACAAAACATAGCAAAAACTAAAATGGTTTTTGAGCACACAACACATGTGTAGGTGTCCTCTAAGACAGACCATAAACGCTGGCTGATTACTTTCATCTGTAGATTAAATATGTGTAAACGGAATTCACATATAATCATATATTTTAATAAAAAAAGAATTATAATGTCTCTCTGAGCATGAAACCTACAATCGTTTGAATATTCATGTCGAGGTCTGAATTTATAGAATGTATTCTTTTTTAAAACAAAATACATACCACAATTTAAAAATAAAATCGCTTTTACATTGTTAGTATAAAGAAATTTAATATACTAATACTGTTGGTATATCAAAAGGTGATCCGCCAAAGCGCAATGATACTCATATCTAAACATTCATCTTGCAATTGTGTACTGTCGATTCTAGGCCTATAGTTCAAAAATGAATTTCCATTCATTAATCACGTTGGTTTACAGCAACCATACTTCCCAAATAAATGTAGTCAAACTTAAAAAAAATCTGGGTCTCTGAGAACATATATGATGCTTAAAATTATTAATTGGCTCTAGTTTTAAGGATATAATACTGGGTCAGTATATGCGACCATTGAATTAGGAATGGCGAAGGGTAAATGAGCTAAAAGGAAGGGATATCAATTTAAACCGGAAAGGACTCAAAAACATCTTTGACTGGATCTATGAATAAATCTATGACTGGGTTTGGACAGTACAAGCTTTTAAGGCAAAGCAATCAATGTTCAAGTCTGAAACTGGTATTGCATCATCATGCATGTTGCGAATTGCATCATGTTATTCCTAGAAGTCAAAGATGATGCAATCAAAACTAAGCTTCGACTCTGCTGAACAAATTGTCCTATATCAGCTCTAGAAATCATACAGTGTCGTGCTCTCTTATTTGTCAGTATTTGACTTTTCAAAGGGACACATTTCTGTTTAGCCAACGGAGATTTTCGGCTGCAGACTACAG
Source organism: Potamilus streckersoni (assembly GCA_016746295.1). Classification (NCBI taxonomy): domain Eukaryota; kingdom Metazoa; phylum Mollusca; class Bivalvia; order Unionida; family Unionidae; genus Potamilus; species Potamilus streckersoni. The sequence goes on along the minus strand of JAEAOA010000976.1, from coordinate 335,480 downwards.
CAGTAAAATCTCCTGGCAGGTGATGTTAGAGTTTCCATGTTCCGTTACCGGCAAAAGGATATTGTCCCGTTCTTCTTCATGGAAGCCTGCAACAACATTAATGATGTGTGTGATGTGTCTTATTTTGAAAACTCTTAGAAGCTTTGTTTACAGGAATTGTATCAAAGTCAACATAATTAAAGTAAAAACGGCTAGAGATAGTTAGATGATTATTTTCATTTCATCTCTGAACGTCAAAAGGGAATTCGTTCTAGCCGACGTAACATGACCGAGTCAGATGCTATGGTACAAGAGAATGACATAAGACCTTTCCCCAAAATCGACAGGGTAAAGGCGTCATCTGGCTATAGATGATAGCTCAAAGTAAATGATTAATTACAGCATTTATTAGTTGTTTAGTTTTCTTGTCAATCCAAACATTCTACGAACAGGTTTAGGAAACTGTCTATTCCAATTGGTTAATATGGATTTATGGGCGTAACTCTGTAAAAAATTAAAGGTTTTACTTTAGGGAAATTCTTTAGTCGTCTTCGATTTTTCGCAAGGAAAGTTAGTATGACTCCGAAATTCGTAGAAAGTACGTTTTCTCTTTTGAGTAAGGGGCCGGATAGTTCTCTCAGTTAGGAGACGGACTATACGTGAGGTTCGTGGAAACATAAAGAAATGGCAAAAGGTACGCAATTTTAGTTTCCCGATTTTAATATGTTATTTCATTTGTTGATCTACTTGCAAATGTATTCTTGATATGATGTATGTATGTATTATATCATTTTTCAGGATTTTAGTGAAATGCTAGTCATGACATTTTATTCTTTGATTTCCTAATTATCAATTCATTTGGAGAATTGGCAAGATTGCATGTAATTAAAATTTCATTAGATTAGTTGAAAAGATTGCATGCAATTGAATCTTGAATGCATAGGAGTGATTAGGAATTTAAATGAATTAAGTTTAAGGAATGATGGGTAATATTTCATAGTTTTATGGATTAACTCTGTCTAAAATGAGTATGACCTAACATTACATGTATATTCATATACTAGTTTGTAATATTTAATTGATCACTTAAGTGTATATCTATATGCTGGTTTGTAATATCTAATTGGTCGAGTAAACTATTTTAGAATAGTTAGATCTGAGGGTCTAAGCATATGTAACTTAAGACTGCTAGATTGGTAGAGTCAGCAGTCGAGTGGAGGTTACATACGGGTTCATACGGCTGAGTTGAATTTAATTGACCATCCCTAGCGTGACCCGAATTAAGGTCAGGACAAGTATCGACCGTTTATGTAAACATAACAGTTAGCTAACAGAAGTTACTGCGGCAGAATGTATGCCTTTTGTTTTCTGAGCCGAATTAATGTAAAATATAGATATACTTGGGAATGTGACCTATTGTCTATTGCGAGACATTTTTATTTATTGAAGGAAACAGCTTTCCTGGATTCACATGAGAAATCCCTGAACAATCACAGGACGAGAACAAGATCTACGCAGAAATTGAAGTCCAGAGACGATTGTTAAGTCAGAGTTCGACGGACAAGAGTTTAAGACGAAAAAGCTAGACAAAGATCGACAAAGCAGGGACGAACGGAAGTCTTGATGTCTGCATAAATTTGGTGATGAAGTCTCTCATCGTTACACTCAAAGGTCACATCTCATTGACAATGAGGATAGCAATTTAACGTTGAAAGCAATTTTACATTTAAATAAATTTGTATTGTCTTTTTTATTTGAGTACATGTTAGTACCATTTTTCCTTCTTTTGTAACTATGTCATTGATTTCTTTTCATTTTAAATTCTGTTGATAAACTGATTAAATTTTATATTTGTTTATTGAAAGGGGGCTCGTATTGTTATTTCTTCAATATACTCGTTCAGTGATCTGCATTCTTCTTTTTATCTATCCACACTGGGTAAACTACACCGCGGAGGTCATTCCATAGCAACGAACCGTAGTGACAGAGGTTGGTGTGTTTTGCACGCCGCCAATTTGTCACAATGTGATTGCAGTCCTCAACATCGTTCATGGTCCAGATGATTGGAGACTGTTCGTTGATTCATCGAAGACAAGTCTTAAATTTATTTTGCTGCATAACGACAATGTTTGCCACCAATTCCAGTTGGTCAAACAGTCCATATGAAGGAAACTTATGAAATCATGAAACAACTTTTGAGGTGAGTAAACTATGACTACCATCAGTGACAGCTTTGTGGCAATTTGAAGGTACTTGCTCTCTTGCTTGGTCTGCAGACTGGATACACAAAGTGTTGTTTTCTCTGCGAATGCGATAGTCGTGTGAGATTCCCACTACATCAAGAGAGATTGGCCACACCGACAGTCTTTGGAGCCTGGGAAGAAAAGTGTTCAGCATCCACCACTTATTGAATCAAAGAAGGTTTTGTTACCTTCCTTTGTATATCAAGCTGGATCTGATAAAGAACTTTGTTAAGGCTATAGACAAAACACAAACAGCTTTCAAGTACCTCCGTGGAAAATTTCAAAGGTTAAGTGAAGCTATGATAAAGAAAGGTGTCTGTGTTGGTCCTCTGATTCGTGAACTTTGAGATGATGCATTTGACCTTAACTGCGTGGCAAGGAAAATACGGCATGGAAAGCTCTAGTTAGTGGCAAAAACATTTTCTCAGAAACAACAAGGCAGACAACTGCAGGGAGTTGATGGAATCCTTCATCAAGACATACAAAAACCTTGCTTGCAACATGTCACTAAATATACATTTTTGCACTCTCATCTAGATTTTTTCCCACCGAACTGAGGAGCAGTGAGCGGCGAGCGATTTCACCAGGACATTGTGTGTGTGTGTGTGTGTGTGTGTGTGTGATTTAGATTTTTAATGTAGCTTTAAACATTTTCAAACATATTGTTTTAAAATGAGGTATAACACTTGGGCATCATGTAACATGATGTCCCACCCAGCCACATTATCCTGAGACGAGGACGGCCAATCTTAATACTAAACTCTTAATGCTGAGCAACTAGCGAGGCAGCTGTTAGTACCATTTTCATAAGTCTTTGGTATGACTTAGCCGAGGTTCGAACTCATGACCTTTCGCATCCGCTGTAACCACTAAGCCACCGGAGCGGTCGCCAGGACTTTGCGATAATGGAGAATCGCTATCAGGGTAAATGGAGCATATCAATGCTTGCAGACTATTGGTGGACAGTGACAAGAGAAGCTCCATTTAATGAATATAAGAGATAAGCCAATATCGCCAAGCAGACGCCAAATAAGGATTAAACTATTTACTTATATATATATATATATATATATATATATATATATATATATATATATATATATATATATATATATATATATATATATATATATATATATATATATATATATATATATATATATATCTATATATATATGTATATAAGTATATATATATATATATATATATATATATATATATAAATATATATATATGTATTTATGAATGTATGTATATAAATATATATATATGTATATATATATATATATATATATATATATATATATATATATGTATATAATAGATTTTTGCCTTTTGTTTCATAATAAATTTTATTTATATAACCGTTTTGCTGTGGGGTTTTTTTTCGCATGACCTGGGATGACAAGACAAATATTTCACGTGCCGGTAGATATTAGATTCATTGACATGAACATTTGAAGAAACAGTATTTCGAACGGTTTCATCTCATTTACATCAGGAAACAACATATACGTGCTTGATTCAATATAAGCATGTTGACTTGGGTGGTGGTGGATATTATTTAGGCAATCAGTAAATGTTCATAGTTCTTCTGAAGGATTCCTGATCATAAAGACATCTAAAAAGCCTAACCAGTCAATGTTCATTTTCTGAATGGTTTCAGAGCATAAAATACAGCAAGGTGAAATACAAATCAGACACTGACCCACTGATAAAAAAATCTCTGATTTAATTACCTTGTAAAAATTTTCTTCATAACAGACCTAAATATGATAAACCCTCGAATGAAGATATTTGTAAGATTATAAAATATAGCAGAGAAAATAGTTATTTCTGAACTGACAGTACAAAATACATAAAAATAATGGGTACGGGAATAGGTAGTGCTATTTTTGTTCCATACGATTTCCTTTCATGGGTAAATTAGAAAAAAGATTTTCTTAAAAACATGAATTTGATTCCGACTGTTACGTTGAGACTTTTTGAGGATATCTTTATTGTCTGGAAGCATTAAGAATAAAAACAAAACAACTGTATTTGTCATCGAACACTGTACAAGAATATACAGGTTCAGAATAAATGATTACAGTGCAGCCTCTCTTGGACCACCAACCAAGAGAAGGATAAATGCTTCTTGTGTATGGTACGTTAGTAGATATGCAGATAAAATAAAGGTTGGCTTAAACTAAGATGCGCGTTGATTATGAGAGACATTTGTTACAGGAAGGTGACCGTAATGTAACATTAAAGTGTATTATAGGAGTACAAACTTAACGACATAACGTCAAATAGGAAAGAGATACATTCAACTAGATTACTGTACAGGATTATTTAAGCCTCGTATGCAGCTAAAGCAGTAGCAACCGTAGGGAGGAGCGCAATGTGCGATCTCCACGAGCCCCCAAACAAGGGGAGCCCGAGACATTTGGAGTTTGTTAAAGCAGATTATTTAAAAATAAATTTGATTTTGAAAACAAACTTGTTTTAATGATCATTTTGTAGAACTTCCTCAGTGATATAGAAATAATAATTTGCGGACCCATTGTCCTCATTTCGTACCGGGCCCACACAACTCTCAAATCACCGCTGGTTATTGAATTGAGTTTATTTGTTCCGCGAGAAGACACAAAATACAACTTAAAACATCGGAGAAAGAATTTCCAGATTTTATATATATATATATATATATATATATATATATATATATATATATCTATATATATATATATATATATATATATATATATATATGAATTTTGACTTCAGTAGTTATTGCATCACGCTTTTTGTAGTGGTTCTTAATGGCACTTGAAGTACATATAACTCTTTGAAAACCTTTTCACGTCAGCCAAAGTGACTTTGAAACAATGCAAAACTTTAAACATCCCCTAATAACAGTAATACCTATAATGAATATATATGGTTTATAGAGAAATATAAAGTAAAATTTGCATGTATTCCCTCTTTTGAGCAATTGTTATGACCTGTATTTGCACATTTGTCAAGAACAGACTGAACTGAGTCATAGACGTGACACACAAAGATTTGATAAAAATAAAATTCTTGTAATGATTGTGTTGTGTTAGTTTGTCATGTTTGTTGTTTTAAAATAAGGGTGCATAGGTCGCACCATCTTCCACAGTAGGCTAACAATAACGGTAGTATCCTCATATGGAGTATCCTGATATGGAGTCATATTCAAGAATCTACTCTCATATCTTGAACACTTATAGATCAGTTTGTAACATCAACGATCAGTCTGGTAATGTCATGTGAAGCAACAATTGCCATATCCTCAACAACTTGAAGCTACTTGTATTACTAAAGGTCGTATCCTCTACTTTCGTAGAGACACTTCTAGTCCTAATTGTCAACTACTGTACAAATAAAAATCCACATCTGTCAATAAAGTTTACAACCACCTCTTCCATTGTGTAGCCACTTCTATTCATTTTGGCAACTCCTCTAGAACTGAAACGTCATTTATAACATTAATGGCCATATCCTCTACCCTAGTGTAGCCTCTACCAGTCCACGTGTCAACTCTTCTATGACTAAAAAAAACACTTCTTGTACTAACGTTACATCCTCCTCTTTCCGTGTAGAGCTAGCCACTGCTATTCCTATATCAACTTCTCTACAAATGAAAAGCCACTTTTTGTACTAACGTTTGTATCTTCCTCTGTCCGTGCAGAATGTATGCTAGACCTTAATGCTAACTTCTGTACAACTGAATAGCTCTTTCTAGCACAATTGTTCTTATCCTCCACATTTGAAAAGCCTTGTTCTAGCTAAATTTATAAGAAACACAATCAGTTAGATAATGATCGAGTCAATAATAGTACTGACAGTGTTTTCATCTACCCTTGTAGAGTCACTTCCAGCATTAAGGGTCACATCCTCTTCATCGGTTTATACACTTAGTACTAACTGTAAAATCCAAAACAAGCGAGTCAAATTGGAACAAACTAGTATTATTTAAAAGTGGCAGCACTAAACATTTACTAGTGCATAACAGTCATTCCGTTGAAATTTCAAATGTACCTTCCAAAACAAAAATGTATGTTCGGCAATTTTAATATTTTTATTATTTGGTGAAAATTTTCTTGTAAGCACTAATTATCCACAGTTAAATGCAAATGAACAGCATATCCAAGTAATTACAGGTGTGTAGTAATTATATATTTATCGACGGAAAAAGTAAGGATTTTTTGTGCAGGTTGAGGAATACGTTCAACGTCTTTGTCAAACTGAATATGCCAACAAACCAGCTATTGTTTTAACTTTCTAAAACACACCAGAACGTTGGAATTGGATAATTTTTGGGTTAGTAAAATTTTAAGGTTTGGTTCAAGTTATGGTTTTCTAGTTCGTTTATTGTAACATTATTGGAGGTCATGGTGCCCATCAGCATAACGGGAAGGGCCGTATCTAGCAAAACCTACCACGTTGGTACAATCTTCAATCAGAGTTATCTTCAGAATCATAAACATTATTATTCACATTAGGTGCAAACCTGTCTCTCTTCATAACTGCTGATTTTACACATACAGAAAAAATATTTGTGATTTCATTAACCTAAATTCTACATCATTGGAGTTTTCATCAGCAACATCTAGAAACAACTGTTAAAAACCAACCCAGCAAGCAGACCCCCTCCCGAAAGAAACAATTAAAGAATCAAGTCATGTACTTACTGCCATTTTCATAGGTTCAAACAATCAAAAAGCAAATTGTCAGTGAATATTTTATCTTGATAAAGTATTAAATACTAATCTCAATGATATGTTTACAAAGACGGTCATAAAGATATTTTTACGTATTTTGGCACATATCGATTCTTGGTTTCGCAGAGCAGACTCTATGGAGGAATCGCGGTCAAAGGATAAAATATAATTATAAATCTAGAGCGGTATCACAGTATTGCCTTGACAGAAAACATCGATATGAGCATGTCTTGCTTCTTTGAAGCTCATGAAGTGATTCCCAGAAAGGGATAAATGCTTGACCAACATTCTGTATCAGGACCACAGTCGATGTAAGAACATAACTGACTCTACCACCACTATATCTACTTGTCATAAACAGTTAAGAGCTGACCGATCACATGACAGAACTGATTTGCTGCTAATATACAGAGCCAGACGATTTAGAAAGACAAATGACTGTTTCAGTCGAATTAGATAGCGATTATGCAAATTAATATCTAAAAGAATCAATGGCCGACATTTTTATGTTAAACTCAATGTCATCATGTCCATCATACATAACAATTTAACCAGCCAATAACTGAGAAATGAAGAATGAAATTTGCTAATGTAGTACGAGGGGTTATATGTCTTCAGGCAGAGTTAATTACAAAATTTAATCAGAAGATACAATTTTTCTTGCTAAGTATGTAATTAAGACTAGAAGGAATTTGTCGTTTCCCACGTTTACACTAGTACAACACGCTATACATTTGATCATATAAAAGTCCTCATTTTATTTATTAAATTTCCCGATAGATTCAGTCCCGTTAAACTCACCTTTAATTGTCGCATTTGTTACAGTTCGCATATAATAATTAAACCTGTAATTAAACAGTACAAATCATTTACATAAAAAAACACATATGATTTAATAGCTACATTTTGTTTTATGTGTTGTCTTTCGTTATTATACTTGAAGAATGTGTTTGGATGGTCATTAGTCATATAAAAATGATAAAACTTGATATGCAGTATTTAGCACAAATTGGGTCAATTAACGTCTATGTATGACAAGATTCGTTTAAGTTGAAACTGAAACACAAACCCTAAAATTAACCTAAGACGTTATTTTTTTGGTCGCTGAAATGGTTAAATTAGTGAGTGTAAATTTCTTTAGAAACACACACACACACACACACATATATATATATATATATATATATATATATATATATATATATATATATATATATATATATATATATATATATATATGCGTGTGTGAGTGAAGAAAGCAGGCAGGCAGATGGACATACAGACAGACAGATAGACATACATACATACATACATACATACATACATACATACATACATACATACATACATACATACATACATACATACATACATACATACATACATACATACATACATACATACATACATACATACATACATACATACATACATACTCGTAATTTTCCCGGAATTTCGCTGGGAAAATTATCATTATTTAAAAACTACATTCTTTATTTACAGCAGTAAAATTTCAAAAATGCCTAATGATTACTGACATGACCATATACCAATAGTATTGGCCACAATTTGAATATTTGTGACTGATTTGGTATGGTCTGATATCTTTTGGTATCTTATATCACACCAGCACATGTAGGTTATTTCGTACCTAAGATGGTATGATGGCAGAACTCGAACTCGCATACTTTTGGTCGTGAGTCATGGATGCAAACCACTGAGCCATCACAGAATCCATGTTTAGATATTACAATATAGCAATATGATTTTTATGGTAACTTGGGCATATTATAGCCGCAGGGTGTACAACAAAGTTGCTTTATTTTGTGAACATCAATGTCAGTACAGTTCGTTCTCTCAAAGTAGTTTCCATACATTGTTACACACTCAGTCTGACTCGCCAAGTATTACATATCATTCTGTATTTACGTGTTGGTATGCTGTTCATACACTGTAAAACTGCGCTTACAATCTCATTAATCTGCCACGTTATATCCCCTCTAACCATTTTATAGAACGTTATTTTGTCTATCCATCGTCATTAAATTTATTACCTGTATAAAGGTATATGATATAACAACATATTAAGAACGCTTCAAAATTCCTCGCATATGTGACGGACATGCATGCACACACGTATGTGTGTGCTTGTGTGTGTTTGTATGCGTGTGCGTGTGTGTGAGTGTCTTAATGAACGAAAAAGTCTGTGATGTTAGCATTTAAGTAATTTCAAAATTTTAGATCTGGAAAGCTCTTAAGAAATCATATTGAACATGTGGATGGAATTTTTATTCAAATCGTAAACGTGAATAATTTTGTGGTCTATAGCAATGCATAAACTAACTTTTCATACAATAATTGATAGGTAGTCTATTTTATTCATGGAAGGCAATCGTACAAGAAGATATCTCAAGCCTTTTACAAATTCGATTTGATAAGTACACGACTTAAATGATATATATGCCCCCTTTCCCATACTGAACGTAAGCAACATTGAGAATCACTTCTACAAGCACACATTCTGTGCCATTGACAACCATAAATATCATTCTCATTTACACCGATTGCTCAATCTATTGCGGAAACAAGACAATTTGATGTATATATTTTAGCAGATTTTAGAAAAACCTACCCTAGATCTCCGACGTCTTCGGGGCACACTTTTTCTGGTGTCCTTTTCTGGAGAGTCGCCAATCATGGAGGGCAGTTGAGTCAATATCTTGGCACATATTTCAGAAGAACTAACTCCAGTCGTCATTGCTAAATACAATTTTCAATGTTAAATACGTGGGATGGTGGAAATGTCTAAAACTACGTATATTTTCTCCTTAATCCTTAAAACTGTGGCATTAATATTTTCCCTACAAATAACCAAAAGTCGAAGTGGTAAAATAACACTGTCGATGTTTGCACATAAGATGATTAAAATGTTAAGTATAGTCACACTGTGGTGAACACAGAGACGACAACAGCACATATCGTATGAAGCTTCCTTCCAGGAACGTGGAGCCAGATGACATCATAGCTTTGAACAGAAGTTAAGTATCGATTGCATGAAGTATTTAGTTGAGAATGGCATCGAGTCTAACTAGTCGTTCCTTCTCAGAACTGAATTTCTTGGTTATCTTGGTGAAATAAGAGAAAATGCTTCCAATGCAATCCATGCTAATCAAGTCATTGCCAGTTCTTGTAGACATTGTAAGCTATAAGCGATAACTATAGCTTAGTCTATATATAATGCGAGTGGCTCTTTGTCGCAACTCTGATTCGAAAAACCGACAAGCTCCTAGAAATATGTAAGATAATATCAGCAAAAGGCATTGGCAGACATAATCGTGAACATATTCTTACAGCGGAGAAAACAAGCCAAATCAATCAGAGAAGGTAAAAAGAAAATCACTCCTATCATTCCGTTTACAAGGAGTTCAACATATCTGGGAGAATGGCATGCGAAACAAAAAGCGCCAACTTTGTTTAATTCTTCATTAGTACAGGAATTCTTTAGTCTCTAGTTACTGATTAGCAAAATCCAAAACGTACGCACGACACAAAAGAAGCGAAGAAACAGCGGTATTCATTTTTTCTGCGCAGATTAATTTTCATTTGTTTCCCCTCTAGGGAACACTTTTGTTGTATTTCAATAGGTGCATCAGCCCTTTCGGGGGACATTGGTACTATGACATTTTTGGACGAATCAGTTTTCGTTGGATCTTTAAATTTTCCGTTTGCAACAATTCAAAAATCGAATAAATTTGCTATCCCACAAAAAAAGAGAAAACATAACCGAGGCCTTAAATCAAAATTGAAAATTGTTTATATTGAAGGGAAATAATTATGCCGAAAAAGAAATATTTTATTTTAGTTCTTTCCCGTCATTGTCTGTACTTATAAATAGGTTAAAAATACACTTAATAACGATATTTCGTACTATAATTTTGGAAGAAACGAAAAGGCTATTTTGTGGCAGAAGTAGAAAGAACAAAGCAGCATCAACGTTAACTGAAAATGTAATTACACAAAATACTACTCCAACACTAGTAATAATAATAATAATAATAAAATGTAATTACACAAAATACTACTCCAACACTAGTAATAATAATAATAATAATAATAATAATAATAATAATAATAATAATAATAATAATAATAATAATAATAATAATAATAATAATAATAATAATAATAATAATAATAATAATAATAATAATAATAATAAGTGGCTTACTTATTACCGGATGTCCCTACCCCCAAAATATAACTCCATGAATAAGTCAACGTGTTTTTCAAAGCATTTTGCAGCTTTTGTTCGGGTGTTCGGGATTTCTGTATGTTATAGTATATCGTCTTTTCAAGCACACGGTAACAAAATATATATTATGCTTGAGGAAAGTAGATACAATGTGTAAAGATGCAAGCATGCAAATATGAAACAGAAAACAAATCAAACAGATACTACTTCGTTATATTTGTTTTATATTCAAAAGTAAGCACATTCTCTGCTACGTCGTAAAACTGAACTCGACTCCAGAATTTGCTCATAAACATTCTGAGTAATCATACGGATGCATTTGTCCATTTTCATTTGTCCATTTCCATTTGTGCATTTCCATTTGTGCATTTCCATTTGAGCACTTTCATTTGTCCATTTCCATTTGTGCATTACCATTTGTGCATTTCTATTTGTGCATTTCCATTTGTCCATTTCCATTTGTGCATTTCCATTTGTCCATTTTCATTTGTGCATTTCCATTTGTGTATTTCTATTTGTGCCTTTCCATTTGTCCATTTGTGCATTTCCTTTCTACGTTTCCATTTTCTACAATTCTATTTGTACATTTCCAGTTAGACTTTTAAGTTTGGAGTAACATTTATTTCTGTAAATGCTGAACATCTTTTTACCGGGTGACCTGGTCATCAATATGAGTTTAAATAGGTATGAAATAAATTAGTTTTGAATAGCGCAAACATTATTGATAAAGAACTGTGGGTGGGTTTAGTGTAAAGAAGGTAAACAAAGATGAGCGATCATAAAGACGCCATCAGTATGCTTGCATTTTTGGTTGTTTGTTACACCTGCAATGAACATCCTAAACTGAGTTTTTCTTCGTTCCAGTGAAAGGAAAAATATGCTATATAAACTTTAATATGTGCATACTTAATTTAATAAATGGGACGATGAACACACACACACACACACACACAAACACACACGAGAGCACATATGCCCATAATACATACACAGATGAAAACAAATGCATAAAAAAGAAATATTCATAGCTGGCGCACCTTCCTTACTATTGCATTTTATAAAATACTAAACTAAAAAGAATCCGCGTGTTTCAAGGCATAACTATTAACTCACGTTTCTTAGAACATGTGTTTTAGGAACTGAAACAGATAATGTTATGACAGAAGCATTCAAAACCACCGAGATCTTAAAATCTTACTGCTATCTCAAACGGAATGAATAAAATGACATCAGGAGGATACTTTCAAAACCACAACACAAAAATATATCTAATTCTTTGAACGACATAACTGATGCAGCAAAGTTACATTGTAATCAACTGGACAGTTTTCAGCAACTGATGCAGCAAAGTTACATTGCAATCAACTGGACAGTTTTCACACAACTGATGCAGCAAAGTTACATTGTAATCAACTGGACAGTTTTCACACGTCTGATGCAGCAAAGTAACATTGTAATCAACTGAACAGTTTTCAACAACTGAAATAGATGTTCAGTAAGTTCAACATGAAGCAACGATTTTTTTTAATCAAAAGATATTTGTTTAGAAGTCTGCATGGGATTAAAGTGTGGTAATTAATAGTTGAGATACCAAACACCATTCAGGGTAATACAAATTGTCGATATTTTAGCCAACTTTAAACTCTTAAAAAGACGTAGTGAACTGATTCAGAAAAGGTGATTTACAGATTGCAATCAATCACGAAAAATACTGAAATCAACAGAGAACAACATGATTAAAACTGTGCAAAACGAAGAGAAATGAAACGGAACAAACTTACACCTAATATATCTTTACAGTATTATGTGGGGGATTTTTTTGCAATACGCATGTGGTCTGGTAGTAATAGCGATTAATATACTTGATTTACAAGAAGCTTTCACAAACATTTTCAAACAAAAAAGCCGGAACACATACATTTTGATGTGGAAAAGAGTTTCACAACGTGAATGTAAAGGATTTGTGGGATAGGAAAAACACTGAATACTTTCAGACCATGAACTGGAAAGGTCTGACAGAACTCTAAAGATAAAAATGAGGAAGTATTTCACTGAAAACATAAGTAAAAATTGCTTTGAATTTGTACCAGAAGTAATTGAGGATGTAATACCGCTAATTACACTTCCATAGACATGACTCCAGTTGAAGAAAATATTATTTAAAGACATGGTTCAATCTATTCGGTTATTTGACAAGAAATACACATGGAACTTCAAACTTGAAACAATTGGATATCAAGTACAAAACAATATTTTAAAAGGCTCCCCTCATAACTTTATTGTGGACGTAAAGTCAGAAAACTAATAACACGTGATCCTGTTGTTCATTAACTGGAGGTCTTGGAGGAAGAGGATACTGTAGGCATGATTTACGTGCAGGAATTATCTATCCACGGCAAATAGAATGATGAATGCACAGCCGAATATATCTTGAAGACAACATGAATGAAAGAAATAAATAAGTGTTCGTAATATGGAAGGACAGTTAACAGTTGGGATCCAGAATAAAAATATTCCTTTAGCTTAAATGGTAGAAGCACATTGCCATCCAAATTAAGGAGAATAAAGACTGAGCTCTTGAAAGATAACGACTTTCAAAAATGTCACTTATATGATAAAAACAGCATATTATGAAACGCAGGTTTTTAGATATGGACTTTTTATACATATAGCTGTAATTTTGCTCATTGATTATAAAGGGAAGTAAAATATACATAAAAAACTAAAAGGTATAACTTTTAGGTCAACATCGAGATGAAATCAAGAATATAAGTTTATAGTTGAGAGTTACCGAAATGGTTACTTTTAGTGACTTTTAAAATAAGTAAGTGCCCTAAACTGAGATGTGTTACCAACAAATATTTTTTGAACAAAACTGGCAAAGTCTCCTTACGCATGTGCTCTTTATGTAGTGACTCCTTCGAGAATTTACTTCACCCTTCTGTTACTGTTCCAAAACTGAGCGATTACTAACTAGTTTTATTGGGTGGATAAGGAGCAAGTATAACCATCCTCATAAGTTTCAAGTTTCAAGTGGGAAATTTGTTCTTGGTATAATAAACCAAAGCGAAATATATATTGTGTTTAATCTCCCTTTGTTGTGACTGTAATTATAAATCTATAAATGTAGATGTAACGTTGTCCATATAGAAAAAGAAATGAAGATTAAAAAACTATGCATATATCAATTGTACATGGAAAATTATTGACGCTAAATGGCAACTATACAAACATCTCTTTGAATGATTCGTACAATATTTTCAAATCAGAACTACCATTTTAATTAAACCCAGATATATCCATATTTCCAATTAAGCATATGTGCAGTGATGGCGATATGACCTCATACATTATGTTTTTGGGTACAACAGAAACGAAAAATGTAGAAGTGATATAATATACACATTTACAAAGCAGAGTAAACATAAGGTGTTAATGCAGTAAATTGTTAAAGTAATATTTGAATCCTAATTAATGTACCGGTTTTACCGGGAGATTGATAATAGAGAAAATAATCACTGAAAACGATAATAGAATGTAAATGTCTAATCTGAAAACGATAACAGAATATAAAGGTTCTTAAATGTATGAATAAATAGTTACTGTATAAAACATATAGGTGAATGTTGAATATAGTAGCAACATGCTTATATGAATGGGTATTATGTATGTATTTCAATAATACTCTCTATCTCTAGAGTAACCAATATCAAATTTAGTATTAGTTTTAGAAATATAATATAAAACTATGCATTGGCGTTTACTATTATTCCCTGTAATGTGCACCACTTACATAGAATTGTGAACTAGTCGGGGGATGGTTCCCCGAACTACTGATAGTAATATATGGGGATTGATAAACAAACACAAATTGAATAGACGTTGATACAATCATCGGTTCATTTAAAATTCTCTCAAATCGTATTCCGAAAATGTATAACAGCAATTTACAAAAGTTTTCAATGAAATTTAATTTTTTTTCGGGAAATACGTTTTAATATTGTAGATTAGTACATCCGTCCGACTTCGATCACAATTGATTACGACTAAATTAAGAAAACTGCAGATCTCGGAAGAATTTTCACACAATAAAGGAAAATACAGGTATATATCCAATGCAATTTGATATGGCACCATATATTTGTCATGTACGTTCAGCGTACATCTATATGGGTTGAGTGCAGCATTGATACAGTTTCAACACGTAGATTTCAACAAGATGACAAAAGGTAAAATTGAAATAAAAGAAGTTGGAAATATGATTGACAATCATAATGTGTACTGGTTGCTTTATTGTTAATATCTTCGGACCTTCAACTACACTCGTTTAAATAGTTGTAGTTACAGGTGTAGACGCTTCATATGCATTGCAGTTGTGCAAGGAAAATTAATTCAAAAATGCTGCTCAAAATACCAACCATGACGACATTAACCATCTTAAATTAAGAAACATTTGCTTGTGATCTTTTATCACTTCGCTCGAAGGTATTTACTCAATTTGTTTTTATTTTTCACTGTACATACTCCATCACACTGCCAAGTGAAAACATTATCTTTGCTGCTCATGATCAAGAGATTACATGGAAAGACATGAACTATTCTAATTCATCATCAATGACACTGTCAGGGTTTATGGTGTTCAACCAACGTACCATATAAATCAACAAATGGTACTTCTAATATTAGTATCATTGTATCCGTAGTGATGTTGTCTCCAAATGCTTTCTTTAATGACTTTCGTTATTGTTGTACTTTTGTTTCATGTAATGTCTTATGCACTTCTCTCCATTTTCGTTTATTCTTTAGGTCTTTACTTCCTATATACAGTTTATGTTTTCATTTCTCCATGGAACGCCAGTTGGGCCTAAGTGGTTAGAGCGTCCGCCTCGGATGCGAGAGGTCGCGAGTTTTCCCAAAGACATATGAGATAGTTCTAGCGCTACTTTGCTAGACGCTCAGCATTAAGAGGTTAGTGTAAGGACTGGTTGGTCTAGTGTCAAGATAATGTGACTGGGTGGGACATCATCCTATATGTCAACGGCATGATACCCCAGTTCTATACATCACAATAAACTGCCACAAGGCAGACATCATAGCCATATGACTTGAATAATTATTAAAGCTACGTTAAGTACACACACATCTCGCCACGTTTTTATGTGCTCTTTTTGACAAGTTTTGCAATAGTCAGTTTAAGTCCATCGCGTCTTTATCTTTACATTTTTAATACGTCGTGAAATCCGTCTTTATATTTACCCGTTTACATTACAAAGTATCGGAGCTACTCGTACGTGCACTGTACGTCATTGTACACCTCTTTTGTTTGATAAGCTTGTGTTTATCTATCTTCCAGATGTCAATGCCAATTAAATTAAAGGTGAACAAGACAATAAGCAAGATAACAACAATGTTGTTTATGACAAGGCATAAAAATAAAACATAATTACCAGTGGAACATGTTAAGCTTTTTGGCAAAACCTCAGTCACTTTAAAAAGCCAGAGAAAATAACAAGTTGCTAGAATATAAGTAACAACACATCTAGAATATAGTAACAACACATCAGTTTACAAAAGACTATCGGAGAGCCAATGGAGATTTAGCAGACGAAAATGTAACAAATTGGAGTAGATTTTGCTTTTAGTTAAATAGCATATAAGATTAGAGAAACGGCGCCATAGCGTATTGGAGAAGATTACAAATGACACAAATAATTTGGGCAAGGACATTAAAGACTACAACTCATGAGAAAAAATACATAATGATGTACAGAAATTTTAAATCCTTAGAGGCATGAATAGAAAGTTTCAGCTGGTGTATGCATTTATATAGCTGGCTTGTACTTATCGGGAATAGCTAGGGCTATCACTGTTTCATTAACCGTAGCTGGATTTAACACAGCAAACATTAGATTTGTGTCAATATTTTTGAATGACTGAATTATTTACAACAAATTTTTGAATAGCAATATCATCCATCAAGTTTTAAACATTATCGACGAATCATTAAGCCAAACGATCACTGATAGTGAGCTTATTATAATTGTCAACGCTTACAATAAGTACATAGAGAAAAAGAAAAAGAAATCGGAAAAATGCAAGAAAAATAAAAAACAAACATCGTTAGGTAAATGGACAGCGGCTCAAGTAAAGAGAGCCACGTTACAATATAATTATTATTTAAGACAAAATCTCTTTGGGCCTTACAATTGATAACAAAAATAGCATATTATCGCTTAATTTCACAGAACATATTTTGTTGTTGGCTATTAAAACAATTCGGATGACCTACATTATTGAAAATAATTGAAAAACGACTATTTAAATTTCCGATAGGTTTATACAACCATGAGACGTACATGAAGTGTCAAAGACAGATTGCAAATGGTGACAACAAAGAACGTATTGACGCTGAGGATTTGAAACAACAACTTAAAATTTAGACTAACTCAAGAAACAAGCACACAATATACATAACCAAATACATAGCTAATTCGTTTGGATTCAATAGCAAGTAAAATATACAAAGAATCTCCTGAATCGTAAGCAGTCTATGGATTTTCGAAACCCCAAAATTTATATATTTTCCTGGACCGAAATAATAACAGAAAAAATGCCGCAATTGTCATTATTTGCCTTTGTTTGAGTCTCTACCAGTTATCAATGTTTCACGGAGACGTTGTTTCTTATGTTTGTTTTGCAATTACAATCGATTTAAGAGGAGTACAATTAGCAGGCTAAGAATCAGGAACATAAACGAAGACAAGGAGATAACAGATTGTCTCACGGTACATGTTATTTTCACATTAGCTAAACTGATTGGACAGAAAGTGTTTATCAATGTATCGTCTTGAGGTCCAAATGAACATTGAAAAATTGTGACAAAAACTAATGCTAAAGGCACAACCGATGGTCAAATGGTTAATACAGATATTTAAATGAAAAAAACTGTTTGGCTAATTTATGTGGATTTGATAAATTAACAAATGTACCAACATAAGATGTGTATTGTGCAGAGTTGATTAACAGGTACTACGCACATTCGTTCGTAAAATAATCGAAAATTTCACAAAATGAGCCTGTCCTTTTCGACGAAGTATTGGCGAAGGCCACATTGTGTGCTCAACTTGAATATGACATAGCACATTATGTATATTGGTAAATATAACTTGCTGTATTACATTCACTCAGACTGGGATAAGACTTTGACGGAGACGTTGTTTCTTATGTTTGTTTTGCAAATACTGTTTCATTATATTGTTAACAGCCAACTATGTATTTATACAGATTATTTGTGGAACATACATGTTACATGCCTCTAAAATATTTGATCATCGGGATGCGCATGTAGTTATTTCATTTTTAATCAACTGTTTAATAATTGCCCCACGAGACTAAAGCTATTATTAACGTTCGTTGAACGCTTATTTCCATAACATCCTTAGTGAACCTATCTACTATGAAATCTTTGCTAAATAAAATGTTTTTTTTTTTTAAATTTAGTTTTGATGGTGCCCATTAAATTATTATCATGATTACTTTTACAAGCGCCGTGCTGAAAAGAAGACTCCATAATCGGACAATTTACGAATGCATAGTGATGTATTTTTGGAATCTGATATTCAAATTTCAGTCTCAGTCATAAAGGCGTCCGTATTTGCTTTTAAGACATGATGAAAGGAAAGCGGGTGGGCAGCAATTATGATCATATGGCAGTAGTAAGGAAATTACGCCTGCTATACAATAGTGAGTGCGCTCGAGTAGGGACCACACAAAGTTGTGGCATTTAAATTAATCAATTATTTTTGTTTAATTTGTTGTGCGTGGGCATGGCTTACGTCAAAAAGTGCTTATCCACAAGCATATTTAGGTGGAGCTGAAACTAATCTAGCTGAGTTCGAGTTGTTCTTGATCAGGTCTCTAAATCAGCAATAGTACTTGACGACTAAATTTCATAACCGTATTCTAGAATCGGCGAATATAACTTAAAATAAATTTTGATCAGATTATCTTAAGATAAGGCGTACACAAAATTCTTCAGATGCCTTATATATATCAAAGCATGCCGAACAGAAACGATTTGATTAGACCAAGAACAATCTGATGCTCAGATAATTTCGTGATACCGATAAGTTTAAAGAATTTGATTTTTTTGGGAGGGGGGAAATCATGATCGGGTAAATATTTTCTAGGTTAGAAAATTAGTAACACTACATTATTGAGGGACCGAAGTTCCCTAACCATACATTTACCTAATCAGTATTGTGGGAATTAATTTTACCAACCATAAATTGGTCCATTCAGTTATTGAGGGAATTAATTTTACCAACCATAAATTGGTCCAATCAGTTTTTGAGGGAATTAATTTTACCAACCATAAATTGGTCTAATCAGTTATTGTGGGAATTAATTACCAACCATAAATAGGTCCAATTGAGGGAATTAATATTTGGCAAGTATAAACTGTTCCAATCAGTTATTGAGGGAATTAATTTTTTACCAACCATAAATTGGTCCAATCAGTTATTGAGGGAATTAATTTTACCAACCATAAATTGGTCCAATCATTTATTGAGGGAATTAATTTACCAACCATAAATTGGTCTAATCAGTTATGTGGGAATTAATGTTACCAACCATAAATTGGTCAAATCAGTTATTGTGGGAATTAATTTTACCAACCATTAAAAGGTCCAAATGAGGGAATTAATATTTGCCAACCATAAATTGTTCCAAGCAGTTATTGAGGGAATTAATTTTATCAACCATAAATTGGTCCAATCAGTTATTGTGGGAATTAATTTTACCAACCATAAATTGGTCCAATCAGTTATTGAGGGAATTAATTTTACCAACCATAAATTGGTTCAATCAGTTTTTGTGGGAATTAATTTTGCCAACCATAAATTGGTCCAATAAGTTATTGAGGGACTGAAACATACCAACCACGAATCAGCCCAAAGGGTTATCGTGGGAAAGAACGTTACCAAACATAAATTGGTCATATCAGTAAGTTTCTGAACGAGGTCATTGAATACCGCCACTTATCTATTCAGTGAGTGACAAGGCGGTATTATTAGCCATTGTCCTCAAAAGAATTACTAAAAAAATTGAGCATTTAAAGAAAAACTTCGGAGAATAATCACAATTGGTGACAGATGTATAACAATTCTCAGCTAAAAAATTTGAATGTGAAAAATATAAGTCTTGCGTATCGGATGTTTTCAAAAAAAAACGAAATACATTTTTTTCGTGGCTCATTGTGTCACTTATTAATGAAAACATCAAAAAAAATGCAAGAGCGTATAGGGATGGTTCAGGACAAAGACATACATACATACATACATACATACATACATACATACATACATACATACATACATACATACATACATACATACATACATACATACATACATACATACATACATACATACATACATACATACATACATACATACATACATACATACATACATACATACATACATACATACATACATACATATAAACACACAGACAGACAGACATGCATGCATGCATGCATGCATGCATACATACATACATACATACATGCATGCATGCATGCATGCATGCATGCATGCATGCATGCATGCATGCATGCATGCATGCATACATACATACATACATACATACATACATACATACATACATACATACATACATACATACATACATACATACATACATACATACATACATACATACATACATACATACATACATACATACATACATACATGTTCCTTTGTTCGATAACTATTTTATTCTCTTTTTCAATTTCAAAGCTGTAAATCAGAAATATATCAGTGTTTAACACTGCCTCTAAAATTCCTTTAATTTTCAACAACTTGATAGCAAAAGCACATGTCGTCTGCTTGTGTTCTTTCTCTATTTCAAAGTGTAATTTTCAGAAAGAATCATTCGTCTTAAATAAATGTTAAATTTACACTTTTCTACATTCACGAATTATCAAGTCAGAATTCTCAGTAGTTCAATGTTCCAATATAAAAAAACACGGAAAACGAATTTGAATAGATTGTTTTTTGCAAAATAGAAAACACGATTCGGATTATATGGATTGAAATGGTTAGTTTTAGTTCTGATGATGAAAAAGTCCATATTTAAAAGAAAAGCCCACTTAGCATGAAAAGAGCACGCAAACATTAAGTTAACCCGATCAAATTTCAAAATTGATTTTCACTGAACTAAGTAGTAAGTAATTATAATAGACACGGAACTAGCTGAAAGCTGTAACATTTATACAACGCCTTAATGATGAATGCCTGTAAACTGATAAGAATCGTATGAAAATTCTCCAACACCTTCTCCCGAGGATTTCATGTTTAATTTACATACAAATTTAACAGAACCCCAATGAATCATCAGATAATCTGTCTACAGCTATCGACCATCAGATAATCCGCATACAGCTATGGTCATCAGATAATCCGTATACAGCTATGAACATTAGATAATCTGTATACAGCTGTAGACCATTGTACAATCTATATACAGCTATAGGCCATCAGATAATCCTTATACCCTATAAGCCTTCAGATAATCCATATACAGCTGATAATCCATATACAGCTATATGCCATCATTTAATGTGTATACAGCTATAGGCCATCAGATAATCCTTATACCCCTATAAGCCTTCAGATAATCAGCTACATGCCATCATTTAATGTGTATACAGCTATAAGCCATCAGATAATCCTTATACCCCTATAAGCCTTCAGATAATCAGCTATATGCCATCATTTAATGTGTATACAGCTATAGGCCATCAGATAATCCTTATACCCCTATAAGCCTTCAGATAATCCATATACAGCTGTATGCCATCATTTAATGTGTATACATCTATAGGCCATCAGATAATCAGTATACAGTGATATTGATATACAGTTCACTTTGGTATCAAGGAGTTGATGACTGCCTTATATGGCGCTGAAATCCAGCTTGATGGATTTTTATACCGCCTTGATCTTGGTGTTTTACTTCCTTTTTAACATGTTTTGTGATAATGGAAAGGAAATAGGAGTATTGATTTATACGATCCTATCACATTTTACGGTGCTATGGACTCATATTTCTGTTATTATACATATCAGTCCATTATTGCTTTTAATAAATAAGAATGTATGTAAATCTGAATAAATGAAAAACATAAAGATGCATTTGTTACTTCATATTTTGTACTTAAGCAAAAGTTATGGTAGGATTCGAACTCGCTCCATTAAACACTTGCAAAAATCATAACACATAATTTTCTTTATTCCACTTATTTTTATGTATTAATTTACATTTGTATTTCTAGGTCTGTAAAATCCGCATGATGAACACAACATATGAGGCCAGTAGTCACACAGTGCATATTAATGTTCAGAAATAGCTGAAACGACGCCCAGTTCAATTAAGTGTGATTAATATCAATGTAGACAGAGAACTTAGTAAAGATGTATGGTACTAAATTAGATGCTAGTTCTTTTCGTGTTCTGTAATAATTAGACTAAATACAACAGAAACATGAAGCTATGCACTGACTTACTAAGTGCTGAAGGTGCGAAATGCATCAAAACTACTGATGCACAACCCCTCCCTTACGGCACTCTGAATTAATGAATATCCGCTGTTTCTTGTCTACCAATAATAAATAAAAAAGTAATAATATTTATGCATAATGCACATGTTTTCCATACTTACACGTTGCGTTACCTTGAAATATTGCCAAGTCTTTTCACATATACAGCGTAAGTATATTTGTTTTCTTAAATGTGCAATAGCGCAAGAAAGGGGTGTTCAGTGTAGATATCATAAAAAGGTTTCTTCTAATGCAATCAAGAGGAAAAAAGCCATTTATAGGGCTATAAATGGGTTGTATTCATGCCATAATGTATAAAAGAATGGGTTGTATTTATGCCATAATGTATAAAAGAATGGTTTGAATTTATGCCATGATGTATAAAAGAATGGGTTGAATTTATGCCATGATGTATAAAAGAATGGGTTGAATTTTAGCCATAATGTATAAAAGAATGGGTTGTATTTATGCCATAACGTATAAAAGAATGGGTTTAATTTATGCCATGATGTATAAAAGAATGGGTTGAATTTATGCCATGATGTATA
Organism: Potamilus streckersoni; assembly: GCA_016746295.1. Lineage (NCBI taxonomy): Eukaryota > Metazoa > Mollusca > Bivalvia > Unionida > Unionidae > Potamilus > Potamilus streckersoni. Next base: position 312,120 of record JAEAOA010000976.1, on the reverse strand, counting down.
AAAGAATGGGTTGAATTTATGCCATGATGTATAAAAGAATGGGTTGAATTTATGCCATGATGTATAAAAGAATGGGTTGAATTTTTGCCATGATGTATAAAAGAATGGGTTGAATTTAAGCCATAATGTGTAAACGAATGGGTTGAAATGATGCCATAAGATATAAAGAAGTGTGTGTGTGTGTGTGTGTGTGTGTGTGTGTGTGTGAGAGAGAGAGAGAATGTGTGTATGTGTGTGTTCGTGCGTGATTTAGATTTTTAAACGTAGCTTTACAAATTTTTCAGTCAAATCGCTACGATGTCTGTAGTGTGACAGTTTAAAGTGATGTCTAGCACTGGACCGTCATGCTGCAGCCATGTAGCATGATTTGCCACCCAGTCACATTATCCTGGCACCAGGCCGACCAGTGCTACCACTAACCTTTTAATGCTAAGCGCCAAGCGAGGCAGCAGTTAGTTCCATATTTTAACAATCTTTGTTATAACTCGTCCGGGGTTAGAATCTACGACGTCCCCCATCCGAAGCGGATACTCTAACCACTAGACAATAGGAGCGGTCTAATGTATAAACAATGGATTGAAATGATGCCATAAGTTATAAAGAATGTTTTGAAATGATGCTATGAGGTATAAAGAATAGGTTAAAATGATGCTATAAGATATAAAAATGGGGTTGAAATGTTGCCATAAAGCATAAAGAATAGGTTGAAATGTTGTCATCAGGTACAAAGAATGGGTTGAAATGTTGCCATCAGGTACAAAAGAATGGGTTGAAATTATGCAATATGTTATCAATATTTGGATGCAATGATGCCATACGGTATAAATAATGGGTTGAAATGATGAAATCAGGTATAATGGCAAAACCGAGATTTTATTACGAATAGCAAATGGAAATACTGTGTACAAGTCAATGGGAAAATAATTTTGTATAATGCCTCCAGCGTGGCAGTTCTGCATGGCATTAGCATTTGAGCTCATTCCAATAGTGAAGCACTATGAACTGTATATGAATCCATCAAATGGTGAAGCACTATGTACTGCGTATGAATACACCAAACGGTGAAGCACACTGGACTGAATAAGTATGCACCAAAAAGCGAAACACAGTTTGATAACAAATCTTCATTAGTTGGCACTTCACACAATTTACTTTATTTTCTATACAATAGATGTACCGTTACAGGCTTTTGATCATTGGCAATGAGGTTTGACATTTAAGGATGTAATAAATGACACTGAGGCTTGGCATTCATATTAAAGAACATGAACATAATGGCAATGAGGCATGACATTAATATTAAAGGATACAAACAATGACAATGAGGTTCGGCATTGTTAATAAAGGAAATAATTAATATCAATGGGATTTGGCATTAATATGAAATTTCCTAATCAATGGTAATGAGGTCTGACATTAATATTAAAGAAAATAGTCAAACCCTTATTCAATAACAATGAGGTTTGGCATTAAATTTAAAGAAAATAATCAATATAAATGGAGTTACTATTTGATATCAAATCCCTTATTCAATACCAATGAGGTATGGTACCAATTTTAAATGACATAAGGTTAAGCGCGTGTACATCAAATAAATAGCAATTGAACAAGGAAAAAGTAACAGAAATGACAGCCAAGACATTGTAAATATAGAAAAATTTTAATAATAAATACAATGTGTCCGAATCTAGGAAAGAAAAAAACTGATGTAATTAATGAAATTGTTCATTCTTCTGCGTAAAAAATTTGGATGACTGTTTTAAGGAGAACTGCATCTAAGTAAAAATGTATGATGACTTTGAACTGCAGTAATTATGTATGATGCATTCATTGACAAGTGTGTTAAAGAGACCATGACTCCATTCATATTGAGCCTTTGATCAATATTTGGATGGTGTGATCTAAACTCAGAATTCATTTTCCTCCTAAAACATTTGGAGATTATCCCACCCACTAACTCCCGCCTCGACCAAAAAATGAGGACATCATCAATAGGATATTAGGCCTACTGTTGTGTATCCTATAGCAATTCAATTGCCTTGGACCTATTGGACATTGGGCTTACTGTTGTGTATCCTATAACAATTCAATTGCCTTGGAACTATAGGACATTGAGCTCACAGTTGTGTATCCTATTGCAATTCAATTGCCTTGGACCTATTGGACATTGGGCTTACTGTTGTGCATCCTATAGCATTTAAATTGCCTTGGACCTATAGGACATTGGGCTTACTATTGTGTATCCTATAGCAATTCAATTGCCTTGGACCTATTGGACATTGGGCTTACTGTTGTGTATCCTATAGCAATTCAATTGCCTTGGACCTATTGGACATTGGGCTTACTGTTGTGTATCCTATAGCAATTCAATTGCCTTGGACCTATTGGACATTGGGCTTACTGTTGTGTATCCTATAGCAATTCAATTGCCTTGGACCTATTGGACATTGGGCTTACTGTTTTTTGATCCTATAGCAATTCAATTGCCTTGGAGTTATATCACATTGGGCACAATGTTGTTTATCCTATAGCAATTCAATTGCCTTGGACCAATATCACATTGAGCTTACTGTTGTGTATTTTATAGCAATTCAATTGCCTTGGACCTATATCACATTGGGCTTAATGTTGCGTATCCTATAGCAATTCAACTGTTTTGGACCAATATCACATTGAGCTTACTATTGTGTATCCTATAGCAATTCAATTGCTTTGGATCTATAGGAAAACTTGCTTACTGTTATGTATCCTATTGCAATCCAATTGCCTTGAACCTATATGACATTCGGTTTAATGATGGGCATCCTATAGCAATTAAGTTGCCTTGGACCTATAGGAAAACTGGCTTACTGGTGAGTATCCTATTGCAATCCAATTGCCTTGAACCTATATGACATTAGTTTTACTGTTGTGTATCGTATAGCATTTCAGTTGCCTTGGACCTATATGACATTGGGATTAATGCTGTGAATCGTATAGCTATTAAATTGCCTTGGTCCAATAGGACGTTGGGTTTACTGTTGTTTATCCTATAGCAATTTAATTGCCTTGGACCTTTTTGACATTGGGCTTACTGATGTGTATCCTATAGCAATTCAATTGCCATGGACTTATAGGAAAATTGGCCTACAGTTGCGTATCCTATAGCAATTCAATTTTCAATTGCCTTTGACCTATATGACATTGGGCTTACTGTTATCTATCCTATAGAAATACAATTACCTTAAACCCATAGGAAATTGCTCTTACTGTTGCGTATGCTATAGCAATTCAATTGCTTTGGACCTATAGGACAATTGCCTTCCTGTTGTGTATCCTATAGCAATTAAATTGCCTTGGACCTTTCAGACATTGAACTTACAGTTGTGTATTCTATATCAATCCAATTGCCTTAGACTTATAGGACAATTGGCCTAATGTTGTGTATCATATAGCAATTCAATTGCCTTGGACTTATAGGACAATTGGCTTACCGTTATGTATCCTATGTCAATTCAACTGCCTTGTACCTATAGGACGTTGGGCTTACTGTTGTGCATCCTATTGCAATTCGATTTCCTTGGACTTATAGGACACCGGGTTACTACTGTGAATCCTATAGCAATTCAATTGCTTTGGACTTATAGGACTGGCTTGCTGTTATGTATCATATAGTAATTGAGTTTCCCTTGACCTATATGACATTGTGCTTACTTGTGTCTATCCTATAGCAATTCAATTGCCTTGGACTCATAGAACATTGCGCTTTCTGTTGCGAATGCTATATCAATTGAATTGCCTTGGACCTATAAGACAATTGGCTTACCGTTGTGTATTCTATGTCAATTCAATTGCCTCGGACCTATTGGACGTTGGGCTTACTGTTGTGTATCCTATAGCGATTCAATTGCCTTGGACTTATAGTTCATTGGGACTACTGCTTTTGGAACCTATAGCAATTCTTTTGCCTTGTACCTATGACACATTGTGCTTACTGTTGTGTATAATATAGAATTTGAATTGCATTGGACCCATAGGACATTGGTATTACTGTTGTATAACCTATATCAATTTAATTGCCTTGGACCTATATGACAATTGGCTTACTGCTGTGTATAATTGCCTTGGACCTGTACGCATTGGGCTTACTGTTGTCTATCCTATAGTAATTCAATTGCCTTGATTTTATAGGACACTGGGCATACTGTTGTGTATCTTATAGGAATTCAATTGCCTTTGACCTATAGGACGTTGGGCTTACTGTTGTGTATCCTATAGTGTTTCAATTGCCTTGAACTTATAGGACACTGGGCATACTGTTGTGTATCTTATAGAAATTCAATTGCCTTGGATTTATTGGACATTGCGCTTACTGTTGTGTATCCTATAGCAATTCAGTTGAATTGGACCTATTGGACATTGGGCTTACTGATGTGTATCCTATATCAATTCAATTGCCTTGGACCTATTGGACATTGGGACTACTGTTTTTGGATCCTATAGCAATTCTGTTGCCTTGTACCTATAACACATTGTGCTTACTGTTGTGTATCATATAGAATTTGAATTGCCTTGGACCCATAGGACATTGGTCTTACTGTTGTATAACCTATATCAATTAAATTGCCTTGGGCCTATAGGACAATTGGCTTATTGTTGTGTATCCTATAACAATTCCGTTGCATAGAACCTATAGCACATTGTGCTTACTGTTGTTTATCATGTAGTGTTTGAGCTGCCTTGGACCTATAGTTCATTGGGACTACTGTTGTATGTCCTATATCAATTCAATTGCCTGGACCTAAAGGACAATTGGCTCACTGTTGTGTATCCTATAGAAATTCAATTGCCTTTGACCTATAGGACAATTGGCTTACTGCTGTGTATCCTATAGCAATTCAATTGCCTTAAACCTGTATGACATTGGGCTTATTATTATCTATCCTATAGCAATTCAATTGGCATGGACCCATAGGACATTGCGCTTACTGTTGCGTATGCTATAGCAATTCAATTGCCTTGGACCTATAGAACAATTGGCTTACTGGTGTGTATCTTATCTCGATTAAAGTGACTCGGACATTTCGGACATTCAATTTACTGTTGTGTGTCCTATAGCAATTCAATTGCCTTGGACCTTTAGGACAATTGGCTTACCGTTGTGTATTCTTTAGCAATTCAATTGCCTTGGACTTATAGGATAATTGGCCAACTGTTGTGTGTCCTATAGCAATTCAATTGCCTTGGATTTATATGACACTGGGCTTACTGTTGTGTATCCTATAGCAATTCAATTGCCCTGGACTTATAGGACACTGGACTTACTGTTGTGCATTTTATAGCAATTTAATTTCCATGGACATAGAGGACACTAGAGTTACTATTGTGTATCCTATAGCTATTCAGCTGCTTTGGACTTATAGGATAATTGGCTTACCGTTGTGTATCCTATAGCAATTCAATTGTCTTGGACCTATAGGACGTTGGGCTTATTGTTATGTGTCCCTTAGCAATTAAATTGCCTTGGACTTATAGGATAATTGGCCTACTGTTGTATATCCTATAGCAATTCAATTGTCTTGGACCTATTTGAAATTGGGCTTACTATTGTGTATCCCATGGTTATTGAATTGCTTTGGACTTATAGGACACTGGGTGACTATTGTCTATCCTATAGTAATTAAATTGCCTTGGACTGATAGGACAAATGGCCTACTGTTGTGTATCCTATGTCAATTCAATTGCCTTGGACCTATAGGACGTTGGGCTTACTGTTGTGTATCCCTTAGGAATTCAATTGCCTTGGACTTATAGGATAATTGGCCTACTGTTTTGTATCCTATAGCAATTCAATTGCCTTGGATTTATAGGACAATTGGCTTACTGCTGTGTATCCTATAGCAATACAATTATCTTGGACCTGTATGACATTGGGCGTACTGTTGTCTATCCTATAGCAATTCAATTGCCTTGGATCTATAGGATAATTTGCCTACTGTTGTGTATCCTATAGCAATTCAATTGCCTTGGACTTATAGGACACTGAGCTTACTATTGTGTCCTATAGCAATTCAATTGCCTTGGACCTATAGGACGTTGGGCTTATTGTTGTGTGTCCTATAGCAAATAAATTGCCTTGGACGTATAGGACACTGGGCTTACTGTTGTTTATCATATAGCAATTGAATTGCCGTGGACTTCTAGGACAATTGGCCTACTGTTGTGAGTCCTATAGCAATTCAATTGCCTTGGACTTATAGGACATTGGCTTACCGTTGTGTATCCTATATCAATTCAATTGCCGTGAACCTTTAGGACGTTGGGCTTACCGTTGTGTATCCTATAGCAATTCAATTGCCGTGGACCTTTAGGACATTGGGCTTACTGATGTGTATCCTATACCAATTCAATTGTCTTGGACAAATAGGACTTTTGGCTTATTTTTGTGCATTACATATCTCGACAGTAGTGTTTTTTTATAATTAACTGTCCAGATATGCTAAGATAATAGTCTTCTTGCAGAGGAACACGCTATTTTCGTCAATTACGACCGTAGTTCACCTTAATCAATAATATCGAAACGAGCTGTGGGCGGTATTTCCGCTATATTGTTGGTATCCCACTTATGTTTCCCTGTCTATTCTATTAACAAAGTGGCTACATTTTATTGATATTTAATTAGAATTAACTCTTGTTTTGTCATAATGATTATATGTTATGGACATTTATATTTAGTAAATGACCGTGTCCAAAATTAAGTTCAATTTGTTCCTGACCCGGGACACATATTTTGTTAAACTTTAATTTATAGCTAATATTTCTTATTAGTGTGGATTAAATATTCAGATCATTTTTAATGTAAATATGGTTACCAGAATTTGAGTTGAAAGATTCAGTCCTGATTCTGGCCTCAATCTTCTATAATGAAAAATTCCATTTAGTGACAATATTTTTAGCAAATGGAAATTGCGACCTTGGTCAAGTAGAGTGCTAAATAATCTTGTTTATCTAACAATTACGTATTATTGCCTCTTAATATCTTGAAGCAAAATCAGTCTTTGTGGTGTGTTAAGTTTTTCCTTTGGGTGGATTTTTCGATTCAAATTATTATTCACTGGAATTACAGTGTTTATCAAAAATATTTATTGACTGGAACATTCATTTGGAAATTTTGGTGAATTCAGACAGAAACATATGTGGATTATATTATTGCGATACATTAAAATACCCTTAGCACATCGTCACAATATAATCCGCTATCGCATTCGAACCTTAGAGACTACAGGCACATCAGCACATTCAATACTGGAACTTGTTTTGAATACCACCGGAATTCAATTAAAACTATATACATTTGGACTTGAAATATGACCTTTATGCCTATTTGGGTTTTATTCACTATACTGTAAGTATTTTAAAGTTTCCCTTTTTTCTAAGTAATTAAATTATTTGTTGAATTTCACAACACTTGTTGATTTTTGGTCTCTTTTATTACTTAGTTTAAGACCATATAATCGTAACACTGGTAAATTGAAGAACTCTGTATCAAGACTTCCTATGTTAACGAACATACTCGTTTACATTAGCACAAAGGCTACACATGGTATCATCCAAATTGGTTACAGTGTTTAGATTACAACTTATACAGTAATTATCATATTCATTACACATTCATGTACTATAAGGAGCCAACCATTTGTTGGGGAGGGGTTGCGATTTCTTTGAAACTTAGACAATTTTATATCTATTTTGTTGAATACTTTCCTGTAAAAATGCAATGGATATAATATGGTGTTTTGTTATTAATCAAAGCAATAAATACATTTTTTTCCAGCCATTGACAAGAAATGTTCCCCAAAAATCGCAGGCATCTGCCCCAGAACACTAAATCATTGGTCCCTAACATAATTGCTATATTCTCTGGTAATTTCGCCTTATGTTGAGAAACACCGCGTTGTACCAGAATACAACTATTTTCGTGGAAGTATTTGCTACATTTTATCAACTTATAAGACATTTTATTATATCGACAGAGATATGCTCTCATGTAAATACTACTCCTAAAAATGTACAGCTCCATCCATTAAACACGACGTCTTACACTCGAATTGATATCAAATCTGATGAATGGTTCTGTTGTTAATATGTAGTCAGACAAAATGAAAGTTTCGATGTTATTAAGTAACTTATCTGAGATAAACATTGCAGCTGTACGCTTTGGAACATTTAAGGTATAAATGTCTAAACACTATGTTTAGTATAAAGAGTAAAACATATACGTAACATGCAGTACAGGAAATATTATTTTAATCACAAAATCTGTACATCTTTCACTTTACATATTAAAGGCACATTATAGTATCTTTTAATTTAAAGTTGATAGCAATCGGATTGAAACTGATTACAATAATAAATATCTCGGATCTTTATTTCTTCTAAAAACGTGCTAACAATCGATACAATTATGCCATCAGAAAAGCTATTACCTTAAGGACATTATAATAAAATTCACAGAACTTGAAATGAGTTGGATTTAAAACAATAATAACAACGAATACACGAGTCATGTGATTTTTCTACACTTGACTATCAATCTTCATTAGACAGTTAAAAAAGCAATTGGTTACTTTCGTGGGATACCCACATTTAATGGTACCGTAACATTGGAGCTCAACACTGTAATGGCATGGCTGCCGTCAAAACAGATTTGCTGGTTGCTCTGTTTAAACTCTTGTAAATTTAGAACATACTAAATAGAATTTAAAACAATAAAGAATGATTATGATCATGTTTTCTTGATAGTGTTTCTGATGTTATTCATTTAGCTGCAACTGTTGGAGGAATCTGAACGTAAAGAGAATAAAGAAAAAAACTATTTTCATTTAAAACCAAATAATGCACATATATAAAAAAAGATCCATAAACTAAGAACATATTTCAATTTAAGAATAAATTTCCTATTTAAAATATACATTAGAATATATAAAATTAACCATCATAGATTAAGCGATCTGTTCTAGTCAGATTTAGAAGCGAAGATTTTTCGGAGACAAAAAACAAAATTGGGGAATGTTCCTTATGCAAATAAAATGGTCCAGAAAATTAACTCTGTCGTACGCCTAGTTTTAGTACGTAATTACTAGTCTGACGCTATATTACATTCTTAGAACTAACCAAACTTATCCTATTTTGATAGTCCTGAATGATTATCTCATGATGTCGGCCAAATTTCGGTTGAATGCCTTCTACGATAAAAGAATAATGTTTCGTCATTGTTGTTGATGTTTTGCGTTTTATCGGCATTTCTTCAGCGTGTGAAAAACTACACATGTCGGCCAGTATCACTGTTGGAGAAAGAACCCAGAAAAATCTACGGAAGAACCACACCCACTCGAAGCTACTGGCCAGCTTTCAAACATACTGTTACGTTTCGGCTCGTTCAAAGTAACACAAAGAAAAAGTGAAGACAACATGCTTTGTAAATTTCAACAAAAATAATTTATTTCCCTAGAAAACACGGAGAAAAGGTAAATATATGAAACAAGACTGACGATTTAAGAAGAAGATCCTAAAATTTGTTCCAAAGTTGTGAAAACACATAAGTCTTGTGAATAAACAGTTCTAAATCGATACAGTCTGAATCTCAATTCCGATACAAAATGGCAGACGATAACGTCAAACGAAGGCTAATACAATTTTCAGAATGTTTACTGAAGCACACTTTGCATTGTTCTGTTCTAATTTAGAAGTAATTTTAGAAAATGTCTGTGCCAAAGCCTGTAGTGTTGTTCTCTAGGGAAAATAATTATTTATAAAGTAGATAAAATGCAGCTACTGTCACTAAAAGTACACATGTTGTTCCGCACGTACGAAAGAACAACTCTTTCCTTTTTTGTGAAGGGTGCTCTCCCTGGTTGATCTTTTGCAGACCATTTAGAGAGGCCCTACTTCCCTACATGTATTGGTTTTTATATTATGGTAAATATAAAAATAAAAATATAAATATAATATAAAATGACCGTTATGTTGAAAATAGATCCTATCGATGGCGAAGATATGACATTATGACTACATTTTTTGAGGCATCACAAGGTTGATCCACGTCTTATGAGTCCTTATCATGTTCTTCAAGAAGAGTTTTCCAACCCATCCGACTGTGTCCGAATGGTGACGTTAAAAATATGATTTATATCAATGGAAAGAAATAGCCTACTGATCAAATTTAATTTCACCATGGCAATAAACGTACTTGCAAATGAAACGAACCAAAGCATAAAAAGGTACCGATGGCGTTCGTGGTCTAATGTGAATATCAATTTTAGGAAATATAGATGCTGTTTGAAAAAGAATATTTTATGGTATGCGATTGTCTTACAGCAAATAAACATTATTCTCAATGTTTGTTCTATTTTTCACTTATGGTTTAAAATCATTTTATTCAAGAATTCTTTACATGCATAGATTTGTCCAGATCGATGAACGTATTGAGCCAATATTAAATGGAATGGAAGAATACAATAGTTAATCGCCTGATTCTATTAAAAAAAGATCTGAATTTGAAAAAATATTTGGTTAGAACCCACCAAAAAATCCATATTGTAAAATATTTTATCGAGTTTATATCATAAGTGAAAGAGATTACATCACACTTATTAACGTGCTGATAAAAAAGTGAAATCTAGAATCAATACAAAGTATTAGGATGATGAGAAGGTAAATAAAACTGAAGCATCAACTCATTTACAGGCAGGTAAAGTATGTATGTATGTATGTATGTATGTATGTATGTATGTATGTATGTATGTATGTATGTATGTATGTATGTATGTATGTATGTATGTATGTATGTATGTATGTATGTATGTATGTATGTATGTATGTACTTACGTACTTACGCACGCATGCATGCACGCACACACGCACATACGTACGTACGTACGCACGCACACACGCACGCACGTACGTACGTACGTACGTACGTACGTATGTATGTATGTATGTATGTATGTATGTATGTATGTATGTATGTATGTATGTATGTATGTATGTATGTATGTATGTATGTATGTATGTATGTATGTGTGTGTGTGTGTGTGTGTGCGTGCGTGCGTGCGTGCGTGCGTGCGTGCATGCATGCATGCATGCATGCATGCATGCATGCATGCATGCATGCATGCATGCATGCATGCATGCATGCATGCATGCATGTATGTATGTATGTATGTATGTATGTATGTATGTATGTATGTATGTATGTATGTATGTATGTATGTATGTATGTATGTATGTATGTATGTATGTATGTATGTATGTATGTATGTATGTATGTATGAGTTTGGAAACGTGAATGCTTTAATTTGAATTTTAATTTAAACTGGTTTAAATTGTGCCAACCATTTCGTCTTTGTATGTAATCAAAATCAGAGTACAAAATGAAACTCAAGGTAATCCAATAGCATAGTGGCGTTTCCAGATTTCCCTTCTACAATCCTTGTGATGAGCATCAGAAAACAGTAGCCAAACGCCTAACTGACGTCAGTCACGAAGGTTTCATTGCCAGAGCCATAAGCCAGAAAAAATCGATTGGTCAACATTTCTGAAGACGAATAACAGTGTTTTATCTGATTAAACGGAATCTACATAGCCATGATAAACACTTTGGTTACTGTGGTTTTACCGCACAAAAACTAGTTCATTTATGTTAGGAATTTTTAAAATTAAAAATCAATTAGGGATTCTTATCAACCAATCAAGCGTTGATTTAATCATTTGAAGATATTTCCCATAATAGACATGGAAAGCGTAATTTTTGTAAAATGTTCTTTGTGATTGTCTAAAAAACCCTCATACTAAGACTATTTGACCGATCTTTGGCATTATTCTTGCTTATCTTTTAAAAGCAGGTTTATCTATCTTTTCCTACCTTAGAAATCGATTCAAATGACTAGAAGAAAGGGATAGAAAGACTATGTTGTGCCTTATTAACCAGAATCTCTCGCAATTTATGTGTTATCGATGATGTTCAGTTGCATGCAATTCGTCTAGACGTATTTGACAAAAGGTAGGTCAGCATAGATGTACTTCAGATTATGATGTAAAAGAAAGCTTAATCGAGCAAAGTATACGAATCACGTGACAAATTATTAACAATTTATGCGTGAAATGCAAAACATACACTGAATAGTAGCGATTAAGCTTTTATATTGAGTCCATTATGTTTCAACTATGTAGATTTTAAAAGGAATGATGTCAATATGTAAATATTGTTATGAGACTTTATTTGTTTCTGCACTTCAATATAACTATAAAACAATAATTGTTCGTGCTGCTGGCAAACTTGTATTTAAATTTGTATATAGATATCGCTGTTTGATTTTATTGTTACCATGTGCATGTCAGAATACACATTGCCACGCAAACTGAATCCCAAAAGGAACAAGTAGTTCAGTTGTGAAACATATTTATCTTCATCAAATACCAACAGTTCACAGTATGTATAACCCTGTGTGTGTGTGTGTGTGTGAGAGAGAGAGAGAGAGAGAGAGAGAGAGAGAGAGAGAGAGAGAGAGAGAGAGAGAGAGAGAGAGAGAGAGAGAGAGAGAGAGAGAGAGAGAGAGAGAGAGAGAGAGAGAGTGAGAGAGAGAGAGATCAGGAAAGTATATATTATACATATTTTAAAATAAAACTGCGTGTCAGGCACTATTGCATGAGGTAAATGAACGTTGACACGTATTAAGATCATATTTCAAGCAGTACTGGAGGCATGTATGTTGTCATACTTAAATATTTTTCCAGACCTCAATTGTAACAAATAATTCTGCATTCCTCATTGTGTATGTATTGGGCAGAAATTTTCAATGCAGCTCTCAGACAGTACAGAAGGAAGTTTTCGAACAGAAACATAAGACAATTTATTTTGCCGTAATACTGATTCTTCACCAACAGCTATATAAACAAGGTTGCGGGCATGACTAGAAACTCGTCTGGTAGTTACTTTATTCTTCAGAGACTACAGATATTATACATATCGCAAGAGTGGCTATTTCTCAAAAGATCTTAGAAGCTGGCTGTATTGCATTACTAGACTCTCATGTACTTCGACTATTTTGCATCAGCTGAACTGGATTGCGCGCAGCCCACGAAAACAATTGCGAAGAGTCAATGAGCCGGATGAGCACCTTTGCTAGTGATACTTTACATTGACAAAGATTTTTCTCTTATTTTTATGTGAGAATAGCGATCAAACATGCTTTTCTCTGACACCAAGGCTCTCCGAATATCGCAGGCTCTTCGACATCCACGCGCTGTGAGAATGGGTTGCAATAACCTCTTCTATATTTTGAGAACATTCTATGTATTCAGTGAATATTTTTGACAGGAGAGAAAAGACACGTTCGATCCCTGTATTGTTTAGAATATTGTTTTACATTTGGGGGAAAAACTAGCAATTTTCCAACAAAAGAAAAGGTTAAGCTTCTTTTGAAAATTCTAAGCACAAATTTTAAGAATTCGCCATATTTATCCGCTTGACATTCATGTTTGTAGAATAACATACATACATCCTCTATGTCTTCTGCTTTCATATTATTTGAATACCCAAGCACACGCAATCAAAATTTATTTTTTTCATTCCACCACCAGCACAGACCGCTTAAGGTCCAGAGTGATCAAAACTGTTCGCCTTAACCGATCACTGCCATCTCACCTCTGTTAGTGAGGGTTTGTGCTTTGGACTCGGCCTAAGTGGGCATGTGTGAAAACTTACCATTATCTTCCAGTGGATTCGTTGTTGCACTTGGGATTTGTTCGGGTTCTTCCTATATCGGTTTTACTGGCCGTCATACATAGCCTATCCTGTGCTGAAATATGCCATTTAGCCAACAGCAGCAGCAACCGGCAAGGAGAGTTGTAGGCGTTATTTTAAGACACAGTACTAATGATATGCATAATGGGAACCAGTCTGGCAATGGGTGAACATTTAATAGAGTCTATAAATGTTTGGCTGGTCAGGATTGGTTAATAATGTAAGTTATGTTTTAGAAACAATAATCTTTTGAGAGCTTATACTAGTTGTAAGTGAAAAATAGAGACATTGTTTTATTAATCGAATTCCTTTCCTTTAACAGTCCTGAGTTTGAAACACTCATTACAAAAATTAGCACCTGACTCTTTGGTGTGGAATTGAAAGCACATGTTTCAAACACATGCATGTCAAGAAATTTTCGCGGCTCATATGCTTTCCTCTAAACAAAAGATAACATCCATATTTCATCTATATTAATAAATTTAGGTTTGATCATGGGAACTCATAAATTTTAAGTTATTAAATTTTTAATATCATGGTGTTTGCATAAGTTTATTATGGAAACTGAATTAGTACCGTGAGCCATTTAGACGCCTCGTTGGTAGCACTATATCACGCCATGGAATCATCGCTTGTTATCCCGAGTTGTCAAGGCAATCAACATATGAAGAGTGGAATGGACGGTACTGTGTTTTATGAAATTATAAGGATGATTGAAAGGATTTGTTCAATTGAACTTGAGACGGATAAAATTAATTCTAAATGTAACACAAAAGTTAAAGACAGACCAGTCTTGAAATTGAATTCGTTCATGTTTGTTCCGCATAAAATTACTGTTACCTCTTCGTTGCAAAATATGTGTACCAAACAAATATCTGACATCAAACATCGGAAAAGCATGTCAGTAGTTCCCATATGAAAGATCGACGGGATAAGAAGAAGATAAAGAAAAGAAAAGGAAGAAGGAACTTAAAGAAACGGAAAATAGATAGACCTGTTTGACTGCATGTAAAACCCCACTGTTCCATTTGTTATTTTATTAAATATAACTCCATTAACAATGTGCGTCATACTGTGTTTTCTTTGATTCTTTTATGAAATGATTTAGTGTACTCTAATGATGTAGAATTGAACAAATTATTCCGGTAAATCTGCTTAAGACATTTTTAACTTCCCCCTTAACATGTATTGCAATCGCGAAAGCATTTAAATTTCTCTGTAAGCTCTATCGTCGTCTGGTCATCCATCCTTCATTTTATCTTCAGTAAACATAAAGCCTGCTCTGTTCTTTAGTTTCTAAAGGAGGAAGCTAGGTCATTGCTTTTGAAAGCAGTATTGATTGTATTATTTCCAAGAACAAAATTCCGGCAGAACTTCCGAGTCCATCGACACAGATCCGTTCCGGCAGAACTTCCGAGTCCATCGACACAGATCCGTTCAGTCACTACTCATGTAACGTTCTTAAAATATCATGTCATACTAATATATCTGCCAACAGTATCACCTTCTTTAATAAAGAGACACTATTCTTCTATTTCTTTCCTCACATTCTTCTTTTGCAATCTCCTATTTTTTTCATCATGCTTTCTTCTACTGGATATATCAATGTGTATTATGGATTGCACATTTGGCCATTCTGGCAGAAACAAAGCAGTGACATTTCTGACCAAAGGTGGAATGTCTCGAGGAGATGTTTGCCAGAAATTCCAAATTGAAAACGAGATACGAAATATTTAAATCACACCATAAAATTGCTTTTATTTGAAATGAAGGACATACATAATTATGCATTATGTGAATTAATATTGTGACAAAACCAATATATTGTTTGATGGATTGGATAATTACTTCTGCCGAATACAGCATTAGTACATTAAAATGATGTACAATAACTCTTGGGACTATGTTTTGCTGTCCTATATGAATTCTTCACGCAAATTATGTATGTATGAAATATATCATATTTGATTAAGTAGGTAGCAAACATTCAATATTTATTACGCAGAAAATGAGTGCTACAGACAAACAGCATCACATTTTGTATTTTTGGGCAGTCAATTAATATCTTTATTAAGGAAAATTCTCAAAATATTTGGCTCAATAAAATTGTGAAAAGAACAGATAATTAATCTTAGAAGCACACACAAATTTAATATCATGCTTTCTCATGAAAGTGCGTCTGTTGCAAAAATAGAAATGTCAACTAGTCTCTTTTAATCATATAATAATAATATAATAGTAATATAATAGTAATATAATAATAATATAATAGTAATATAACCTTTTAAGCAGATAATAAAGGGGGAAACATATACTCTTGCATTTGTCTTTCTATATAATAGTCTTTTTCCCTAGTCTTTTTTTTAATCCTCTCGAATTAGTATTGTCTTTCTATATAATAGTCTTTTTCCCTAGTCTTTTTTTAATCCTCTCGAATAAGTATATAGTGTAAGAGTTTACCAAACGAAAATCACCATCAATACTTTAAAGACATAATGCCCGATAGAAGTATTTGCCATACAAAATTCCAGTCAATACTTCAAAATGAATAATGTCTGCTTTAAGGGTTTGTCAAACGAAAATCCACTATCAGTACCTTAAAGAAAGATTGTACACATGAAGAGTTTTCCTGCGAAAATCCACCATCAATACCTTAAAAAATAATGGCCGCTGGAACGGTTTGTCACGCGAAAATCCACCATCAATGCTTAGAAGAAGGCTAATATCCTTTAATGCTTGAGTAAAAGTTCAAGTAAATTTCCCCAAATTTATGTAAAAAAAAAAAAAACATTTTTAAGGGAGAAATATCACTCAAGGGGAATGACCAAGTTTGTATCTTATCATGCACTGTAGTTCACACTTCATGTATTATATACTCTGTGCGTGATTGGGTCCAATTTCTTTACTTCGATATGTACTAAAGCGTGATCTTTAATCATCGTATTTTCAGTATTTCTCCTTATTGTCATAAAACGAGTAGATGATATAAATTAATTTGACTTGAAGCAGCACAGTCCCATCTTTGGCAATAAAAGATTGTCTGCTTTTTTCAAGGCAGATGTGGGATTATGCGCATAAACAACTTTGCAAGTTAAGAAGTCCAAAAGAGTTGATTAATTTGATTTATTTTCACTGAGCAAATAAGATTTATTTTATATTACATTAACGATCGCTTTTAATGCGCTTCGAATTTTAAAAATAAAATTAGAGATCCGTTTTAGTGAGCTTCACTGCTCGTTACACCATAGCATCAAAACAACTGGTCCAAGCACGTTATCAACTGATGCAAGCACATTATCAACTGATTCAAGCACATTATCAACTGATTCAAGCACATTATCAACTGATTCAAGCACATTATCAACTGATTCAAGCAAATTATAAACTGATCCAAGCACATTATCCAAGCAACACTGGAATAATTTATAAATGTTGAGTCATATGCCTTGTTTCGCTACAGAGGCGATTGCTGGACTGCAGGAAGTATTTGCAGATTGAAGTTCGAATTGGATGTTTTATATGTGGATGCAAATATTCATCTACAGTCATGGAGGTGGGCGGAAGGGAATGGGGCATTGTTGTTCTTTGTTGTTATTATTTTGGAGTAGATACAGACAAAAATTGACCATAAGTATGTATGAAACCGATTGAGACCTTAAAGTTGTCGACATAATTTACCAGAGTCTCAAATTCCAGAGCTTCTCACGTGACAGTTTACAGCCAATAACATGGCAGAACACGCAGTTAGTTCATATAATTGGAATTATATCACATTCAAACATGAAAGAGAATGTGCCCTTCCATATGCAGGTCTGGCTAACCAAAATTACAAACATTTGAACTTATGTAAAAAATTTAAATAATGTGAGAATCTGTCACAATGGACTTTACATTTAAAAAATCTCAAAGTGGTTGTGAGTGAAAACCGAATGCTTCGTTTTATTTCGAGACCTGACATGACCGAACTCATTTTGTTTATCATGGATGGCTTGACATGCATCATTTAGTTACCATGCCAATAATATCAGGCGATAAAGATCCGTTGTTGTTACTTAATCAGTTTATCTTCGACACAGAAAACATAAAATTTTCTCATTTAAAAGCTGATGATGTGTGATCTTAGGTATGCAATCACTTTCCAGGCCATGTCTGAATCACCTGAGATGCATCTCAAGTGAAACAATAAGTAATATAACGACTTTATTTCAGTCCAACTGAGGCCTGATGCAGAACGTTGTTTTTGATCGAGAAAAAAGCATTTCACAATGGTAGTTTTCATATGTAAAAATGGTGTTAAAACGTCTCTCTCATTTCTTTATCATCACATATTTTCTCTAACCAATATCTACTGACTCTATAAATATCTTAATTTAAATAAATTTAGCCGGAAAGTGAAAGGTGGACGAAACAGTACGTTTGAAATAGAGAAAGATACGTTTTGAAACACACACAGAGAGAGAGAGAGAGAGAGAGAGAGAGAGAGAGAGAGAGAGAGAGAGAGAGAGAGAGAGAGAGAGAGAGAGAGAGAGAGAGAGAGAGAGAGATGGAGAGAGAGAGAGAGAGAGAGAGAGAGAGAGAGAGAGAGAGAGAGAGAGAGAGAGAGAGAGAGAGAGAGTGTTCTTTGGTTGAGTTTCATGTGAAATTACGAACTTTGGAGAAAAATAATTATCGAGCTGAGAGCAAGGACAACCTATTTTGTAGCAACTGTTTGATGTTTCGCTGGGTAAATTCTTTAAACAGGTGTCTAAAACTCCAAGATTAATTAATAAAATAGTGAATGTATAACCTCCAATACTGCGATGATGAATCCGCTGCGATAACGTTAGTTGTAGACTCTGCAAATATAGATAAGAACTGTCCTATCGAGTGTTGAGTTATACCAGTAACCAATCAAGATTCCAAATAAAATATGGATACATCTTGTTACTAACTAAACTACACTCAAGTTATCGAGTTATACGTCCTGACGTTGTGATTAATAGGTTCCCATTTTACATACCTTAAAAAACGCCAATTCCAATAAAATGGATACGAAAGGTTATGTGATACTGATCTAACACTAGCTTTCACGTCGGCAAATTCTATTTTCGGTTTCCAGATCGAATCCAGTGTACATAGATGAAGCTTTTTTTACACCAACTTCTTACTCCATAATGATAACAGCCGCAAGCCCTTCCCTCCCACAATGACGTCAGCTCAAAATTTGAAACTTTAGATAAATGGCTGATTAGAAGTACAAACAATTTCATTTTGCAGTCTTTTTTGTTCCACAACACTCACCTCTGTAGCCAGAGAAAGCACCAGGCAGGCTTTACGATCCACCATGCACTCGTGAATTATTGCATCTTCGCTTCGACAATGTTTCGGCAGCTGTTATTGAAGGTCGAATCTAGGTGTAGGAGTTGGGCGGGGGATATAAATAAAAATGAAAGTTCGAAGTGAACAGACAGAAAAACTACGAATGGTACAGGTGTAGGGATCGGATTTACATTTAATGTTAAAATAAAAAATAATATCGTGGTAAAAAAATTATACTGAGTTAAAACAAACGTGATACACTGAATCTATAACATTAAAATTTCAATTTTTATGATTAACTGCGTTTTCTGCAATTTGATTGGATTCTAAACACATCAATACATTCTGTGGACTACTTTGGGCTCCCTGTTTCCATGATATCTGATGTGAAGTTTTATCTACATCAACCCATTACACACTAATAATAATAACAACAAAAATTAACCTAACCACTCCCGTGATTTCCAGTCAAAAGATACCAATCACATATAAAAATAGAGCATTGAAAGTTAAAACAATGTAACTGCACAGACCTTCCTGCATTCCACCACTCATCCCTTTTGCCGACTAAGGTATGTGGGACGCTCTACAAGACAATGTTCGGAAATTGTTGCATTTCTCTTCGACAACATGTTACAGCAGCGGATTTTAAATTAAAGGTCATATGTTCAAACAAGGGCGATAGCTAAAAATGGACACGTTTTGCTTTTGAAAGATCGAAATGCGTAGAAAGTAAAAACAACGTTGATGTAACAACACGGGCCATACGCAAGCATAATTTTCGAGGAAAAAAAGGAATATCCGGATATAGCTACAACAATCATATTTTTTATATATTGAAATAATGATAATAACAAGATACTACTGGCATGACCCTCTATGGCATTCTACCCCATATTCCTGGCATGACCCTCTATGGCATTCAACCCCATATTACTGTATAATGTATCGACGAATCTTGGCTAGCGAAAATAGGGCTGCGTACAACGTATTCTATCGCAGTTAAAAGGTTAATGAAAAAACTTCGATCTGCATAAGTGACTGTTTTGTTGATGAAATATACTGATATGATGCTAGAAAGGGAATACATCCGAATTATAAGGATTAAATGATCATGGATTGAGATTTATCGATGTGTAAATTTTACCTAATCACTCACACATTTTACATATAGTCTTTCGGACTTTATTTACTTTGGGAGTGATTAGGTAAAATTCACACATCGATAAAAACCCAACCATGATTATTTAATCATATAATATAAGAGTTCAATATCCTTGGCTTGCGCAAATGGATCTGGGAATTATGGTCCCAGAGTAAGCTATGTATTTTTGCGCAGCGTAACGGGGGATATAAAAGAAAATCACTAGCTGCTTAAAATCGAATTATTTGTCGATGAAATACTCTGATTTGACATCAGAAAGACGGAATATTTGATAAATAAGGAAATTATTATTTAATCACTCATGAGGTTTGAGTAAAGCAGTTCGGATTTCATTTACATTGGAAATGATTAGGTAAAATATCCACTTTGATAAATAACCAACATTGGTCATTTAATGATATAAGAGTCGCCAAAACGTTGTCATTCTTTTAATGTATCTGTCTGGGATACAAGTTACATTTCATGCAATATTGGAAAACATTTTTTTAAGGAAGGCGCTCATTTTAAAATGTTCATGAGGACTTCAATTGTGTAATAGAAACCATAATGTTCTTCTTAATGAACAAAGAATTTGGTTTACGACAATCATTTAACTCATAACATATAAACATATATCTACAATTCTCTCTCTCTTTCTTTCTCTCTCTCTCTCTCTCTCTCTCTCTCTCTCTCTCTCTCTCTCTCTCTCTCTCTCTCTCTCTCTCTCTCTCTCTCTCTCTCTCTTGAGAACTGTAAGTCAGATCGATAAACCAATTTTCTCGTATTTTTTTCTTCACACAGATAATCAGAATCTAATCAGTACTCACAACTGGAACTGATCAAATGTATGAAAATTCCGTGATTAACTTAAATTATAAAATATGTTATACAGTATGAAAAATGGTGAATAAAACCATTGAATATATTGTTTACATGACATGATAGTCTAATCATATGATGTAACTCACACGACAGGTGACGTCAATGACAATCCACCAATTGAAAATTCACATTTCTTATAGGTAAATATTTCATAACCAACGATCAAGAGAAATGCATGACTTGGAAAGTTTGGTAGCTTGGGTTTAAAGCCAAACCCGTTCGTACACGTGACGCCAACCATTTAGTCTCGGGCGATTTCTGACACTACTCTTGCCTGACGTTTTATAACAACTTTCACATTTGGGTATAAGCAAACAATTGTCTAACATAGACTATATTGGAGAGATAATTTGTAATAATTACCTAAAAATAAAGATAAAAATTAATAAAATTAACGACCTCTTGCAAATTATATACTTACATCGTCCCTTGTTTTAAAAAGAACTAAGGGTCGCTCCACTATTTAATAAACTACTATTTCTTAGAATATTGCAAGATTATACAATATAAACTTACCAGTGTTTTGTTCTCTTTTCATATTTATACTTACCTAGCTATTTTTTTTAAAAAAAATATATCACTTCAAGACTAAACTAGTATGCAAAAATGCTTGTGCTACTAAAGACAACCAACGGTTGAAGCCTTCCGAGAGAAATTTGTACTACTAAAGTCAAATTATAATTGAAGCCGTGCCAGAGAAAAGGTTAGTAATGGAAGATATACACTACTGGTGTGGTGTGGTTTAATCACTGTCATGGCAGATTTATGCTAAGCTAACTGATAAAAGATGCAAGTGTTTTTCAGGAAATCGTTCAGTTTAGGCAAAAGGGATAAATGGGATTTTGCATGCATTAAAGCTTGAGATAGTACAATGGAATGGCGAAATATGGCTACGCTCTATCGTGACATTATCTCGGCATGACGTCAATGCATATACAACAGACAAAAGGATGGTCTTTGATGTATGCATGCATATACGCACGTACACATACACACATACATACTTGCTTGCAAGCATACATGCATGCATATATGCATGCACGCGCGCGAACATACATACACATACATACATACATACATACATACATACATACATACATACATACATACATACATACATACATACATACATACATACATACATACATACATACATACATGCATGCATGCATGCATGCATGCATGCATGCATGCATGCATGCATGCATGCATGCATGCACACATAGTGTTGGCATCCGTCCGTCTTCGTGAGACGATGGCGTAGCTCCCAGTTATTGTGCCTTATCTGCAACGTCGCGAGTGGCTGAAGAGTCCGACCCTTGCGATACAATCTTTGTTACACTTGCTGTAGGTGAAGATTTACTTTTGTTGAGACTGTTGTTGTTTCGCCTTTCTCTTGGCTCTCTTTTTAACGATGTTTGTTTTTATCCCTTCCTCGGCTTTCTGATTGCCTTGTCTGACAGCAAGTTGCCACTCGTAGCGGTTGTTGGCACAGCTCTCCCAGTTGTCGACGCTGATGTTGACCGTTTTCATGTCCTTCTTGCAGACGTCTTTGTATCGCAGACGTGGCCGTCCAGTCGGTCGTATGCCTTCTGCTAGATCGCCATTTAACAAGTCCTTGGGAATGCGGCCTGTATTCATTCTCCTGACATGGCCAAGGCTGCTGGCCCGTTCCAGAACCTCCGTGTTGGGTACTTTGTCATGCCACTGGATGCGCAGAATGCGCCGAAGGCATCTAAGATGGAAGCTATTGATTTTTCTTTCGTGGCTCGTGTAGGTGGTCCATGCCTCGCTACTGTAGAGAAGTGTGCTGAGTACACATGCCTGGCAGACACGCAGTTTGGTCTTCTCAGAAAGGCTGTGATTGTTCCAGACCCTCTGGTTTAGTTTTGCCATAACTGCTGCTGCCTTAGCAATCCTGCCGTTCACCTCAGCATCAATGGAGAGTGAACTGGAGATGGTAGACCCAAGGTATGTAAAGTTCTCAACAACCTCAAGGTTGTACACATCAGTGGTGATGTTTGGAGGGGAGTCTACATCCTGAGCCATGACATTTGTCTTCTTCAAACTGATGGTCAGTCCAAACTCTTTACAGGAATGGAAAAGACGACATACCAGCTGCTGAAGTCCTTCTTCCGTATGTGATGTCAGAGCTGCATCGTCAGCGAAGAGCAATTCACGGATGAGAACTTCTGGGACTTTATTCTTTGCACGGAGACGTTTGATGTTGAACAGTTTGCCATTTGCCCTGGTGTGAATGTACACTCCCTCGCTGCACTCCTTTAAGGCGTTCTGGAGGAGCACGGAGAAGAAGATGGCAAAAAGGGTTGGTGCAAGGACACAACCCTACTTTACTCCACAGCTGACTTGGAAGGGCTCTGATGTTGCGCCGTTGAAGGACACTGTGCATTGAGTGTTCTGGTGAAACGATGTGAAGACAGCAAGCAATAGCGGGGTGGCAGCCAACCTTCTTCAGGAGTTTGAAGAGTCCGCTCCGGCTGACCAGGTCAAACGCCTTTTTCAGATCTATGAAAGCAATGTAGAGGGGCATTTGCTGCTCATGACACTTCTCCTGCAGTTGACGTAGGGAGAAGATCATATCTACAGTTGTCCGGCCATTCAGAAGCCACACTGGGATTCTGGGTAGATACGGGAGGCTAGGGTCTGCAAGTGTACCAGTGGGACACGTGCGAAAGCTTTTCCGATGATACTGAGGAGGGAGATGCCCCGGTAGTTGTTACAGTCGCTGCGGTCTCCTTTGTTCTTGTACAAAGTGATAATGTTGACATCCCGCATGTCATGGGCGATGTGTCCCTGTTCTCAAAAGAGGCAGAGGAGTTCGTGCAAGGGCTGGAGTAGTGCCGGTTTCCCGTTCTTGAGGATTGCAGGTGGGATACATACATACATGCATACATACATACATACATACATACATACATACATACATACATACATACATACATACATACATACATACATACATACATACATACATACATACATACATACATACATACATACATACATACATACATACATACATGCATACATGCATGCATACATACATACATACATACATACATACATACATACATACATACATACATACATACATACATACATACATACTTACATGAGATACGTTCACGCACGGCTCTTATATGAAGTTGAACACAATTACCGACCGACTGATGTATAAATATTTAAGCTTTTGGAATGTGAAAGGAATCGGGTTTGTGTGACTATGGACTATAAAAGAAATATGGCTGATTTGACTATGGAAAGTGAAAGGAAACAGGCTTGTTTGACTATGGGCTGGAGTAGTTCCTGTTTCCCGTTCTTGAGGATTTCAGGTTGGATACATACATACATACATACATACATACATACATACATACATACATACATACATACATACATACATACATACATACATACATACATACATACATACATACATACATACATACATACATACATACATACATACATACATACATGCATACATACATACTTAAATGAGATACGTTCACGTACGGCCCTTATATGGACTTGGACCCAATTACCGACTGATGTATAAATATTTAAGCTTGTGGAATGTGAAAGGAATAGGGTTGATTTGACTATGAAATGTGAAAGGAATCTGGCTTGTTCGATTATAGAATATAAAAGTAATATGACTGATTTAAATATGAAATGTGAAAGGACACAGGAATGCCAAAAGGAATAGGGATGATTTGACTATGGAAAGTGAAATGAAACGGGCTTGTTTGGCTATGGAATGTAAAAGGAATATAATTTTATTGACTGAAATGTGGAAGGAATCTGGCTTGTTTGATTATGGAATGTAAAAGGAATAGAAATGATTAGAGTATGGAATGTGAATGGAAACGGGCTTGTTTGACTATGGAATGTAAAAGCAATAGAATGATTAGACTATGGAATGTGAATGAAAACGGGCTTGTTTGACTATGGAATGTAAAAGAAATAGGGTTGATTTAACTGGGGAATGTGAAAGTAAACGTGTCTGTTTGACTATGGAATGAATAGGGTCGATTTGACTATTAAATGTGAAAGGAAACTGACTTGTTTGAATATGGAAAATGTAAAAAGAATAGAGCTGATTTGACTATGGAAAGTGAATGAAATAGGGTTGATTTGACTATGTTTGACTATGAAATGTGAAAGCAAACGGGCTTATTTGATTATGGAATGTAAAAGGAATCGGGCTGATTTAACTATGGAATGTGAAAGGAAACTGGCTTGTTTAACTATGGGATGTGAAAGAAAACTGGCTTGTTTAACTATGGGATGAGAAAGGAAACTGGCTTGTTTAACTATGGGATGTCAAAAGGAATCGGGCTGATTGAACTATGGAATGTGAAAGGAAACTGGCTTGTTTAACTATGGGATGTGAAAGAAAACTGGCTTGTTTAACTATAGGATGTGAAAGAAAACTGGCTTGTTTAACTATGGGATTTCACAAAGAATATGACTGATTAAACTATGGAATGTGAAAGGAATCGGGCTTGTTTGACCATGGAGATGGTTTAGTATACAAGCATTCGAATTCTTGGCAACGCAAGTTAGCATTTACAAGGCACAAAGCATGAGGATATTCCCATGTAAGGCTGCGATGTGCAATTATTATTTTTATAGGTGTGGCATTAATATTTCTTCCACACGTTAACACTACTCTCCCACAGGTAAAATGTTACAGCACAACGCCTCGCAGCGTTATTTGCTTCACGAAGACAAATGATACTGTAAAGGACAAAATAAAATCTTCAAGACAAGTTTTGAATTGAAGGGAGAGTATTAACATTATGGTAAGAATAATGTATTATAGACAACAACAACAAAAAAAGCGAGAAAGACGACTACATTCTTGCATGAAATCAACGATGTCAAAGGTAAACACAATTTACAGCGAGAGTGGCAAATAAGGGAAAACAGTTAAATCTATTCATTCTGGAAAGCAAAGAACAGAACTGCTGCAGCGCATTAAAGGCAACTACCGAAATCAGCTCGTAAGTGAATCGTTAGCTTCTGACCACTGGAAATTACATCCCTGATATAAGTGGTCAATTTGATTTTGGAAAATTCTATGTGTGACTTTTTATAATGAGACTTCTTTGGTAAATTATTAAAATTAAACTCATACAAAATAAATCATAGGAGAAAAAAGGCGCGTGGAAATACTTATAAGAATACAAACAATATAGAAGTATCTCAGGAAGTATTCTAATGCAGAAACGTATCAAATCATTTTAGAAAGTGTGTAACACTGTCTTTTTATGAGAGCACGAGACTGAGAGACTAGATATAGTCTTGAAACGCCAATTTTCTCGCGTGTTGTTAGCTGCGAAATCTAATAATTTTCCTTTGGTATACACTCTCACACTGTCCATTCGATTGAACTCTATTGGCATTATCTAAAAAAGAATCGACATATTATCCAGCTTAGTTATAATATCTTGTTAGTTTGCTGTCGAGTTTATTGCGAACATGGCTATCGTGGTTCTTCGTTTACTTCTAAAGTCCGCATCCTCTCCAATATATGGAGTAGCACAGTCTGTGCAAGTTAAGGAGATACTTACATATTTTCTGTCACCTCTGTCTGCGTGGGTTCCAGTCTAGCATTCGGCGAATGTGGATATGTGAGAAAGCTTGCCAGTAGCTTCTCGTGGGTCGGTGGTTCTTTCCGGTGATTTTCAGGTTTCTTCCTCCACCATTTTTACTGGTCGCCATGTAAAGCCTATCGTGTGCTGAAAAATGGCGTTAAGCTCCACAACAACAACAACATATTTGGTGTAAAACCTAGATCTCTTACGTCAGATATACGTTCATTCAATAGGCATCGTTTGTCCTTGAATTGTATTTAAGTCACTCCTAAATTCAATTTCATGTGATAAGCAACTATCGGGATTTCTGTTAATATTTTTCAGACGTTTAGAAGATTGGATGTGGTGGCTACCGTTTCCAGACTAATTTTTTTTTTAGTTATAGTTTTGTCACTCACAAGAATGTTTTTCTCAAGGGATATATATATATATATATATATATATATATATATATATATATATATATATATATATATATGTGTGTGTGTGTGTATTTATTGAGTATTTTGAGAGGAATAAGTGCCAAAGTTCAGGATAATTTAAAGGTGATTGATTCTGTACCAAAAAATACACAGTATTAATAATTAGACAATTGATCAAAAGTTGAAAATATGTTATTAATTAGTAAATTAAATCAATAATACACCAAGTCAACCATTATGCAAATTAATCAATATTATATCAGAAAGCAACGCTATTACAATGTGTAAATAATCTTTTTCAGGGAATATTTACTCAGCAAGTAGCGTGATCCTTCTCAATATTTTTCAGGGTAGTCAATTAAGTGTGTATCAAATCCTATCCATTCCACGCTCATATTCTAAATCCTAGAAGTGTTCCTTTACTATTTTTTTCAACAAGTTATTAGCAGCTTGCCTCTTTACCACAATCCTAACCTTTATGGTTCTAAATCCTAGAGTGTTCTTATGTTCAGCTAGTTATTAACATCTTACGCCTGCACCTTAGTACTAACCTTTATTGTTCTAAATCCTATAGTGTTCTTATGTTCAGCTAGTTATTAACATCTGACGCCTGCACCTTAGTACTAACCTTTATGGTTCTAAATCCTAGAGTGTTCTTATGTTCAGCTAGTTATTAACATCTGACGCCTGCACCTTAGTACTAACCTTTATGGTTCTAAATCCTAGAGTGTTCTTATGTTCAGCTAGTTATTAACATCTGACGCCTGCACCTTAGTACTAACCTTTATGGTTCTAAATCCTAGAGTGTTCTTATGTTCAGCTAGTTATTAACATCTGACGCCTGCACCTTAGTACTAACCTTTATGGTTCTAAATCCTAGAGTGTTCTTATGTTCAGCTAGTTATTAACATCTGACGCCTGCACCTTAGTACTAACCTTTATGGTTCTAAATCCTAGAGTGTTCTTATGTTCAGCTAGTTATTAACATCTGACGCCTGCACCTTAGTACTAACCTTTATGGTTCTAAATCCTAGAGTGTTCTTATGTTCAGCTAGTTATTAACATCTGACGCCTGCACCTTAGTACTAACCTTTCTTGTTCTAAAGCCAGGTGTTCCTATGCTATTTTTCAACTATACATTACCACCAGATTTATGTAACCAATCATGCAAAATCGACACCGCTTACATCAATCACAAAGACACAACCTTATAGCAGC
Source organism: Potamilus streckersoni (assembly GCA_016746295.1). Classification (NCBI taxonomy): domain Eukaryota; kingdom Metazoa; phylum Mollusca; class Bivalvia; order Unionida; family Unionidae; genus Potamilus; species Potamilus streckersoni. The sequence goes on along the minus strand of JAEAOA010000976.1, from coordinate 283,749 downwards.
GAAGCAGAATTGTTTGCTATCTTTAACGGGATTCAATTGATGTATTCATTGGTATCTTTAGGGCCACGTTCAATTATTTCTGAGCAGTTTCTCACACACACCCTATATTTTTAAAGAAAATAATTTGGGATCTAACATTGAAAACAAATGGACACCCTTACGAAATCGACGCTGTTGCATTGATATTTTATGGTTTCATGGATTGACCACAAAGCAGGCAGCCAATGAATTATGTATCATGTCAGAATCGTATTGTCTCAGTGGTTAACGTGGAAGACTATTAACTGAAAGAATGCGGTTTAGAATCCTACCATTGGACCAGCCTGGGTCAGCTACCGTGATGTGTCCTTAGAGAAGGGACCATATTCTAATTGGCTCGATGATAAATAACCTAATTGTGTTGCTGTGCCATACAGCGGCAAACAATGTATCATGATCTAAAGGCAGGAAGTATATTCTGCACCTTTATTTTCCTAATGTAAACGATATGCACTGCAGATAAGTTAATGAAAGTTATGTACAAAAGGAACAAATGCGTATTTGATACATGCCTTTTGTGCCTATCCCACGTGTACATACTTAGATGTCAAAACTGTACGTAAGGACAATGGGGGCATTGAAAATACAAATTGATACAGTTTTATTAGGGCTATCAAACTAAGATGGCTTGAATTCTAACCCAAAAGTGAAACCGAGGCTCAGTGAATTTTCGATCTGCTTTTGTTAATCGTTAGAAGGTTACAGGCTTATGATGGTCATTTGCTGCTTTCAAACAGTTCATGTTAAAGATTATGTCCTTGATAGAGGAACAACATAAATAGAGGATTAATACCGCGCCTAAAATTTGTTAAATATAATTTATTGATTGAATTAGAGAGACATATGATACTAGAATATTCCTTAAGACCAGACTTTTAAAATGTTTATATTCAATATGGTGATATACTGACAGACAATGTAGTTTAAGGAATATCCAGTCTATCGAAAAACGTCATTATAAGACCCATGCATAAATACAGGGCTATTTATTAAAACCTTTTTTTTATTATATAGTTTTGATGTTTTGTTCCAGATACAGTTGCATTACCATTGGAAAATGAAAAATGTACTAGGTGATATAGTAAAGTTACTCGTTTATCACAAGGGATATGTGCTAACATCAGGAATCTGCAAACATTTTAATAAAGTTAAATAAATTGCATCGTTGTACATTCTGTAAAGATGCATTGCAGATACTCTGTGTGAGTGTGTGTGTGCGTGTGTGTGTGTGCGTGCATACATGCGAGTGTGTGTGTTTATGTTAGTGACTAATGTATATCAAGCAGAGAGGAAACTAATGTATATCAAGCAGAGAGGTAAGCATTTATTCATGGTTTCCACATTCTATGTATGTATACTATAATATCAAAGAAATCCATAATAGAATGACAATAATATAGTCAAACTAGTTAGCAGAGTTATATTTTGTCTCGAGCAGGAATCTAAACTGTGCTAAGGTTAAAGACAGTACCGGATTTAGGCAGAAGCTAAATAAGCTACAGCTTAAGGCCCCAAAGTCTGAACTCAGTCTGAAGGGGCCTCTCAAATTTATTTTTTGCCAAATATGGCCTCTACAGCTTCCCATAGCTTAGGGCCTCGCATTGTCTAAATCCGGCACTGTGTAAGGACACCCTATCACCTAACTCGTATTCACCCGCTCATCTTATGTACCACTCCACCAGTACACATGCATGCCTGAAAATTGATAATAATCTTGTGACCTACAAATATCGGTAACAAACAAGCAGCAGCAATTATTTTGGGAGTTGATGCTCGTACTAATAAAAAAGACGTTATCAGAATTCTTCCTGCGGCCCAGTCCATTTTAGTCGAATCGCTCAGTTATACGGAATTCCAACATGCTAATAACTTTAGCACTTAAATAGATATATAATTCAGTGCCGTGATTTTCGTAACTTTACTCTTCAGAAGGTTTGGTGTGGAGACCGCGCTCGCACAACAAATAAAACAAAAATGATTGAATAGTTTAAATGCTTGCTCTTTCATATAGCGCTTACCTATTGCTGGACCACTATCAATATTATTGCGTAAAATATCACAAAAACTTGTTTCATTGCCTGAAATCTTTCTGTACTACTACACAAAATATTCACATAACATAACACATATTCATCAATCCGTTGCGAAAGTATTATTGTTAAGTACCACTAATTCTTAGAGAGAAAGGATACGACACAGATTAGACCATCATAACAAAGGATAACATCATAAAGTTAAACTGGACAATGTGTTCGAGTAAAACGACGGATGCAACAACACTTTGCAGGACTCCACTGAATTATTCAAATTGCTGTTGAACCATACCGTCGATTCTCTGGTAAACAAAAATATGTATTGCTAAAGCTGACAAAAAAGTATAACAGTTTCATGAAAAGGTAGACGACAAGCCTGAAGACGCTGTTAGTAACGATTTTGTAGAGAAGAGAGAATATTATGATAATGCTGTTCAAAAATATTTGCTATTTCTACGAGAAATTTAAGAAATTCAAAAGAGATGGTCGTTAGAATCTCTAAGAATTAGTTCCATCCCCAAACTAGAAATAAACAACCAGTCATTTATTTTAATACTCGTTATTGATGCGGCGATATGGTTTACTTAGCGAAATAGTTTAGGAACGCTTAATGTTTCAAGCTGCTTTGTTTACTGTTATGACCAAAATGACGAAGAAATTAATGATAAGACAAGTAATAAAACATTCAGAAAGAAACGAAACAATTTGTCCAGCATTCCTTAGCTGCCCGCATATCACAATATCAATAAATCAATGTTTCTGCTGCATAATTGGTCAAACCAACTATTTTATTGACTAAATTTCCAAACATCGATTGGTATGGAACAGAAGTTACATTAGTAGGTGGGGTCGTTGGAATTGGAAAAACACGTACGCCTTAACAAAATCGAGTTAACAATTGATGCCATTGTTACAAACTGGTTATTGTCTAGATTTTTCTCTGATACTTCTCACCATATGTCAGCTGTTCATATATTTCTGCTCGTTTACACTGAACGGTTCTTGTAAGTCGTTCTTTTTTTGTTCTCCATTCCTTGAAATAGCATATACGAGAGTTTTGTTCATAAAAGAGCGCGCTCAAGCTTTTATTTTAAGTCGTTTTGAATCACGTGTTATTGTGCGTAATTTGTCTTAAATCCTACTTTGATCTACTCCTTGCATTCAGAAAACGTTTTTCAAAGTCCCTAGAAACGACTAAATTGCAACCAGATGAAATCAGATATGATACCGGATTTGTCTTCGCTGCATCTATTTGCGTATAGCCATTGTCTGATAACCCATAAGCATCACAATTTCAAGACTATGCACTGTGATGTGGAAAATTGATTAATTATTCAATAGTGTATTAGTTAATTTGTTATTTATATATTTATTCCATTCACCACACTCTTTACCAGAAGTGCACGATATAACCAGTATAACGGTTTACAGTGATGTTTTTCCCCTGGTACATACCACGGTACGTTTCCACTATTCCGGTACTTCATTAGTTTCCTTTATTGAGGTGCAAACGAAAATTTGAAATCTTGAATTCGTTATTATATTAAAAGCATTTTTAACAGAATGGTTATATATATATATATATATATATATATATATATATATATATATATATATATATATATATATATATATATATATATATATATATAAGGTATCTCCAACATTGAAGACCTCTACCTAATAGGAGACTTCAATCCTAGAGTGGGAGCTAATCACGAGGCCTGGACCACATGTATCAGCTCTGATGGAAGGGGAAAGATCAATGGGAACGGTCAGCGACTGCTGGAGATGTGCTGTTCTCACAGCATATGCGTGACCAAAACCTACTTAAAATGCAAGGAAATCCACCAGGTGTCACGTTTCCGCCACTGACACCAGCTAGACCTCGTCATCACAAGGCGTGCGGAACTGAACATCCTACTCACCCGCAGCTACCACATCGCCGGCTGCGATACGGACCACATCCTGGTGGCCAGCAAGATGCGAATAATAACCCCAAAAAGCATCACCACGCAAAGAAGGGTCGCTCACGCATAAACAAATGCCGTACAAGCAAACCAGAAAAGACGAAGCAGTTTATCACCAATATGCAGGAGGATCTCACCAAAGAGACACCTGATAATACCATCGACTCCAAAGGGTCCCACATCCAAGACGCTGTGTATAATTCAGCCATTACTACCTTTGGGAAGAAAGAGCGAACATCGTCCCTTTGTACAAGAACAAAGGAAACCGCAGCGACTGCAACAACTACCGTGGCATCTCCCTACTCAGTATCGTCGGAAAGGCTTTCGCACGTGTCGCACTGGTGCGCTTGCAGACCCTAGCCTCCCGCATCTACCCAAAATCCCAATGTGGCTTCTGAGCCTGCCGATCAACAGTAGACATGATCTTCTCACTACGCCAGCTGCAGGATAAGTGTCATGAGCAGCAGATGCCCCTCTACATTGTCTTCACATACCTGACAAAGGCATTTGATTTGGTCAGCCGTAGCAGACTCTTCAAACTCCTGGAGATTATCGGCGACCACTCCCCTTCTACTCACTGTCATCACATCGTTTCACCAGAACACTCAAGGCACAGTGTGCTTCATCGGTGCAACATCAGAGGCCTTCCCAATCAGCAGTGGAGTGAAGCAGGGCTGTGTCCTTGCACCGACCCTCTTTGTTATCTTTTTCTCCATGCTTCTCCATTACGTTTTCAAGGACTGAAGTGAGTGTGTGTACATCCACACCAGAACTAAAGGCAAGCTGTTCAACATCGCTCGTCTCCGTGCAAACACTAAGGTCACAAAGGTTCTCATACGTGAATTGCTCTTCGCCGACAATGCAGCCTTGACATCACATACGGAAGATGGACTTCAGTAGCTAGTATATCGCCTAATCCACGCCTGCAAAAGAGTTTGGACTGACCATCAGTTTGAAGAAGGCGAATGTCAGTACACAGGATGCAGACACCCCTCCAACCATCACCATCGATGTGTACAACCTTGAAGTTGTTGAGAATTACACATACCTTGGGTCCACCATCACATACCTTGGGTCCACCATCTACAGCTCGCTCTCCATTGATGCTGAGGTAAACGGCACGATTTCTAAGGCAGCAGCAGTTATAGCATGACTGAACCAGAGGGTTTTGAACAACTCAAACCTCAATGAAAAGACCAAACTGCGCGTCTACCAGGCATGCTTGCTCAGCACACTCTCCTACAACAGCGAGTCATGGACCACATTACACGAGCCATGAAAGGAAACTCAACATCATTCACTTGAGATGCCTTCGGCGCATTTTACACATCCAGTGGCGGACAAAATACCCAACACTGAGGTTCTGGAACGCGCCAGCATGAACAGCATATTTACTATCCTCAGCGAAAGATGCCTTCGCTGGCTCAGCCACATCAAGAGAATGAATACAGGCCGCATTTCAAAAGACCTGCTATACGGCGAGCTAACAGAAGGCACACGACTGACTGGACGGCCACGTCTGCGTTACAAAGATGTCTACAACAAGGACATGAACACGGCCAACATTAACGTCAACAACTGGAAGAGTTGTGCTGACGACCGCTCCGCCTGGCGCCTTGCTGTCATATAGGGCGCTCAGAAAACCGAGGAAAGAATAAACATAAACCTTGCTACAAAGAGAGCAAGGAGGAAGTTAAAACAACAGCAGCCACAGCAAGCATCAACCTTCACCAGCAGAAAGTGCAACAGAGACTGCCACTCAAGGGTCTGACTCTTCAGCCACTCGCGAAGTTCTATCACTTACAGATAGAACACCAAACCTGAAGCTATGCCATCGTCTCTCGAAGACAGGCGGATGCCGACAACATAACATAAAACTAATTTCGAATATTGGAAAAATAATTATATGTATGAACCTTGAAGCATTTAGCAAGTGTAACGTGGTGAAACAAAAATCGAGTATAAGGATATGAAAGATATTCGAGATAAATCCTACGTTTGGAAATATTTTGAATTAATAATTAAGAAACACGTAATTTTTCAGCTATTACCAGTGAAGTTTGATGTGTAAAGCATATGAATTACTTGATAGAACCGAAGATCATCCAAGATTTTTAGGAGGGCAGTTTGTCTAATTTTGCGTGTTACCTAATTTATATAGTCTACCTAATGTCTTTTCTCTTGTCAAGTTATTGTGTTATGTTTACTGGCTTTGTACCACGATACACCATTGTTCGTAGGTATCAACTCTACGCATTACGTTAATTCCCATTACAGACATAAATGTGTTCTATTCAGTCAGACTACATACGGGAAACAGATTCAACAACAATACTAATAAAAATTTCATCAATGATGAAAGTTGACCATCTTCACTGACTCCGGTTTTTTGTACTTTCCCGTCTCTTCAGTTGATAGAATTTTCTCGTTCTTGAACATGTTTTCTCTCTGTTATATGCATCTAGTATTTGCCCATAATAAATAAGTTCATTTGTTGATAAGGATAGCAAATGTGGCGAAAATGGAACGACACGATCAATAAGAATGCCATTATCTCTTGTAAAATGTATCCATTTTATTACCAAAGAAATGAGTTGAGATAAACCATAAAATCTTTTGCTTGGTAGAGTAGATGATTTTGGAATCTTGTTCGTTTTGTCAACCAATACAGTTGCATCAATGTTTCAATATACAGTGGTTAAAGAAATTTAATATAACAATGAATAATTACCCAAAGCACATGAGAGAAAACAAACATGACACTATCATATATTACAAAAATAGAAACGCTGTTAAGTCCGTTTCCACTTGTTTAACTTTGACGGGAAATAATTAATAACATATCGAGCGAAAGAATGTGCAGTAGCAACAAAATACAGTAGCCACACGATTTACCACGGGCACTTAAATCTGTTAGCACAGTTGCATTCAAAATGCATTGAAACAAAACATTGAAACATCCAGTTAGTCCAACAACAACAATGGGCTCTGAATATTTTATAAAGCTAAGTATCTATTTATGTTCAGTCATTTCACAATTAACTACCTGACTTGACAATGAAGTCTATTTGAAAAATTCTCAAGACCTTACAATCGAGATTAAATTTGCACCTACATAGTTAGCAGAAGTTAATCTGTATTCTCCTCTTGGCTACATCTTTAGGCATATCACTAGCAACATATCTGAGATGGACCACTAAAATATGAGATAGACCACTAAAAATCCATGAGATAGACCACTAAAGACAGTGAGATAGACCATTACAAAATTATGAGATAGATCAATAACATACCATGAGATAGACTACTTAAAACATGAGACAGACCACTAAAAAACATGAGACAGAACACTAAAACACCATGAGAAAGACCACTAAAACCATGAGATAGACCACTAAAACAACATGAGATAGACCACTAAAAATCATAAGATAGACCACTAAAGAAACATGAGAGAGACCACTATAAGCATGAGATATAACAGTAAATATCCATGAGATATACCACTAAACATCATGAGATAGACCACTATAAACCAATAGATAAACCACTAAAACCCATACGATAGATCTCTAAAAACCATGAGATAGACCACTTAACACCATAAGATAGATCACTGAATACCATGAAATAGACCACTAAACCATGGGAAAGAAATACATAAAGATATAAATGTTGAAATAGGAATATGCGTGTATGGAAATAAATTTAGCTGGCGCATATTTTTCAACAACTTTTGTTTATCAAGAAGAAATGCTTGTATAGTTGTTGCACTAACTTTCGTCGTATTTACCACATCAGTAAACTGTGCCAAAATCTTTGAATGTAAAATTTATTCATGTGAAGAGTTATAAACAGGATGAAATAATAATAATATCAGTCATCGATAAACTGAACTGTTCAATTAGCTAGCAAGCAAAGATACCACTGATATCTAGTTTAGCGATGAGTAGATTATTTTCATCATTAACGTATAAAACTTGCAGAGACGAAATATTAATCATAAATATTATAATAAATCACTTGATAAATGTATAACCTACATCAAAAGAGTTACATTACAGTAGATTTGCTGCCTCAAAACTAACAATATTTTCCCAATTTAATTAATAAGTGGTGGATTTGGTTGCTATGAGTAGATTTTATTATAGGATATTACATTTTAAATGAACTCGAACACGATCTCTTGTATTATAGCTACGATGAGGATAAAACTAGAAATAATTTATACAATTGTCAAATTACACATGAAAATAACCCAAGAGCAAATAACATAAAATTATGACAACAAAGAAAATAATGGTGTTGAATGTTTGAAACACAATTAAAAAAATTGCACAGTATGCAAAACAGTTGTAATACCAAATTCTTGAGATTCAATAACCAGAGAACATCAGGTACCAGAGAACATGTATCTACGTCATCAATACATACATTATCCGTGACCAAATCGACAATTTAAAAGTTGGCACTGATGCATATTATTTGTGTTTTCCTGCATTTGTAACAGTTAGAAGTGTGTTTCACGGAGATTTTGACAGGTACAAATAAGTAAAGAGGGGGTGTAGCTAACAAAATGTTTCAGTGAGACTTTGTTTGGCGCAGTGTTTATGGCAATGACAAATACATTATAGAGGAGTACAGTTAACGTTGAATTTCAGGAAGACTTTATTTCGTACAGAATTTATGGTAATTTCAAATAATAAAAAGTGGTACAGTTAACGTTGAATGTCAGGGAGACTTTGTAATTACCAATAATAAAAAGAAGTACAGTTAACAGGTGGAGTCCAAGCATAAGAGAGGAAGATTTATGCATAATGCACAAAATGTTGTCATGCGTTATGAAAAGTCAGCTATGTGTCTTTTGTCTGAGGGATGTCTTGAAACTATTGGAGAGTTTTGGAATATTGTATCTACTTTTTATGCGACCAGTTTTAAGTACAAAGGGGGGAAAGGCTCAGTTGCAAGTAAGACTATGCATATCAACCTTGGGTTTAGACATCTAGACTACCTATCAACCTTGGGTTTAGACATTGAGACTGTTCACCAATCTTGGGTTAGACATCTAGACTCTGTCCATCAACCTTGGGTTTAGACATCTCGATTCTTTCCATCGACATTACGTTTAGGTATCTAGATTGTCCATCGACATTACGTTTAGACATTTAGACTGTCCATCGACATTACGTTTAGACATTTAGACTGTCCATCGACATTACGTTTAGACATCTAGGCTGTCCATCGACCTTGGGTTTTCACTTCTAGACTGCCCATTTACCTTGGGTTTAGACATCTAGTATCATACTACTAGCTAATTGTGTCAGTTACTAATACAGCAATCCCGATTCTATGTGAAGATTAATTTTCGCTAGCTATATGTGACAATGTGTCGCTAAGCAAATACATTAATTTTTTAGGCATCTATTTGTGTTCTATTACAAAAATTAACATCACCGGATTAAACTGTATGCGAATAGGACACCGCCCTCCTCCGTTACGTATGAAATCCCAGTCACATGCCAATAACTTTCTGGAAAGGTCTACGTCTCGGTGCTCTAATTACAACTACTTTGCACGTCTTGTTGCAAAGTAACAACGTAGTATATACAGGGCGTGAGATATACATAGCATGTTAAAAAATGGGAATCGGTAGAATCTAAATTAACCGGTCAGTCATTCACTCATATCAGTCAGGCCGTAGTTCAATATACAGCCCGCTCCTTTATTTGGGTCGATTGACAAAAGCTTTGAAAGTTCCATCATTTTAATAAATGCATGTATTGAATGTATATTTCATTTGCATTTCAAAATTGTATATATATATATATATATATATATATATATATATATATATATATATATATATATATATATATATATATATTCTAATACTTCCACATAACCACATAAACATATCATTAAATCAAATTCTGTAAGGATGCAATAAGAAGCTTTTGATCTTCACCAATGAAACTGTTGCCTAAATTAACAGTTTTATATTGTTGTCTAGGTTAATTCTATTGGTGATTTTGAATTACCACAATTATAACATTTTATTCATTCATGTAGCAAGATTTTGATATTACGTGAGTATCGAGTATTTAAATAATTTCAGTAGTAGATATAGATAGGACCTAGAACATCGGTCTCTAAACTACCTGGTAATATTAAATGTAGTCCAGCAATAACGGTGTCATTGTGTATTTTTATACAGTAGGTACAGCACTTCCCACGCCTAATAGCTTCAAATTGTGTACAGCTGATATTTTATAGAAACACGATGTCTAGATATTATACGTCCCCACTTCGTAATTTTTGCTACACTTTAGGCATTTAAAATTTTCATTGTAATACTAAAATTAGATAAGCATTTAATTAAAATTCATATAGAATATAATTATGGATAAAATAAATTAATAGGCAAATGAACTTCTTGTTTTTTTATCATCAGCAACCATGAAATAAACACATCAATTGCTTTTTCTTTTTTTCTTTTTGTTTATAAAACTAGGTCATACAATTTCTAAAATGACACAAAGCTCTTCTGATACGATTCTTCAAAATTAATATTGACACATCACAATGACATCGCAGATAATGAGAGAGAGAGAGAGAGAGAGAGAGAGAGAGAGAGAGAGAGAGAGAGAGAGAGAGAGAGAGAGAGAGAGAGAGAGAGATATTCCATACTACTCACCTTTTACTTGATGAAATGTACTGACTTGTTAAGTCTATATCAGTGATCTATTCCAGAGATAGTCGGAAAACGTATAACCAGTCACTTTTACAAGTGAGTGAGGTCTTGGGATATGGATACCCTCTGCGTTAGTTTGTTTTATTTGATCTGTTTTCTTACGCAGAGGAGTGGTAAATCAGGATGGTTTTGATTATATGCAGAGGCCGGCCTGGATCAACATTTTATTCCACCAATAGCGACCGATATGTACAAATTGGGCTAATTTGTTATGTTTATTCTCTCTCTCTCTCTCTCACACACACACACACACACACACACACACATACACACACATACACACATGCTGACAAATATAATTAAGTACACTAATGCAATACGGAGTTTAAGACATAAGGCACACCCCGATTAATAGCATATAGTATTATCGTGTGCAGTGCGTGCTCAGCCATTTAATATCGTCATTATCAGCTACATGCAGAGCCTGCAGTCAACCGGAGAACTTGTCAGTGAACGGATTTTTCACAGTGTGTGACATGGTCTGAAGAGCTCCACAGCGACTGGAAGAGTTAGCGGCCTGGCTCCATCGGACAAGGTTGATTGCAAAACGACCCTGTCCTGTCCTAAAGCGGTTCAGTGTTGTCGACATTTGACGTGAAAGGTAGAAGCCAGGAGGGCAAGACAAATAGCTCAGCTGCGAGGGAGATATTTACAACATCTTTGCTTCGCTCCATGCCGAAAAGCTGTCATATCCTCCGGCATATCCTTGGGCATCTTGAAGTCAAGAAGATTGCCTGATGTTAGGTGATGTCCATGTACAGTGAAAGTTTCTTATTGGCATAGACCTTAGCCAACACTTTTGTGTTTGCTTCCTGACGACGCAGATGCGGAGGAGGAATGTTGCTGAGTACTGGCAGACATGATAAAGGAGTGGGACATAGTGTTCCAGAGACTATGCGCATTATTGAGTTGAGCTGGACATTAGTTAAATCAGCATGGGATGATAGAAGCCATACAGGAGAACAATACTCGGCTGTCGAAAAACATAAGGCCAGTGCTGATGTCTTGAGTGTCTGAGCACAAGCGCCACAGGTTGAGCCATACAGTATGCGAAGTAGCTTGTTTCAAGTGCTAAGTTTTGCTGTAGTTTTCTTCATGTGAAAAAAATAGAATATATAACTCTTACTAAGCAAATTTTGATAAAGCGCATAACCATGAACCGAAGAATCTTTGGACCAAAGCCAGTTAGTTACTTTAAGCACTTGACTCAACTATGTTATTATTGACTGCAGCGCTTATAAGATACACTAACACCACTATGAAAGGTTCACGAATATGAACAATTGGTTTGCATAAAAAAGATTCATGTCAAACGTGCTTCAGTACTAATCTATTCAATATGCACATGGATGTCTATATTTATGTGGGCGGAGAACAGTTACACCGACTAGATTTTTTAAAATTCACATAGCTTGCAAGCCTTTCTTCCATTTTTTTTGTTGCTGTTTTGTTTTGTTTCGTTGGAGTTTGGTGGGTATGCTTTTATTTTTCACTTCCTCTTGGAAGTATTACTGTAAACGCAGATAAACATATTTTCTTAAACCGTTTATCAGTCACAAATTTTGACGATTTGTTTCATTTTTGTTATGACAAGCAGACATTGAAAATGAATAGCACACACCTATCTTGCCTTGAAGATCATCATTGTGATGTTTTTAGACAGAGGTTCTGCGGATTTATGTTTGAAACGTTTGAGTATGAGAGAGTGATAGACACAAGATTAATTCAGCCAGGATATGATATATTGATAAAGCCCATTCTTAGAAGAAGGTTTGATTGTCTACCTTCAATTGAATAGTGATCTCTGTTTACGGTAGGTGGCATAGCTTTCTGATCCAATAAACTGGATGCCCTACTTTCACCCCAAATGTCCAAGAATAGTAGAGGAAAAAAAATAGCAGTACATAATCAATTAATGACACTAAATATATGCAAAATCCTTATAAAAATCAGCGAGTAGAACAATCAAAGGAAAGGTCAATCCAATTGTTTCATAAATAGCAATTTTTGTTCTTTTTTCACACGTGACTCGCTTCCTGCGATTCTTTAATCAGAATCTCGTTATCTTATTATTTGTCCTATGACTTGTTTGTCATTGTATACTGCACAAAAGATATTTGAAAATCATCCCTTAAATCCCTTAATACATGCATGATGAAGTGACAATAAATATTTCGATTGCTCAACTCTTTTTACTAATACAGAAATACTGGTCCCAGGAGTAACCCGCTTTATGAAAAGTGTGATTTATATAAAACATTTCGTATTAGAAACTAAACTGTATTGACAATTATTCAAAATTATCAAAAAGCTAGATAGATTTATCGTGTTACCACCTGAATAAATACATCAAAGAGCAACAATCCATATACATTTTCCTTTTTTATTCTAAATTCGCTAAACAAATTCTGTCCTAAAAAAATATATCAAATATATTCCAAGTATCGAAAGAAAGTATTCATCGTTTAATAATAGGTAGAACATGTACCTATATAATTTTTGGTACTATTACTAGCACCAGGTAAATGCATATAGAATAGTAAGTGTTATATAAAACTAATTGACTTGTATTTCTCAATATATATTTGTATGGTTATACATAATTAGATAGTCCACTTTGTAAATACGTTAATTGCATTCAGTATTCTTCTTTTAGCTCGCAATGTTTTCCTGTGTTATGTTTCTAGATCATGTAAAATTCCAAACTTGATCAATCTGATACAAAGGCAGCAAGCCAGCAATACATGCATGCATACATACATACATACATACATACATACATACATACATACATACATACATACATACATACATACATACATACATACATACATACATACATACATACATACATACATGCACATTCATTCATTCATTCATTTATACATACATTAAGTGCAAACCTTTTTTTAAAAAAAATCATACTCCTCACACTAGGATATGTTACTCGTATTTTAATTTGCATTCGAGAACATGTGCAAAAGCAAACAAAAGAATGTGAAATTATGTTTTAATTTCCGTTCATGGCCTAACGCCATGATAACTTCTCCGCTAGATCAATCTTCAACAGCTGTTCAAATTGGCATGCGCCAACAGTACTAGTTAGTTACAACCTTCCAGCAAAATATAGCTTAGTTAAGCTTTTAAAACGATTTACGTGACATAGCAAGGGGAAACAAAATGAGTGCATGAAGCAGGAATAATAGATTGCCAAATTTTAAGCGCACACACACACACACACAAACACACACACACACACACACACACACACACACACATATATATATATATATATATATATATATATATATATATATATATATATATATATATATATATATATATAATTTTTACTCCTTCTCAACGATTAGATGACCGCAGGAATCACTTTTTCACGATCATCTTATTCATCGAATTCTCTTCTCTAAGTTTTGAAAATCTATTTGTATTGATTCTGTTGCGATTTGGTATTATCAAAAGATGTGTTCATTGGGTTTTGTTATACCATTTCGTATAAAAAAATGTTTGCATCAACATTTGTCAGAGTTCTTGTTGGCAGATATGGCATGTATAGGTGCGGCTGTCGTTGACAGAAGCAAATTAATTCTCCGATTACAAAATGATGCATTTTAAGCTTCTTTCGTGTAAGCAAACAAGATGTTTGATTATGAGAAATGGCTGAAAATGTAATACTGTATCGATTCTCTGTCATTTTGAGACAAAAGCCACTCAAAAATAAAAGTTTCCGTTTTATAGTTTGATAATTATCGCTGCAATGCAAAGGTTCATGGCATATTTCCCTCATTTTATACATTTGTAATGAAATCCCGTATATTAGTTGCAGGTTAAGACACACCAAAATGACACTAGCATGGACACAAGATATCATAGAATCACCATTGGTTATTTTGCATTTTCCAGAAATAATTGCAATTTATTAAAATAGCATGCATGTTTGATGCAAGCGACCTTTCTGGAACCAGCCAATGCTTGGTTTTAAATAAACATTTTTTTTATTCCTTTTAAGGCTCTATTGCTGCTTTCTACAGAATCAAAGCAACAGTCCTGATTAGTTAGTAAATCTCCCAGGAACACTCAGATAAAAGATAACAATTCTCTTATGAAGCACAAGAGGATACAATAACAGCTCATTACTAAAGTAGTGGATTAATACCTGATAATGCTATTATATACGCTTCAACACAGGTACCTAAATCAGGTAAGTAAAATCTGATATATGTGTTTACCTCAAAGCAATAACAAGAAAAGGATAAAGTATCCTTATAAATTAAGTTACTGCGAAATAAACAATTGTGGTTAGGCCTACGATATATGTACATGGAAAGTGTGTCTTGTGAGCATGAGAACGCTTAAGGACACACGGTACTAACTGTATGGAAAAATGGGAACTAGACTGGAAATGGATGAACATACAATAGAGTATATATGGGTTCGGCTGGCCAGGATTAATAAATAATATAGGTAATGTTTTAGGGAAAAATATTTTGAGAGCTTACCCTAGATGTACCAGAAACGAAATAGATACGTTGTTTTATTGATAGAATTTCAGTCCTTTTACAGTCTTGAGTCTGGAACACTCTTTGCTAAAATCAGCACCTGACTATTTGATACGGAATTAAAAGCACATGGTTCAAACAAGTGCAGGTCCAGAAAATGCCCGCGGATCATATTCTTTTCTCTATACAGAAGTTGACATTCAGGTTTCATCTATAGAGATAAATAAGATTTGATCATGAGCACTCAGAAATTTAAAGTTCTTGATTTTGTAAAATGTCATGGTGTTTGCATAGGTTTACTATGGAAACTGCATTAGTACCGTGAGTCCTTAAAAAGTAAATGTAGAGAATGCTTAAAAGAAATTAAAGCCGTAAAAAGATGTAAAGTATCAGAATTTTTTTTTTAAAAAAAAATCATAATTTGATCTAAATATCTTCCCTAAAAAAGGATACGTAGATTTGTGTGCATATATACCTGAGAGTGTCGTGTTTATTACACCTTTCTTAAGCAGGTAAATATGGTAATTCTTATTATCCGATGGCTCTGAGGGCAAACCCTAAACAGTGTTGTTTATATAACAAAGAGCAGTAATTATTGAGATTGAAAATTAGAACTAAACATATGATTCGATAGCTAGCTTTAATAAAAGCTAGATATGTCAGAAAATTAATAGCTAAGAAAGAGTGTATAGGTCATTTCTAGTATTCACTATTTTTATATTTATTAACAAAATATCCATTACTTCAATTTATGTTCTCGAACTCCGTTTGAAATATATCGTATTGTTCCTTTTCGATGCTTTCTATTCTGACGTGTTTATAACTTATTTTTCATAATTTTTGTTCATGTGTGCATGATATACTTAACCGAACGATATGAATAAAATATCTAATACCGAACTATTCAAACAGCCTCACGCTATTTCATTAGCTCAAATTTTTGCAAGCCTTGACCATTTATAGAGATATAGCGTATTTTACTTACCGCTTGAAAAGAAAAGCAGTTTATTGCTATGGAAGCATCACGCCAGCAATCCGATCTTTCTATTCCCCTGAATTCCACGAAGTCAGAAGATAAAGAGTGAAAAAAATAACTGCCTTGTCAGGATCTGACATTTGAGAAACCGACAAAGATATGAATTCTAATAATGATGTTTGCTTTTTTGCACTTGACACAATAAATTGAATAATCACATTCCAGTTCTGCAGGCAATTGTGCAACAGCTAAGCGGCAAATCCGATCAAATACTGCTAATGTTCAAATTCAAAAGATTTCAACTTCCTATTCAAGTGCTACAGAAAATCTAATCCCCCTGAACGTATACATTGAAAGCGACACAAAGCCTATTGACGTAATCGTACAATGCAGCAACTCTATTCTATTCATTGGTTGGAAATAAACATACTAAATCCTAGGAGTTTTTTTTTTTCATTTCTTCGACTGATGTAGTTTACGCTCTGATCAGTAACTTTGAAACAATTTATCGCATTCAGAAGCGCGCAGGGAAACAATCGTTGATGGTGTGCCAAGTTTGAAAAATGAGCAAGCCGAGACTCCGCTGGACGTAAGTGCTACCTCTGTGCAACTTGTTAAAATGAAGTCAAGTTTCCATACGTAGAAGTGTTAAAGTGATTACCGAGATTACATTAGTGCATCAAATGCACATCATATTAATAAAAGTCATTGTTAGTCCTGCTCCGTGAATAGAAGATGCATATAATGATGGGTATAAAAATAGAAAGTAGATCCAAAGAGTGTAAGATCATTACTGATACGACCGTACGTTTCGAAGCCTAGTATTGCATTCCTCTGTAAAACGATCAATATCAGCCAATAGCAAAGCCAGAAAAAAGATTGGTTTGATATAGAACGATGTCGTACGAACTTGAAAAACACGGAAACACCACTTCTGGGAAAGGCAATCAGACAGTATCAACATGTTGGAACAGAAATCCGCTGTACATGCAGTGTTCTGTGTCTACACGCAAGGTATGATTTGACTTCAAAGTGGAATATCCAATCTTGAGCTTTCATTTAATAAATGCAGGTTAACTTCGGTCGATGATCTTTCTACATTAATAAAAAATATAACATCTGATTTGACGTGGAATATCGCATAAATAAAACCCAGTTTGGATACCGAGTAGCCGATACTGTATGCATGTATGTATGCATGTATGCATGTATGCATGCATGCATGCATGTATGTATGTATGTATGTATGTATGTATGTATGTATGTATGTATGTATGTATGTATGTATGTATGTATGTATGTATGTATGTATGTATGTATGTATGTATGTATGTATGTATGTGTGTGTGTGTGTATGTATGTATGTATGTATGTATGTATGTATGTATGTATGTATGTATGTATGTATGTATGTATGTATGTATGTATGTATGTATGTATGTATGTATGTATGTATGTGTGTGTATGTATGAATGTAGAGAGAGACAGACGGACAGACATACATAGACAGATAGACAGACAGAGAAAGGGATGGATGGAGGGAGGAAGGAGAGAGAGAGTGAATGATGTAGGTAAAGAAAGTAAAATAACGAATGTATTGACAACAAAATGACTTATTTTGACGTGGAAGCTGTACATACAAAAACCCTACTGTTTAAGATTCCACTTGTCCAATTTGGTTCGTTTAAGCAATTATTCCCTATTATCTATTATACTCCGATTTACACATTTCAGGATGTTAATAAGTTGACCTTAGCATTGCACAAATTTTAGACTTTGCTATCGTGATCATTTTTGATTATAAGATTCATATTGTTATCGCTAGAAACAGGTATAAGATGCAGATTGCATCTCTGAATCTTCAGCTATTGTAAGAAAAGACGCACTTCTGACGTTAGAATTAATCAACCACCATTTTTGTGTTCTCTCTGAACCGTCGATTGACAGTACCGGATCATTTATGCGCTTTGACGGTTTTACAAAAGATCGAAACATCGAACCAGGCAATCCTGGCGGTTCAGGGATATTCAAACCATTCATTACGTTCAAAAAAGAAGACAACAGATTAGAAATGAAAAATAAGCGGCTGTCAGTGTTAGAAGCAGTCAAATAGATGTTGTACGTAGCCTGTCATGACTACCAGAACGATGATTCTTAGTATGAGCTTCAACAAAATTGGCTGAGAAGCAGACTCCGACCTTAATCAGAAAGATTTCAAAGTAAAATATATGCCCAAAGATAGAAGATACGAAAGTAAACTTATTCTCGTTTGGTAAAAGAAACATTTGAAGCCTCAACATAATTAGATGTTAGGTAAATCATGGATTTTAAGACTCCGTCAGAGCATTATTGTAGGCGTTACACCATCGATATGAAATATTCAAATGCGTCTAAAACATTTGAGTAAAGAACTGTTTTTAAAAAAATTCATTTCCAGTGTGGGAATCATTTATTTTTCGCTAAGGTTATACTAGAGTATGTGATAATTGACTTACATGTATTTTTGTGCAACTTGGACTAAGTGATCACGTGACCCCATCACGTGGGTCTGACTTGCGTTTTAGCTGTTGCTAAAACTGAAATTTTATAGTCAGTCGTAAATTAATACTTTCGGAGCTCAAAAGGTATTTTATGTTGTGACCATTTCGAGTTAAATTTTTATTTTAAATAATTTATTCACCCTTGAAAATACCTGTGTTCATCAAAGTTCTTGTACAGAGACATTTACTAGAAATTCTTCGGAATTCTACAGCCAGAATAATATTCTTGATTCATAAAATTCAACAAGGAATTGTTGACATATCAACACAGAACAGGATACAAAAGACGACATCGCCTTCCATCTTGGAACTACATCGGGATTAGTCTGGTTCCATGCTAAGTATGCCCCTTGTGTTGCATTCAGCTATGGTGGGGTTCTACAGTTTCGTATTTAGCACAGTGTTCGAATTTTAAAGAAGAGAATTTCCTCGGGTTTCCTCACTAGTTATACTAGCTATTTAACAAAGACTTTGTATATCTTAGGTATTGTTCAAATAACCTTGAATTCCCTTTATTTTGGTGTATGATTGATGCATAAAATATGGGTCATAGAGTATACAGCTTGGCATTACTCCAGATGTGCACCTTTCAAAAAGTACTAGCTCCACTTTGCTCATTTTCACTTCCCGAACTTCAGAAGTAAATCGCAAAAAAGAGCCGATAACTTATTTACATTTTATACATTTGGTAATTCATTCATTACACTTTCAGAAGCTGGTAATGTCTAGTTTGGACAAATTAATTTTCCCTATTTTAATAGTTGTCAAGGATAGTGTACTTTAGACACATTCAGGTTGATTTTTTGAGCACAAGAGAGCAGTCATTTCAGTTAGCAGTGTGGTAAGATCATTTATAATTTCCAAAAGTACAATATCCAAAGAAATGTCAGCCACATTATATGAAAGTGGCATAGAGGTATGCTAACATTCTCTCCACTGTGCATATTTTAAATGCAAACAACTTCACCTTACATACATCATTCTCTCAAAAGTATATCATAACTGGAGAGCGCCACCTATACTAAGTCAGGCGAACGCTGACGCCATATTGTCACGTGATAAAATAAATAGTCTCGTATGGAGAGAACTCGTTAATCTAACAGTGGCACATTTATTCCTTTAATATTCTGTTTGTTAGTGATTCAATACAAGCCTTACTAATATTTTCGATCTGAACTATAGCATTCCTTATCTTGTGTTCAAGCTTAACTAGCAAATCGGCGCCGAAGGTATTTTTACAAATATTTCTAAAATTAGGCGAAGACGAATTATACGGATACACAACAATATTTTATTAATATTGCACGTTTTCCGCAACGTCATCTCAACAATTCATTTTCCAATCGATTTCTGGATCTATTTTACATCAAAATTGGTATGAATTCATGCATAGCAGCTTGCTTTAATTTTGCCAGAGATTAAGACGAAAATATCTTCCCCATTTTACCCGGAGTGAGGGTAGCGATATTTGTGCATATATTACCCATTTCACATTGCGTCATCTAACATATTCTAGTTGCAATGAATTCGTTGATCAATTGTACACAAATACGTATATATGGTTTATAAAACGACAATGGTGGAATGAAAATTTTTTGATCAAGCAGTCAAATCTATATTTCTGCTTGTTTCTGTGCGTGTATTGTTTTATGTCATGCCTAAATGTATACAGTATATACCAACGAGACAGAATATGTTTTGCAATGCAATCATGTAAATGAACATACAAAAGAGTCAGTTTCTATGATGAACAGTTAAATATAATACAATTTAGCAGCAAGGAAATAGAAAAACATGTCTATTCTTTGATGAATTTAAAATTTCAGCCAAAAATCCTCGCTTCTGCTCAATATGTACGTGTGGAGAACTTTGTTGACAACCAAAGCGGTTCTGATATTCATTTTCGAGGAAACAAATTGTATTTATTTCATCTTAAGCAACAACACGATAGAACTGATAAACTATTAATAATATACATGCAATGCTGCAACCAGTGTGGCTGCATGCACATCACATTTGATTACCTATCTCTGCAAGAAGAAAGTTCATTGCCCTATTAGCACTAGCGGTAAAAGTAATCTTGTTAGGAACATTAAACAGTGAGACTGGTCTCCAATTTGATACGTATCTCATATATTTATCTTATTCTAGGAATGCATGAAATGACTGCATGAGATTAAACGTCTAGAGTAAAAAATGTTTCATATTTATAAAGCGTCTAACGACCTGTAAATAAGCTTCTTAAGCTTTTCACAACAGTTTGTAATGTTCAATGCTATATCTATCAGAAGTAAAGTGAAATGAGGGTTTTGGCCCACCACCCCCTCCCACACCTCCTCCCCCACCCCCGCCAAACCCCTCATTTCCCTTTACTACTACTATGTAGACAGATATTTTGTAACCAGACAAAACAACAGGTGTTGGAATGCCATAAGCTCTGTCAACAGAAGTGACGAATTTGTTAGAACAGCGTATGTGTGGAATATGATTATTCTAAAGACGGCAAATAGATTTTACCACAAATTTTTTATCAGATAATAGGATGAAAATTAAACTGTGCATTAGAACGTTTCAGTTAACAAGGTGGAAATTAAACTAGCATTAGAATGAAAATGATATTATTTTATATCTCATTACCAATGATTAATGTTTCAACTGTTGATATTAAAAATACTTCACTATCACGACTATAGATTCTAAATTTTACTTTACCGCTCACACAGCGATGGGACTCAAACAAATCGTTCATTTCTGGTTTGTTCAGAGGATATTTTTTGTTGATAAAATATACCCTTGACCGATCGAGATCAATTGTGAGTTTAGTATAGTTTTGTTGGCTAATGGGGCTGTGAAAGTTTTTAAATTCCGCTAGCAACTTTTGATATAATTGTTCGAGATAATTGAAATACTCGCTGTTATCAGATCCGATGAGCGAAAGTTTTAACTTGTCACGTGTTCCATTAAAACATATACCTGATGTTTCATTATTAAATTCAACTGTCAATTGTTTACCGTCCATCATTAGATATTTGATGTTACTATTATAGCTATTTGTCATTGTCAAATTTTCAAACATTATTTTATAAGTTTAGATAAAATTTTAGTCACAATGAAAATACCCAAAGGCAAATGTATCTACCCCATTTTTACAATAGCGTTTGTCATTAAAATTGTACAATCCACGTTTGATAATGACATCTGTTTCGAGTTTATGATGATTAGTTCGAATTGCCATAGCTCTCATAAAACTAACACCGCCATCAAGCGCGTACTTGTAGTCATCAAATTTCATAAACTTTTTAACAAAATTACGAGGCAGACCTTTAGCTTTTTTCGTTATTTTATTATTGTCTAACAATACAGCATACATTTTGCTGCGTAATCCGATAAAATATTTGATAGCGCTCGAGTTCATTTCATCTTTAAACTTACCAATAACCTTTTTATTTGTGTCGTCATAAAATTTACTGTCACGTGGATAATCGGAAAGATCAAACAGATGTCGATTATTGTACATGTCCTGATAGATGTCCTCGCATTCGATTTCATATACGAGCGAATCAGTATCAGTAAACAATAATCTACTAGCCGGCCACTGATTTTTAACAAAATTATAATGAAAATCATACATCAGCCACTTTGATAAATCTAACACAGCAGCTCCAACATAGATCGGCTTGTTTAGTTTTAGATTTGTTTTTCTTCTTTGTATCGCAACAAGATTTTCATTAAATATTTTCATGCTCACAAAAACATCGTCTGACACAAGTTTGTTTCTGCGATTGACATCATTAACTATTTCAATATTTACACGTTTCCTAATATTCTCCATCGTCTTACCAAAAACGGAATTGTTCATCAGTTTAAAAAAGTTTTTCTCAAACTCTGTTTTCGCTGCAGCTCTTCTTGAAGTGTTTGAGTTAATATAACCTCTCATCCACGGCGACTGATTAAATTTTAGTACACGATGAACTTTTCTCAACACAAGACCAGCATCGACTGCTTGTTTTAAAACTTTGTAATGCAAAACGTAATTTTTCTTATCAAGTAAATTTGGTACTAGTTTCTTGACCATGGAATGTTGCCTTGGTGATGCTAACGCTTGTTGTTCTTTTGATAACAAACTATAATCTATGACCATCGATTCCGCACAGAAAGGGTAATCGTTATGTAATTTGTGTAGCGAATTTGGATAATCAAGATCAACTTCAACGAAATAGGAAACATCGTCGGGTATCTTTTTTTCTGTCTCTGATAGAAATCGATCAACCGTGATCCAATGAAATCCGCTAAAAGGCATTGGTTCTGCCATCGAACCACCGTAAAGATTATTACAATCTAGATAAATTATATACTTCGAAGGAAGGTCAGGGTTATACTGTTTCAGGTATTTGTTGTTTGCTTCAGCATATTTTTTTGTTATCACGCTAATACCACCTCGGATACCTTTTTCGATAAAATTGAACATATCAACATCAGTCAGTAATTCTAACCTTACCTTACTAAACTTTAGCAAAGCATCCCATGACAACCCAGGGGCAGAATAATACCAGCAAGGATCTAGTCCATAATTATTATAACTCACTTCACGAAAACTTTCAAAAACATCTGCTAATAATAACACGTCAGTTTTCAGGTATAAATCATGATAATCACCAAAAGTCTCACAATCAAACTCTTTCCAGATATGTTGTGCATACCTGTACTCATCATCAGTTATATCTTCATTTTTAAGTTGCGAGTAAAATTTGTCTTTGTCAGGTAAAGATGTTTCATCAAATTTACTCCAGTCGTCGAGGTATTCGTATGGAAAAACTCCTTTTTTAGCTAGTAGATTAAATTTATCTCCAAAACAGTCTCTTAGGTTATCAAATTTACTACAACCTTTTACTAGCTCATCTAACGAGGCTGCCATAAACTGCAGGCTGTCAATAAAACGCAATTTACCTAGCGTAACTGACATGTACTTTTCAAAATTATTTGGGATGCATTTGATGATGTTATCGAGTTTTAGACGAGATTTTATATCAGGATCACCAAAAGCTTCTACTATAATATGGCTATCATATCCTCGAAAATTGTGAAGAATAACTGGAATAAAATCTGGAGCATGAAATTTTAAATTACACTGATTATGAGCCGCTCCACGGTACTGTCCAGTCAAATGACAATGGTGGTCATGTACTTTTTTGTCATCGTCAAAAGCTTTTTCACAAATATGACAAATTTCTGCTTGCTCGTGAGCGGATTCTTGTTGAGGTGTTAATTTTAACATTGGCGTTACTTTTTTCAAACGATAAGTAATATTATCAACTTCGTTAATCAACTGCTTGAGAAGCCAAACAGCTGGATTTTTACCTCGATATAATTTGATCGGTTTAGATAATCTAGAATCAGTACAACAAACTACCTTGTACGCTACTCCACACGAAACATGATTTTGAACTTTTCTTGTACTCGATTGATTAGGATTATTTTCTACACCAAGTACAGGTTGAAGTAAACACTCAAAATCAGCGTATATAACGAAAGGAATTTTTAGTTTGTGATTATGATGGACAAACTGTAACACACTATCTCCCTTAGATGGCATTGTTATTCTTTGCACATCACTACAGTACTGCAAATGCTTTTGTAATGTTTCATTGTTAGTACAACCATGCAAGCAGCGGTAACAAAAGAACTTTTTGTTCCTATTTTTATTATACTGTTTATCAACTAGTCCGTTAAAGTTTTTAATCCAAACGTAATGATTTTTGTAGTACAGTAAATTTATAGTCGATTGTGAAGCTTTTTCTGAAATATATCTCGGGTATACATCCTCTTTTTCATCTAGTCCGAAAACGTTTATTGAAACATTATTTTGCTTTTCAAATTTTGGTATTTGATTTTCTGCCACAGGAAAGTTAATATCTTTAAAATTTAATCTAGACACGTGACTGATATATTTTTCAACGCGATCAGCGTGTTTTTTCTGCTGGAAATAGTGCGGAAAGAACAGCCCATTGGAAACATTTGTTATCTATGTTTTTGATGTTTATACATCTTTTACTTTTTATTTTTGGTGGCAGGTCGATGTATGAACTACCTCGTAATGCGTTATATTTCATCGTGTGAAACAATATTTCTTTGATCATTTCAAACTTCCAACCCGAACCTAATTGAGTGAATTCCTCTATTTTTTTCCAGATTTCTTGGTGTATGTCATCAGATAGTGATAACAGATCAGTCCCAAGCAAAACACGTCTTGATTTTGCGTTCATAAAAGGTTCTGCAATTTCCTTGTTAGTTAATTCTTTCGTTATAACTAACTTTGAAAATATAACATGATATTGCACAAATAATCTAATACTTTTGTGTTTTTCAAGCTCACGTTTTACAGTTGTCTGTAGTAGGTGGTAAAGATTTGCTGTATTAAAATTTACTAAAACAATTTGATTATCAAACTGATAACTATTATCAAAACCTGCAAAAGCAGTCGCTATTTTATTAGGATCTCCCATAAAGCTTTTCTTAGCTATATCACGCAATTTTAACATTATTATACTAAAATGTAATATCTAATTAATAATTTTTTCACACTGCGCATGCGCTAAAAATCAATTGAAGATAAAAAAATCTCCTAATATAATGACAGCAAATCTAACAAACACATGTGAGCAAGAAACATATCAAGTTCACCCAAAGTATAACTTTATCTCACACTGCGCATGCGCTAAAAATCAATTGAAGATAAAAAAATCGCCTATAATATAATGACAGTAAATCTGACAAACGCATGTGAGGAAGAGATTTATCAAACTCACCCAAAGTATAACTTTATCTCACACTGCGCATGCGCTAAAAATCAATTGAAGATAAAAAATATTACCTATAATATAATGACAGTAAATCTGACAAGTGCACGTGAGCAAGAAGCATATCAAATTCACCCAAAGTATAACTTATACGCTGGAAATGTATTAGGTTCGGTTATTAACATCAAAACTAGAATATATGTTGGCAAATTAACGTCAGCGGGTTTTACGATTAGTGTAAAGGGAAATAATGCTGAGAGGATTGCAATGTTTAGAAAAGATTTTATTTACACGTTGTTCTGCGATGATATTCCAGAGGGACAGCGTGTATATCATTATAACGGTAAAGTCACTGATGACAACATTGAAAACTTATCCTTACAAGATGAGTTTCAGCCACATCCTGTCTTTGATTTATACGAGGCTAACGATCGTGGTATTATTAGAAACAGAAAAACTAAAAAAGTTCTTGGTACTATGAACAATATGGGATATATCAAAGTAACTGTTAGAGGAACATCGACAAATCAAGTTAATTATTATGGTCATAGGTTTGTTTACGAGGTGTTCAACGGATCTATACCCAATGGTCTTGTTATTAATCACATCAATAACGTAAAGACTGATAATCGATTGGAAAATCTAGAACTAGTTACCCAACAGGAAAATGTAAGAAAAGGACGAGGTGGTGGTATTAATTTTAGATGTCCAATAAAACCTGTTATTTCAAAAAACCTCGAAACGGATGAGGAGATTAAATTCAAATCGATTTCAGCTGCGGCGAAATATTATAAGATAAATCCCGCAGTCGTAAAATTTGTAGCTGATGGAGTATTGAAATCAACTTTTTCAAGCGAATACAATGCTAGGATTCGTTTTAGATATGATGATCAATAATATTTTGTAATTCGGTTTTAGTCAAGCAATGATGAGCAAATGATATCATATCGTCGTGATTAAATTTTAGCGTCGTTACTGCACTTTCATTAATTTTATTTTTTTCTGCTTCTGTTAGTAATATTTTATGAGAATCACCTTGCATTACAATAACATCAACACTATAACCCAACAAACATTTTCTTACCGCTTCGGCTAGTTCGTTGTAATTTACTATATTAACCTTTTGGTGATATTTTATCTCATCAGTCATCTTATAATAATAAATTAGATAAAAATATATTATAATAATGGACTTGATGAAACGACTTGCTGAACTCTACAAAGAAGATACTAGCGACAAAGTCACCAGCGATAAGGTCACATTTTCCAAAGATTTTATAGACAAATCTATTGGTTATAGTGAAGATGATATTTTGTATAACAATGAATCTGATGATGATGGTGAAATAGTCACTGTTGCTGACAGATCAAATTACAGCAGATCAACAACTAAACGGTATAATGTCAAGTATCACATTGCTAAACAAATAATAAAATTTAATTTTACCGTTGCCGAACAACAACTGTTTTGGCAGCTAATCAAACCTTTCTTAAATATCAAGATTCCAGGCCGACAGAAAAATATCAAATTCGATTTCATATTCGTTAAAATTTTTAATCTAATGACGATCTCTAACGATCGTAAGCAGTATCTAATATCGTTATGTAAACCAGTAAAATGTAAATCTGTCAAACAAAAGTATGAGTTAATTTATAATAGCATTATATCATAATCTGCTTGGTTGGGATCCAACTGTTAAATTTATCGCTATACCCACGCCATTTGACTAAACTTTTATTTCCTTTTTTTCTAATCACTTTCTCGATAACAAAAACATCCTGCTCAGTTTTCTGTAGTTCTTGTTCATAAAAACTACCTACGATCGGTTCCCCTGCCAGATCTTTTAAAACATACGTTACAGGTGCTGTTAAAAGTACCTTATCAATTACAAATACTTCTTCGCTCCAGTTTGGAGTAAATCCTTTTGCAAATACCTTTTTTGTCAAAGAAATTCTAACTTTATCACCAACCTTAAATTTATGTCTGCGGTACATGTTTTCATTTGCTAATATCAGATTTTTAACAGCTTTTTTAGGTGTCATTTTGATGGTTCGATGTTTCGTGTTATTATATTCACCTACGATTTGAGAAAGGTCATCGATGTACCTGTTGGTGTTTTTAGCTGTCATATGTTTGTGTAATTTTTCGTTTAGTGTGCGATTAAATCTCTCGACAACAACGCTTTTACCCTCGTTTCCTGTAACGTATTTTTTTATATTATTTTGTTCTAGAAACTGTTCAAACTTTTTGTTAAAAAACTCAGATCCATGATCAGTCCAGATTTTATTTGGTTTTCTTTCTACACTCGTTATTATTTGTCTTAGCGCATCAGTCATTGAAGTCCCTGTCTTATCCGAAACAGGTACACTGAAAGCATATTTGCTAAAAACATCTATAACATTAAACAAATACCTTTTTGGAGCGCCATCAGCGCCAACATTAAACTGAGCTAGATTAGATACATCCACCAAATCTATTCCCCAGATATCATCTACACCATTAGCGACAACTTTACGTCGTGGGAACTTTTTTTTTAGGTCTGTGCAGCTCGACTGCAAGATCATCGTATACTTTTTTTCCAAGTCGAGACTCTCCGAGTCCAAGTTTATATTTTGCTCCTATCATTCCCTGAACAAATCTTCTATCAAAACTTTCTCGTAGATTTGTTGGCTTCATATCACGTAATTCCTCTAACATTACTTTATCACAATCTAATTTTGAGTTTTCATGATCACGATAACAGATATCATGACGCATTGCTATTGCATCCACTTGATTGTAAGGCTCTTGTCCTGGCAACGGATTGTCGTTTTCATCTAGTTGTTGATCTAGTGGATTCCACGGACCAGTATACCGATGACCTGGCAAAGTCCAACCGCCTTTTGGTTTTGGCAATTTTCCAATAATTTTATGTATATCTATACCTGACCCTATTATTTCTCTGTTGTTACAACATTGACAGTATGCGACAATTTTATTTTGCTCAATACACAAATCTCTGTCAGAATCACAGTTGCATATCATTCTATATTTTTAATCGTCGACTAAAATAATATTAGGATAACCAGATCCTAGCGACGTCGCTGGAGACACTATCGCTGGGGATGTCGCTGGAGATACTATCGCTGGGGACGTTTTCTTTAAAAATGTATTTTTTCTTTTTCCACATATTGCACAAATACTTTTTAATATTATCCTGTTGTTTTTTGTTTTTTCTGTTGTTTCATTAATATTTTCTGTTTTAGTTCTACACTTGAGACAGAATGTTGACATTATTATACTTGTAAGTTTAGATAAAATTAATTGCGATCTCATCATTAGCGTGAGAAGGATGCTTGTCAAACTGTAAAATAAATTTTAAAAAACTAACATTTCTACTCATATGTTGGATAAACATTATACAATAATATCCACAAGCAGACGTTCCAACAGGTTGGAGTTGATTTGATGGATAATATATCTTTTTAAATTTTTTGTTCATATAATTTTTTATTACATCGCTTGGAGGAAGACCAAACGAGTCAAAATAATTATTATTATAAACTGATACCCAATGTGTGCCGGATCCGTCATTGAAATCTTGTATATTAATAACACACGAACTTACAGCTGACGGCGATTTTATTGCTGCGAGCTCATCTTTAGAATAAACTCCGTGAAATCCAGGAACAGCTTTTAACTTATCAATGATATCAAAATTACTCAACGGGGTGGTCGAGTTCCCGGTAATGTTAGACCACGTCCGATTCCTAAAAGATTTGGCAGCAGACTTCCCGCTAGTCCCGCCAAAAGTGGAGCGAACGGAATAATTCCTCCTTGTTTTGGTTGATTGCATATGCATTTGCATTTTGGTGTTGGCGATTTTGTTTTTGTTGTTTTCTTTTTTTTTGTTGTTGTTGGTGATTTCTTTTTCTTTTGTGGCATTATAATATATTATTCACATAAAATTTACAATTTTTTTATTCCACTTCCACGAATGATACCATTACCTGCGACTGCTTTCTTCGTTGCGCCAGATATTGCTTCAGACGCTGCTGCTAGTCCTAATGTTCCCAACACCGGTAAAAGTTTAGGTATTATTGTGCTAGCTAATACTGATAATGCTGGACCAAGAAAACCACCTTCTTTTGCCATCGCTGTCATTTGTGCAGCACTCAAATTTAAAACAAAAGTTTTTTTACGATCATACTTCTTTACTTGATTTTTTGTTAGCATTAATTTTGTTAAAACACCATCAGAAATATTAGGATTGATTTTTAATGATACCTGTTCTCGCTTTGCAATAGCAGCTACTAATTTTTTAACTTGGCCATCAGTCAAATACACTTCTTTTACAATATACCTTGCCATTTTATATAACAACTGTAGATTAAACTTGAACTGTCATTTTACCTCCAATAGAATCTATTGTGATAAATCTATCACTAATCACTAATGCGTATACGTATAACAGCGCTACTGGAACCACCCCAAGTGTCCAGGTAATTTCAATATCCGCTGTGATGTCTACAGCTCGCTCGTTATGTTTACTAACATCAAAATGAAATATAGGATAAAGGGTACGAAATTCCTCTGCTGATATTTGAGTTCCATCTTCAACATCTTGATACTTTTGCATTGCGTCAAGCAGGTACATGTACGGTCGAGAAATATTTTTATTAACGTCATCAGCAAAATTGCACTCGATAGCTCGTTCTGGATATTGCTTTGAATTTAATCTAGCGTATATTCGTTTGACATTAGAGTGATCAAATATTGCATTATTTTGTTGTTGGTTACCTCGTCGGGCTTGCTGTTGAAATACGACAAAGATATTTCTCGGCAGTTGTTCGCTTGATGTTGTTGTGACCCTCCATGTGTAGTCAATAGTATTTGGAACCGCTGTCTGATATATCTTATGCTGCTTAAAGTAAATTCTGTTTGTATGTTTATCAAGCGTACTATTTAATTCTGACATTTTAGTGATTGATGGTGTTATACGTGGCATCCACAAAGCGAGTTTGTTTATGATAAACTGTACATCAACCCCTCCAGATCTAAACAAGCAATCGTTTTGGTCTGCTCGATCTAAAATAAGAGTATGTTTTACTCCGCGAAATACTTTATCATAATCGCGACAAAAGCCGAAAATTGTGCTTAGCGGAAGCATCATTGTAATTTGACGTGATCCTGCTGCAAGTTTTTTTCGCCTAGCAAAGCCTTCGTTATAACGTGGATTTCTCACGTCAAGTGTGTTAAGAAGTAAATTTAACATTGCAGTACCGTCTGCAGCTGCTCCTGGTGGTGTTATATTTAGATTATTAAAAGCTGCTATAAGAGAAACTCTTGTAGCGTCTGCATTAGCAGCTGCAGCAGGTGCGTCAATACCTAGCGCGTCTGCATTAGCAATGAGAAAATCTCTCACAATTCCAGCATTTGCAGCAGCATCAGCTCCGTGTACTATAGCGCCTCTCTTTAGAAATTCTGTTGATTCAGCTATACCCCGTCCAGTATCTTTAAAATACATCATATTAGTTGCATTTGATCTCGAGTAATCGTCGGAAAACGAAATAATATTTAAAATTGTACTTGCAACTTGTAGATAACCTGAAATATCTTGTATAGTTTGATTGGCTAGTTGATATCTAGCACTTTTGAATAAACTGCAGCCGTTGTTTATAAGAGCTACTTCTGCTCCAACTGCAATTGCAGCAGGTGGATTGGCTACTGTCATAATCTGACCACGAACTTCTAACATAGCCTTATGTGGTAGTAGAAATACATCTTCGTCTCTGGTGTTAAAGGTTCTAATACCAGTTTTATTTGGTTCGTTAGAATTTTCATCAAGATACTCAACAAACTCGAATTCTGTCGCGTCATTGTCGATGTCATAAGTTTCTGTTAACTCGAGATAATTTTTAACAGACATTTTATTTTATTAGATTATATAAAATTTTATTGCGGCATTGTTACTTTAGATATTAATTTTTGTATGATCTGCTCGCCCTTTGGTGATAATAATTTTTTTGTTGTTGTTATCATAGCTTTTTGAGTTTCTTTTGTTGGAGCGATTTCTGAGATAGCTTGTTTTATTTCAGATGCAGTCGGTGGATCTCCTTTTATTTTATTAGCTATTTTTTGTCCCACCGCAGTCCCAGCGGCAGATGCAGCCCCAGTTGCAAAAGCTTTACCAGCGTCAATAGCAATTGGTGCAACTTTACGCGCTAGTCCTGGAATATTTTCAATAACTTTAGTGAATATATTTCCAAAAAATCCTCCTACTATTTTTCTTCGATAAACCTTTTTTCTTTGTTTCATTATATTTGATGTTGCATAATTTTTACTTTTGCTCGCGTAGATGTAAATAATAAGTTACAACTTCATTACTAACATGTAACTGTGTTCCTGATTGATCTGTCAACTGCATCCTTATACTTGATATTTGATCTTCAACGTTTAACGGATAATATATAATATGTCGTGGAGTTATTTGCATGAGAGAACCTGGCGGGACTTCTGGTGAGAAACTGTAAATCGTTTGACCTTTGCTACCTTTTGATGTATAAGAGCCAGAAGCAATAGAGCAATTTACTAATATTGTATTTACTTCTGTTATATTTGCTGGCAGTTCACTGTCATATGTAATAGGCTGATCAAGTGCAGTGTAAGTTTTTTCAGTAAATCCTAACAGTTGTGCAATACTTCTTTCTCTTGGTTCAAGATTGATTGCTATATTTTTCAAAGTTATCCTAGTTCGCAATGTGTTATAATTTGCTGCTAATTCAAAATTATCAGCCACACCGTCAGCTTTTGTTATGAGCTCTTTAATTGTCTTGTTTAGATCTTCAATATTATAAGCTCCTTGCGGAATTTTTATTTTTTTTGTTGTACATATTGGAGATGTTGTAATCATAGTAAAATACATTTCATCGTTAACATCATTTTTCACGTTAAGTAAAGCATTCCAGCAAGTACAAGAAATTAATCCAATTTCATATTGTTTTGTAGGATCTAGTTGGATAGGTGGAATATAATTTACTGAAAAATTTGCGTTATCTATCGCAGACTCACTAGAGTTTAGTAATAATGTTGTTTGCATTCCTTTTATATTATATCATTTTATAAAATTAAGTCGCCGCGATTAAGTCGCGGTGTAAAGTTTCATATTCGTCAGATGTTAATAATTCACTCGATCTTAGATGATCAAGTATATCAATGATTTCATTATCAAGTTCAACACTAACATTCCCAGCTTCCTTTGATGATATTAATAACATTAATCTACCTATCATTTCAGTAGTTGAAGTAAATACTTTTACACCAGTTCCTGTTCTTACTCTACTTTTTTGTATACAAGATTTATCAAAAGTAAAAAATTTCCTTCTAAAACTCCAGCCACTACCAAAAGGTTTTGCTCTACTATTTTCTGCTGTTTTTTTAAACGTGAGAGCAATGACACCGTTTCTCATTCTATTATAAAGTGGAAGCATATCATCAATTTCTGTAACCGTGTTTATTTCATCTTTAGCAGCAGCTCCGTCTTTAAATATTACATCTAATCTATCGATTAATACTTGATATTCTACATCAGTCCACCTGCTTATATTATTAATATCACTTATATTTTCTTTGTTTAAAAAATCATCATATTCACTACCTTTTATCTCATCATTTGCTTTTTTTATAAAATAAAGTCTTTGATCTCCAACTTCCATAAACTTTACAGTAAGCTCACCAACTCTTTGTTGCTCCTCTTTGATATCTTTTATATCTCCTGATAAACTTGTTATAATATTTGTTATTCCTTGCGTTGTTAACTCTGCTAATCTTCGCTCAAGTTCCAGTGGATTGTTTATCAATCGATCTGTTTCAGCTTGTCTAACCGCAGGATCAGCTATATTTGCTGTAAGTGCCTCAATCAGTTTTCTTTTTTCTTCATCAGATCTAGTAAAAAGTTTTGCAGCAGCTGCTTCCTGTTGTTCTCTAACAATTCCAACCAAACCTTTTTCCTGTAGTTGTTTAAGTTCTTCTTCTGACAGTGGTTTAGTTTCAGGTTGTTTACCTAATAATGCTTCAGTAACCGGCTTGAAAATTGTAGCTGTTGTGTCTGTAGCAGTTACTTGCCCACGCCGTGCTTCTTGTACTTTTTGCTTAAGTGATGCCTGAGATTGAGCAAGTTTTTTTAGGTCTTCTGTGTGTTGTCTGTATCTTGCTCGTTTGTCCATTATTATAATTATAAATTTTATAAAATTGAAACGCTTTACTGTAAGTAAGTGTCAATACAACAGCGAAACATTTTAGTTGGATCATTTGTAAGTTTATCAAACAAGAAAAAGTTAAATTTATCTTTTGTAGCATTACAGTAAAGTTCAATAAACTTATCTTTTGTCACGCCACCGCATTGCTCGCTTGCAATATTTCTAACGTCAACATTATCCAGTCCTGGAAATAAAATAAAACAACCCGTATTTTGCCTAATAAACCTGTCAACATTATAAAATCCTTGAGCGAGATAAATAGAATTACACTGTTTGTTACGTGACAGTGAGAAATATGATCTTATTTTGTTCATCTCCATGTTATTTAGCGGAATATCATCAAAAACTACTATCTTATGTTCATCTGCATCAAGTTGATTGACTGGAATAAGATCTTCTGGCTGCCTAATTATAAAAAAATCTTCGCCAGCTTTAAGATCATCACGAAGTTTTTCATTATACTCACTTAATAACTCATACTTATCTTGCTGTGGATTGATTGTGTAAATATAAACTCTATCGTAGTTAAAATTATCACCTAAAAGCAAGTTCATAAGTAAATTTGTTTTCCCCGATCCAGTTCGCCCAACAATAAGATAATGACAATCAGGAAGTTCATTGTTATGTTTATGCTTCACCAGTCTCTCTGTATCAAAGTTTAATATCGACGATTTTGCCATTTTATATAATATTAAACTAGTGTTGATAATTTTATCTAGGACAGTAAATAATGAGCTACTATACAAAATTTGGAACACTATCAGATTTATCAACAAATGGTTACCAAGGTGACTTATCCAAATATGCAACTCTTGATCGGCTCAAAAATGAAATCAATAATTTACTAAATCTTACCAGCGTAGATTTAGATGAAGTTGTCATTTTCCAGGATAAAGAAGGACGATTAAAAACGAGTGATGTAAAACTGCCAGATATAGTTGTACGAAATCCAAGTGGGAATATTGTTATGAAACAAAACAAGATTACAGATCTTGGAAACCCAACTGAGGATGGGGATGCTGTCACTAAAAAATACGTCAATGATTGGGACGCTTCAATTAATAATGATATCACAGCGCTGAAAACTGATTTTACCAGTCACGTGAACACATTTTTAAGTTTTCGCAGAAACATAAACAAAATTAGAGATGAATTTTTTGGAAATCCATCAAATGTTAACATTACACTCGCTAATATTAACACAAATCTCAATGATATTAACACAAAACTCAATGATATTATTAGTGGAATTCCTAATATCATTGAGAAAACAAATATGATTAAAATACCTCACAAACAGATTAAAAATATTGTGTATACTGTTGCATCTGGTTTTACTAGGTGGACACCAAAAAATAATTCTATTAAATATATTGCAGAAGTTACCGTTGTGTATAGATTGTCAGTGCTTAGCAGAGTAAAGTTTAGAATATCTACCAAATATCCATTTCGTCATCCAAATGATGACTCATCTGGAGTATTATCTGTAATAATAAACCAAAACTCTGAAGAAGAATTTGTACTTGAACCAGTTGATAAAACTTTAAAATTAGCGAATTTTCTCTGGTGTTTGGAATTTATAGCTGAACAACAATCTTTTATTTTGATTACCCAAACATAGGACTATGTAAACTAATATTATAATGAAAAGAAGTATAGTTGATTTCAATCATATTTCAAAAGATATTCCAAAACAAGATGTAGACGCATTAATACAATATTATAAATATTATCATAAAAAACTTTGGTGTGTGAAAAAATGTTACAAATACTACAACAAGATCCTTCGAGTAATATCTTATCTACCCTTGTTAATGACCAGTTCTGGTATAATTTCAAGTGGGGTATCATTAAATCCTTTTTTGTTAATCATATCCGCTATTGGTGTTTCACTTACAGCGGCGTGTAAAAAAGTAGAACCAAGACTTTTGATAAAGAAGCATGGTTGTTTAACATCAATTAAAACTTACAAGAAACTACTTGATCAGATCCGGTCTTACCTACGAGGAGTTAAATATAATATGGATGATTTATTACGTGAATTTCGTATTATTGACAATATGTTAACAGACATTCTACCAATGAGGGTTAGCAAGTATGAAAAAAAATATCACAAAAAATATGAGTAACATAAAATTTTATCTAAACTTAAGATATAATATAACTAAAATAATATCATTTTCATTCTAATGCTAGTTTAATTTCCACCTTGTTAACTGAAAGGCTCTAATGCACAGTTTAATTTTCATCTTGTTATCTGATAAAAAATTTGTGGTAAAATCTATTTGCCGTCTTTAGAATAATCATATTCCACACATACGCTGTTCTAACAAATTCGTCACTTCTGTTGACAGAGCTTATGGCATTCCAACACCTGTTGTTTTGTCT
>JAEAOA010000976.1:130000-245000 GCA_016746295.1 Potamilus streckersoni | reverse complement strand
TTAGTACGTTATCCAACTTTTCAAAACAAGAGATTAGTGTAAATGGATGGGACAGTGGAGAGTGTCAATATTTGCCTGGATTTAGAACAAATTAGAACCAAGGGTTCAATGTATGAGTGACGATTGATGAGGAGGTAAATTTGACGCTGGACATGGGGATTATCGAAACTTCGATATTAATCCAATTAAGTGCTGGTCCGGAAAAAATTTGTATACACTCTTGGTAACAAAAGAGTTACAGTGTTTGACGCAAAGCCGATGCCGAATAATGAGGGCATGTTGACAAAATTTGAAGTGTATGTCCATGTTGGATTTTACTAAGGGATATTGGCAGTTTATGTCCAAGCTAGTTCTTATCAAGGAATATTGGCAGTTTATGTCTAAGCTAGTTCTTACCAAGGGATATTGGCAGTTTATGTCTAAACTAGTTCTTACCAAGAAATATTGGCAGTTTATGTCTAAGCTAGTTCTTACCAAGGGATATTGACAGTTTATGTCCAAGCTAGTTCTTACCAAGAAATATTGGCAGTTTATGTCTAAGCTAGTTCTTACCAAGGGATATTGGCAGTTTATGTCCAAGCTAGTTCTTACCAAGGGATATTGGCAGTTTATGTCCAAGCTAGTTCTTACCAAGGGATATTGACAGTTTATGTCCAAGCTAGTTCTTACCAAGAAATATTGGCAGTTTATGTCTAAGCTAGTTCTTACCAAGGAATATTGACAGTTTATGTCCAAGCTAGTTCTTACCAAGGGATATTGGCAGTTTATGTCTAAGCTAGTTCTTACCAAGGGATATTGGCAGTTTATGTCTAAGCTAGTTCTTACCAAGGGATATTGGCAATTTATGTCCAAGCTAGTTCTTACCAAGGAATATTGGCAGTTTATGTCCAAGCTAGTTCTTACCAAGGAATATTGGCAGTTTATGTCTAAGCTAGTTCTTACCAAGGAATATTGGCAGTTTATGTCCAAGCTAGTTC
This sequence comes from Potamilus streckersoni, assembly GCA_016746295.1. NCBI lineage: Eukaryota > Metazoa > Mollusca > Bivalvia > Unionida > Unionidae > Potamilus > Potamilus streckersoni. The sequence continues at coordinate 244,023 of JAEAOA010000976.1, read as the reverse complement.
TTACCAAGGGATATTGGCAGTTTATGTCCAAGCTAGTTCTTACCAAGGGATATTGGCAGTTTATGTCCAAGCTAGTTCTTACCAAGGGATATTGGCAGTTTATGTCCAATCTAGTTCTTACCAAGGGATATTGGCAGTTTATGTCTAAGCTAGTTCTTACCAAGGGATATTGGCAGTTTGTGTCCAAGCTAGTTCTTACCAAGGGATATTGGCAGTTTGTGTCCAAGCTAGTTCTTACCAAGGAATATTGGCAGTTTATGTCCGAGCTAGTTCTTACCAAGGAATATTGGCAGTTTTATGTCCAATCTAGTTCTTACCAAGGGATATTGGCAGTTTATGTCCAAGCTAGTTCTTACCAAGGGATATTGGCAGTTTATGTCCAATCTAGTTCTTACCAAGGGATATTGGCAGTTTATGTCCAAGCTAGTTCTTACCAAGGGATATTGGCAGTTTATGTCCAAGCTAGTTCTTACCAAGGGATATTGGCAGTTTATGTCCAAGCTAGTTCTTACCAAGGGATATTGGCAGTTTATGTCCAATCTAGTTCTTACCAAGGGATATTGGCAGTTTATGTCCAATCTAGTTCTTACCAAGGGATATTGGCAGTTTATGTCTAAACTAGTTCTTACCAAGGGATATTGGCAGTTTATGTCTAAACTAGTTCTTACCAAGGGATATTGGCAGTTTATGTCCAAGCTAGTTCTTACCAAGAAATATTGGCAGTTTATGTCTAAGCTAGTTCTTACCAAGGGATATTGGCAGTTTATGTCCAAGCTAGTTCTTACCAAGGGATATTGGCAGTTTATGTCCAAGCTAGTTCTTACCAAGGGATATTGGCAGTTTATGTCCAAGCTAGTTCTTATCAAGGGATATTGGCAGTTTATGTCCAAGCTAGTTCTTACCAAGGGATATTGGCAGTTTATGTCCAAGCTAGTTCTTACCAAGGGATATTGGCAGTTTATGTCCGAGCTAGTTCTTACAGAGCGATATGGGCAGTTAATGTCCAAACTAGTTACTAAGTGATATGCAGGTTCCTGCTGCTGACCACGCACGAGATTTAACAGCCTGTACAAACTCAAAATATCTTTGGTAGTTCCATTTGTTAATAAATGAGGGTACGACTTATTGTCGTCGGAAGAGGAAGCTGGAAAAGGGATGAGAATGTTGATAATTTTATCGATGATATTCGTCTTTATACTCATACTGGGAGCACTATCTTTCCGCACCGAGCAGACTGTATAAAAACTCCACAAGGTTAAACGCTCATAGCGAGAACTATCAGATGCTGCACACGAGATTCAAACTTTTTCATATTGGGCTCACGTGACAAGGGGTTCACGTTCCGACAAGATTCACGCAGTTTTGAACGCTTTCAAGCCACAATGAAAGAAACAGGTGTGATAATATCGTGGATTTTAATTGAACTGTATAGATAGTTTGTTCCATATTTCGGTGCCACAGCAGATTCATTGACCAATTGGACATGAAAGCAAAAACCAAATATGGTGTCTTGCGGCATATTCCAGGAATGTTATCATTAATTTAAAACAAAATTAAGAATTCTCAAATCTTAAAGTTGCCTGAGCTAGATAAGTCGTTTATGTTGATGACTGGTGTTTCAGATACGGGTTTGGGAGCAGTTTTCCTACAGGAACTTTAGGGGGTCACGTTACCCTGTAGCCTATAGAAGTAGGGAAATGTTACCCAGGTATAAACAAATCTTTCCATCACTGAATAGGACTGTTTAGCGGTTGTGTGGGGAATTTAAAAACAATTCCGCAAGTACCTTTTGGTGGAGGAAATTCATTCTCAAGAAAGATCACTATCCCCTTGCCTATGCGAATAAATCTTAAGTCGCGAGAGCAAGATTTATGTCTTAGTCATTTGAATTACAACCGTATCACTTTAGCATGAACTGATGATGTGAAAACGTGGGAGCAGATTATTTAAGCGTGTCGTGTCACGTTTTCTCTTGTATTTTCTTTGTCAATGTGGTCAACGCTCTCAGTTCATATTTATTTACATTTTATGATTTCTAAATGTGTTTACACTTTTTTTTAAAAAGGTGGTAAGTAATGTCATAGAACTGTACGCACACATTTGCCATTTTAAACTCCGCTATCAGTGTAAAAAGCCGTACATGCCAAATCATGAGAATAATACTGAATCTTGGTAGATATGGGACCTAAACATCGTTGATTGCCTTTAAAACTATTTAATAGTGGTATTTCTTGACATAGTATGCCATGCAATTTAATCGTCTGTCTGAGAAACGCAGGCATTTTTTTACATGCGTGCAAATTAATCCATTGTTGATCGGCGATATCCATGGGTCAATTGCTTTAAGTCGCAAGCTGGAACACAATATTTTAACAGAAGATGTCAACACCGCGTTATATCGGATACGGCAGGTGATCATTATGTGATATTATTCTAGATTATTTGTTGATAAAAAAATTGTACGAAATGAAGAAAAAAGGTCAAGGATATTATTTATTATCCCTTGTAAAAAGTGGGCCTACCTCTCTGCCTTTCCTCTCGAATCATTTTGTCTGCCATTTGCGAATGCGAATGTTGTTGTTACGAAATTATTCAGAGCGGAACTGTCAGATGTATAAAGTCACTAATCTTGGAGCACTCCAGAATCATGATCAACTTCGGCGAATGATTTAAGAGGTGGCACTTTATTTTAAACTGAATATTTAAACATCGTTTAGATCTAAAATCTTGATTTTTTCAAAGAATGGTTCCTTCATTTCAAAAGTTAGATTGTAAGAAAGGTGAAAAACGGTGGCTTTGGAGCTTTGTTATAAATATGGTATGGGTCCGCTACCCACAGTTTATCTTCTTTTAAACGATTGCAATATAGTAAGTTGAGTTATACCTGGGTATATGACTTGCTGCGTGCGTGAAACGTGCAGGCGAAGGAGTTAAGTTACTTAGCATTTGCCGTCCATGCTTTTCACCATGTAGAAACTGATAGAGAGCTATATTGTATTCTTTATAATGTGTACAGGAAACTGTATTCATTCTGACAACGATCGTTCAATTGTAGATTTGATTAAGGTTATGGAAGTTGAAACCAGTGGTATTGGCCCAGCTCTGCATCTCAAAGTCCGACAGTCCTTGGATCATTTTATGTCTGTGCCGATTCCCGACGGATGCTTTGTAAGATCGGAAAGATCTTTATATGGGATAATTCAATGCGTATTATTTCCTATTACAGCGAAATAGGATGACATCATTTCCGCTTTGGAATTATGCATTTTCATAATTTTATGTTCGTCACATGATTGACATCATAAAACAAAACTATATCCTTTTATGAACAGCATATTTTCGTTTATTCATATGTTTTGTGAAGATTACAATTTCATGGGGCTTTGTTATAAATATGATATGGGTCCGCTACCCACAGTTTATTGTCTTTTAAACGATTGCGATATAGTAAGTTGAGTTATACCTGGGTATATGACTAGCAGACGAAGGAGTTAAGTTACCTAGCATGTAAATATTATATCATGATTATTTCATGACGTCAACAAACTTAGTATTTCATCACATCAACGGAAAAGTTTAATATGTCAAAGTGTGCAAAATGTCTATATAGCTATATATTAACAGAATATTATAGTCCTTGTTTGTTATATCGACAAAGTAATGTACATAGTCACTTCACTAGGCGTTATAGTCCATGATTGCAATAGCACTAACTAATGTACATGGTCGAGTTAACTTGGCATTTATGGTCCATGTTTATTATGTGGATAAACTAACATGCATAGTTCACTAGACATTAGAGTTTATGTTTGTAATATAACGAGTTAATGTGCATAATCTAGTTCATTAGGCATTACAGTCCATGTTTGTAATAGGACATGCTAATGCATGTAATCTAGTTCATTAGGCATTACAGTCCATGTTTGTAATAGGACATGCTAATGCGTGTAATCTAGTTCATTAGGCATTACAGTCCATGTTTGTAATAGGACATGCTAATGCGTGTAATCTAGTTCATTAGGTATTACAGTCCATGTTTGTAATAGGACATGCTAATGCGTGTAATCTAGTTCATTAGACATTACAGTCCATGTTTGTAATAGGACAAAATAATAAACATAATCTAGTTCATTAGGCATTACAGTCCATGTTTGTAATATAACAAGCTAATGTACATAAATATATTTTCAGAATGGAAGGTTGGCCCCCGAAGACAATAACAATAACAATAATGTCCGGGAGAGGTGACGCTAAAACTGCAATCGTTCCACGCAGTAATTAACATATTCTCAAGGAAATATGAAAGTGTTCAAAACAATAGTCCAAGCCACAAACGATTTACAGACAGCAACAGATTTAAGACAGACATAGTCGTCATGCCTTAATTGGAGTTCTAGAGATTGTTACAGAATCATTCATTTCTCAAATTAACATTTCATGATATCGAAATGCCGATCAATCTAAGTGAACAGTATACAATTACGTAATGCATATAGTGGCACAGTTGATTTAACGATGGGCAGAGAATAAGCAAACGACACTCAATCGATAACACACTAACTATAGATCTTCTTAGAATAGATTTATTATACGAAACCTTGATAAAATATTAGGCATTAGGCATTACAGTCCACGTTTGTAATATAACGAGCTAATCTAGTTCAATAGGAATTACAGTCCATGTGTGTAATATAACAAGCTAATGAACATAATCTAGTTCACTAGGAATTACAGTCCATGTGGGTAATGAGATAAGCTAAGGTACATTGACTAATTCATTAGGCATTACAGTCCATGTGTGTAATCGGACAAGATAATGTGTATAATCTAGTTCATTAGGCATTACAGTCCATGTGTGTAATGGGACAAGCTAATATGCATAATCTAGTTCATTAGACATTACAGTCCATGTTTTTAATAGGACAAGTTAGTGAACATGATCTAGTTCATTAGGCATTACAGTCCATATTTCTAATAGGACAAGCTAATATGCATAATCTAGTTCATTAGGCATTACAGTCCATGTTTTTAATAGGACAATTTAGTGAACATAATCTAGTTCATTAGGCATTCATGTTTGTAATTGGACAAGCTAATTATCTAGTTCGATAAGCATTACAGTCTATGTTTCTAATAGGACAAGCTAACGTGTATTGTCTAATTCATTAGACATTACAGTCCATGTTTGTAATTGGACACGCTAATATGCATAATCTAGTTTTTTAGGCACTACAGTCCATGTTTGTAATTGGAATAGCAAATATGTATAATCTAGCTCAATTGGCATTACAGTCCATGTTTTTAATTGGACACTCAAATGTGTATAATCTAGTTCACATGTGTCAAACTCAAGGCCCGCGGGCCACATCAGGCCCGGCGTATAATTATATCAGGCCCGAGAGGTCTTGATCGGTGTACAATTATATCCGGCCCGAGAGAGAATTTTAGGCAAAAATATTTTTATTAGCCCTGCGATAAATAGTGCAAATCAAATTCCCTAATTAACAGCCTTGCCGAACGATATGCTACCTGATAGCGTTCTCACTTCGATCAGAATAAGCGAAAATAAAAGTTGTGTAGTGAGTGGGATGTTCGTCGTTACAGTAACCTAACAAAGTGCTGTTGCTCATTTTGGATTGGCGCATAAAAAATGAAAGTGGTATAGTGACCGGATATTACCTCATCTTTTCCCGCTACGGCTAACGTGATATCAATCAAGCGTCTGTCGGTAGATGCACAATATTTTTTTTTTAAATCAAAGCAAGCCATAAAAATGGCCAAGAGAAAAGTTGATTCTGAAAGCAGAGCCTTTCAAAGCCGCTGGGAAGCTGAATATATGTTTACTGATATTGGCGGTAAACCTGTGTGTCTAATTTGTGGAGATAATGTGGCTGTGATCAAGGAATATAATCTGACACGGCACTACGAGACTAAACATCAAGACAAGCTAAAAATCTCGAATGCAGAGCAGAAGCTACAGAAGGTAAAATAATTGAAGAGGAATCTAACATCACAGCAGACGTTTTTCACCAAAGCAAAATCACAAACTGCTGTGAAAGCAAGTTTTATTGTGGCGGAGGAGATCGCAAAAGCAGGAAGACCATTTTCAGAAAAAGAGTTTCTGAAGCGCTGCATGATTAAAGTGTGTGACATCTTGTGTTCAGACAAAAAGCAGATTTTTGCAAATGTAAGCCTTAGCAGAAATACGGTTGCTGATCGGGTTTGTGAGATGGCCACTGATGTGAAAACACAGCTGATCGAAAAAGGCGAAAACTTTGTTGCATTCTCCCTTGCTATCGATGAAAGTAATGACACGACTGACACTGCACAGCTCGCCATCTTCATCCATGGAGTGGACTCCAATTTGAATGTTACAGAAGAAATATTGGACATGAAATCCATGCATGGGACAACGACAGGAAAATACATTTTTGACAACGTATGTGAAAGTTTAACCAACATGAACCTGCCTTGGGACAAACTTGTTGTACTTATAACAGATGGAGCACCGGCGATGTGGACTAGTTGGAAGGATTCGGTTAAAGATGCAGGAGAACTGTACAGGTGAATTGATAGCATATCACTGCATCATACACCAAGGATCGCTGTGTGGTAAAGTCCTCAACACGGAAGGTGTAATGAGCACTGTAACACAAACCGCCAACTTTATCAGAGCTAAAGGTTTAAATCACCACCAATTTCAGTCTTTCTTGTAGGAAATAAACTCAAAGAGTTCGACGACATGCCTTATCATACAGAGGTGCGGTGGCTAAGTCGGGGAAAAGTTCTTAGTAGATTTTTCCAGCTGATCGAGGAAATCTGTCAATTCATGGACAGCAAAGGAAAAGACTCCACAGTTTTTCGGGATAAAAAGTGGAAATGTGGGTTGGCGTTTCTTTCTGACATAACCACTCATCTCAACGACTTGAACCTGCAGCTCCAGGGACGGGACCACTTGATCACTGATATGCATGATGCCGTGAAGGCATTTCAAGTGAAGCTGCGCCTATGGGAGACACAAATGCACCATAAGAATTTGTCTCACTTTTCTTGTTGCCAAGCAATGTCAGCGCTATGGTGTTTCCCAATGCACACTTTGCTGAAAAACTTAGCTTACTTCGCGCCGAGTTCGCACGATGCTTTAGTGACTTTGAAGCACAAAAAAATAATTTCGAGCTTTTTCGTAACCCATTTGCCATAGACATGGAAATTGCACCTGTAAATTTGCAGATGGAGCTAATAGAGCTGCAGTGTGATGGAACACTAAAGGCAAAGTACGACACTGTGGGGCCTGCACAGTTCACTCGTTTCATTCCTGAAGAGATGCTCCAGCTTCGTCTACATGCGGCTCGATGCTTGAGCATGTTTGGTAACACATATCTGTGTGAGCAACTGTTTTCTGTGATGAAGATTAACAAAACATCACACAGGAATCGTCTCACTGATGAACACTTGCAGTCCATCATGAGAATCTCAATGACACAGAACATTACTCCCAACATAAACGAACTTGTAGCCAAGAAAAGCCGCCAAACATCCAGCTCTGATAAATTGGCATAAGAGCGAAAATGGGTATGACAATGATTTTTTTTATTAAAACGTGTTTCTGTTTTAATTTATATTAATGGTTTTAAAAAAGTCTAATTTTCCGCTAATTGAATGTTTATCCTGTTCGGTCCGCAACCTTACCGTGGGATTTAAGTTTTGGCCCGCTGAGCGATTGAATTTGACACCCCGTATCTAGTTCATTAGGCATTACAGTCCATTTTTGTAATTTAACATGCTTGTGTGCATTATCTATTTCATTAGGCATTACAGTCCATTTTTGTAATTTAACATGCTAGTGTGCATTATCTATTTCATTAGGCATTACAGTCCATTTTTGTAATTTAACATGCTAGTGTGCATTATCTATTTCATTAGGCTGTACAGCCCTTGTTTGTAATAAGGCATTCTAACGTATTATCTAATCCATCTTTGTTATGTTATAAACTAATGTTTTTAGTCTATAGTGACCTGAGGATGCGTAAATCCTTTATACTTTATTTTGAATTCAGTATGTCATCAAAATGGCAATCTGTAACGAATGCGTAAACAGTGTATTATTTTTAATCTAAATTTAGTACAATTTCGAAATACTTGTTTTGCTAGAGAGGTATCAAAGTTGCATGCGTCAGAGTAGGACCGAAATCAGTTTCATTTGCAAGCTAACATTTCATATCTGATCTTTGTTCTTTACAAATCTAAATCCCACGCAGTCTTTCTTGTGACGTCGCCGTATTTTAGTACCTAAAATAGCTATTGACAAATATAATGATTCCAGTTTTGATAAAAACCAAAATACTGATGACTGAGGGCTTTTTCTTCATGTAAATTGTGTAACGTATTATTATTCTTTTGATTCTACAGCGTGGACACGATAAATTTTAAAAAGAAATGTTTACATGGTAAAAATGTTGTATAGTTTTACCATTTCAAGCACGCTGTTATATTTACCCGCCATTTATTAACTTCTTGCCGAATCAGTTTAATTGTGGACAAGGAAAACCATTTTGCTCAGTATCCTCCACGATCATTGCTGTTAACATCACCGTTTTAACATTACATTTACATGAGTAGAAGGCAAGGATTACGTTAAGTATGTGTTGTCTTGCTGCTTTGTATATAATTTTATACAGCAGACATAATTACTGTATTGATGCACGCGTTAGACTTTTTGAATTTACAGATAACCTTAAATGAAAAAATAAGCCATTTCAGAAGATGAGCCTATTTCAGTGCAAGGAACCATGATTACACATTTAACATATGCTCAAAATAGAAATTAATATCCGTTTTCTCTTTGATAAATGTTTAAACTTGCACACCAGTACAATTGTACCTTTAAGAATCTAGATTCAAGTTAATGTGAACCCATAATAGAGACATTAATCATGTTTAATTAAGACGCTAATGAGCCATAACCTAAACATTGTTGTGAATTATGTCATCGTTATCTGAACAAACATAATTGTAAGAGGATGTGTCATTCTAATGTTACAATCTCACAACATGCAAGTTCTAAATCAGCAACAATTAATGATTTGCGATGGTATAATTTTGTCTATGAAGAAAAGCATAGAACCGTGGCCAGGAAATGAACTAAACTCTGCCGTGAGAGAATATTTTTTAATCAACATATAAAATACAATATATAATTATACACGACATTGGAATTTCAGTACATGGATGTTGTTTGTTTTTCTTCTGTTTTTATGAGACACAGACAGAGACGTGGTGGTGAGAAGTGAATGGGGAAGGATAAATACGGCTGATACAACCAGCTGAATTCCACCACACATTGCGTACACATCCGCCAAAGACGTGAAGCAACCTTGTAATTCAAAAGGAGATATCTGAGGTCACCTGTGTGTGGCATGCCGAGTTACAGAGGAAATTTATGTATTATCTTTTATAGAAATCAACGGTTTGAAGTGCATAAAACTAAATCATTTTTTTTTATTATTCGCAGCACGATCTTCAGTAGCCAAGGTTCCGATATGTAATCCTATCTAGATAGATAAACATCTTGGCTGGCTGTCACAGTATGAAAAAGAATTTAAAACATCTCATTCGTTTTTTATGCATAAAACAATTAAAAAATATAACTCACTTTTTTCTATTAGTTTTGTCGCAACCCGATCTAAAGTCACATAAATTTAAGCATATAAATTAAAACATTTTTCTTTCACTAAATGCATGGTATAAATATAGAGTTAATATTATTGCATAAATTGAAATCTACCTCAGTAAATGTTTCTTTCGAGTAAGCACCCTATGACTTTACTAGAATTTTAACTAGCATATGTGTTTTCGAAACCAAAGAGTTTCTATATCGTTTCCATTAGAAGTCCAAATCTTTAGAACGCATAAATTGAAATACATACACATGCGCTAAGCATTGGAGCAATCTGATCTCCCACAATTTACTTTTCATTCTATATACTTTGTAAAACCCTCTAAGTTTTCATTTCTTTAGCTAATTGCATCATAAAACGAATGGCAATTTTCCTCTCTGAAAGACAAAAGATTTATACCATGGTTTTATATCTTTACACTAAAGTTATGATTTTCTTAAACAAAGGACTACGAAATGTTACATTTTCCTTGTCACGTGGACAAATGGTTAACAATGATTAAATTATTCCAATTGGATTCAAAATCGTAAGCAACTTCGGAGATTTAAAACATGGAATCCTCAAAGACAAGAGGGGTTGGTGGCTTATAGGGAGGGGCAGAACCTTCCTGATACAGACTAGGGATAATGCTCAGTCTGACCCTTCAAAAATGGCAGGCTTCAGAAGTGAAAAGTAATAAACCACCTTTATGTTTTACTGACTTTTGACCGTCGGTTGTCACTGATATACAATTAGAACTCTTCAACAATTTCGCTCTTGAGCGATAGTAAATTAGGTAATCCAAGCGTTTTCGGGAATATTTAAATCTAATTATTTTCCTGAAAAAAAATATAACAAGAATAGAAATTCAGAATAAAAGTTTCTTAATGCCAAAATCAATCAAATAAATTTAACCCGAGGTTTGGCGTCATATACTGTTACGTATCGGCTCGTTCAAAGTAACAAAAGAAAAGAGTGAAGACAACAAGCTTTTTAAATTTTTCCTAGAACACATGAAATAAAGTAAATAATTTAAGACTTACGGTTTACAGAAATGATCAAAATTTTTGTTCAAAATAGAACGATAAGTCCTGTAAAAAGTTCTAAACACAGTCTAAAGTGTCTGAAGTTCTGGTCTAAAATGGCGGATGACCACGTCAGACGAAGGCTAGCAGAAAATTACAGAATTTGCACAAAGCACGGTTTGTGTTGTCCCGTTCCAATATAGAATATTTTCGGGAACACTTTTTGTCCAAATCAGTAACGTTGTTCTCCAAGAAAACAGTTATTCTGATAAACGAAGTAAAATTAACTCCTCTAACAAGACATGTTGTTCTACGTAGACAAACGAACAGACTTCTTCTGGCACAAAAATACCTTTTAAAGGTAATATAAGTTGTATAACTGACTTTACGACTCTACGATTGTGTATGACTCGACTACGACTGTCGATTATTGACTCTCGATTGCAGCTGTCTGTCGTTTCCTGTGTACGTCTTACAAAAAAACTCAGACATATAAATGAAGCTAATACTTTGTTTGAATTGCACGCGCACGAGGACGCATGTAATGTTGTAATACTTCTGGACATTAGGAAAGCCTGACCCAGTATTAGCCAATCGTTTTCATAGCTTTTCCTGAATGTTTACTTGTAATGAATTTGTTATCATACACAGCACGTGCTCACATGAGTCACATTTATGACTCAAGTAAACACGATTTTTTTTCAACAACATATTAGACTGATATTAGTATAATCATAATAATTACATTTAAATAAATAAAATGAAATAAAAAGATTTATACAAAATTGTTTCCTTAACACACACAGTTTAACTAAAGAGTCGTAACAATACATATTTGGTTTCAATGTCAACAGAAATCAAACAGATTAATCAATGGATTTGGCATTGTAGATAAATTAGGTTTTAATACCAATAGCAATAAAAATAAATTTAGCCAGAGGTTTGGCATAACAGGAAAATATGGTTACGTATTCTGTAGTATTAGCGTTCTCTATACATCCTCAAAAATGGAATAGAGTAATCGCAAGGATAACTCTTGCATCATTGCATAGAAGGGTTAAATATTGAGTTGTAAATTTAGCTACAAATCGGTGGCTTAAAAAGTTGACATATACGTTGATGCTGGATTGGAATAGGTGTTTAAGTAATGACCGAGATGGAAACATTAATGCCACAATTATATGGATGATTCTCTTGTGTGACGTAACGATGAGTCGAGTCTTCAGTTAAGGTAATACGACATCAAGCCGAGTATTTGCATCGAGTATATCGCTAATTAGAATAAACAGTGTAAAAGGAATGAATGTGGAATATTTTTTAAAATATTTTAATATTACTCAAAACTAAAACGCTATATGAAAGTGCAGCTTAGCAGCAGAGAGGCTGAACAGAGGCTGTTCAGCCTCGCTGCTGCTGGCTTTGTTCTATCAAGATTTCGTATAATAAATCTGTATTCAAAGAAGATCTATAGTTAGTGTGTTATCGATTGAGTGTTGTTTGCTTATTCTCTGCCCATCGATAGATTAACTGCGCTACTATATACAATACGTAATTGTGTACTGTTCACTTAGATTGATCAACATTTCGATGTCATGAAATGTTGATTTGAAAAATGAATGATTCTATAACAATCTCTAGAACTCCAATTAGAATTGCATAATTTACCATTTGTACCGACAATGGTAAAAATTTATTTTCAGGCATGACGACTATGTCTGTCTTATGTCAGTTGTTGTCTGTAAATCGTTTATTGCTTGATCTATTAATGTTTAGAACACTTGCATATTTCCCTGAGAATATGTTTATTATTGCGTGCATTCTATCCAGATTCACCTACCCCGGCATTAGAGTTATTGTCTTTTAGGGCCAACCTTCCATTCTGAAAATACATATTAGTTTGCATATAGTTTTAGCTACACGCTGCTAGTATTTTTCGTACTTGTTCAAGATGACCTTACTTCTGGAAACTTTCTATTCACAATTCAATCCGTTTATTCGTGTTTTTCATATCTTGTCAGTCAGACTGAGGTTAGGATGCAACCCACAAACCGCCGTTCTATTTACAAATCATACATCGTAGAACAACAAGCATTCTTTCGGTGAAGTAGTAATCCTCCGAGATTTGGATTGCCAAAGAATCTACAATCGTGAGAAATCGTGCCAAAGGAAATTTGCCTATTGATATTTAGTCAATTTATAATGTGTACTACCCTGATGATGCAGAGTGCAAATTAGGAGATACTGAATGCGCCGAGATGTTGTCATTAGCAAGAGATTTACTAAAACATCTTTTTTTGTTGCTTTATTCCTACCTAATTTTCCTAAGAGATTCATAAGAGAAGAGAAAATGTATTATTCGTTTTTCTTATTTATTAATGTGAACTCATATGACTCCATCCCCAGAAAAATGACAGCACTAGCATGTTTGTTCTCCGCACTACTTTATTCATATTTTACCATTCTGATCTTCCTATTTTCGGTAGCTTTTAATTTCTTTTATATTGCATTATATCTGTATTTTCCATCTTTCAAATAGTGATCATTCCTTGATATTCCATCATTTTCAGAACCGCTTTAAGTACTTATGCGAGACACTCAAAGAAATTCAATCTATTACGATCGCCTTGGCTATTTCTACGTATGGGTTGACTATAGGAAAGGTGTAGAGGTTAGGAATAAAACAATAAATCGATCATTCGTAACATATGTTAGTTACTGTTTTGCAAATAGTTGAAGTAGTCCGAATGGTAGATATCGACATGCACTCAATGTATGATCCGTATCATTGACTTGGATGAAATGAATATTTCTATTGGGAAAAACTTGACATATTCCATTGTATCATGCTTTGACCATATCATTCTGATTTTACACTTGGTTTTGATGATGAAGATGACTACGACGAGGATGATACATAAATATATTTAAAAGCACACCAATCCATTTCTACAATACCTTTGTTTGGGAGAACGAGATAAAAGATGATGGACATATATTTCAAGGAAAGTAATTGAAAAAGGACAGGATGTACTGTAGAAAACTATTTGTACCAGAAACTATAAGTTAATATGTAGTAAAATATCAAACGAAAGCTGATATCAATGCCCTCTTTATATCATACTCATTCTATTGGTTGTCTCTTACACTCACATACGCTTATATACCATTATTTAAGTATTTTTTTATAAAACAAATTAAAATCCCAGCTAGACATTAAATGTTTTCACAGAGAACTCTGGTTTAGCGCCGCTATACGTTGGACTTGAATTCGTTGATTACAAGTAGTAGAGAGTAGCGACTCAGACTGAATAGGATCTTGTGGGCCTATCGAGACTCAATGACAATGGGAAACGAACATGATGGGGCTATTGAGCGACAATGGGAATTCAACGTTGTAGAACTATCTAGAGACAATAGAAATGTAACAAAGTGGAACCGTATAGGGACAATAGGAAATTAATTATGGTGGGACCCCCTTGGAACAATGGGAATTTAACACGGTGTGACCGTACAGGGACAATATAAATTTAACATGGTGTGACCGTATAGGGACAATAAAAATTTAACATGGTGGAACCTTATAGGGACAATGGGAAATTTAAGATGGTGGGACCCTACTATAGGAACAATGGAATTTGACATGATGGGACAGCATAGCATGAATGGGGAAATGAACATGATGGGCCCATAACCCCTCAATGGAAAATGAACATGGTGGGCATGTATAGCCTCAGTGGGAAATGAACATGGTGGGCCCGTATAACCTCAGTAGGAAATGAACACGGTGGGCCCGTATAGCCTCAGTAGGAAATGAACATGGTGGGCCCATATAGCCTTATTGGGAAATGAACATGGTGGGCCCGTATAGCCTCAGTATGAAATGAACATGTTGGGCCCGTATAGCCTCAGTAGGAAATGAACATGGTGGGCCCATATAGCCTCATTGGGAAATGAATATGGTGGGCCCATATAGCCTCAGTGGGAAATGAACATGGTGGGCCCGTATAGCCTCAGTATGAAATTAACATGGTGGGTCCGTATAGCCATAGTGGGAAATGAACATGGTGGGTCCGTATAGCCACAGTAGGAAATGAACATTGTGGGCCCATATAGCCTTAGTGAGAAATGAACATGGTGGGCCCATATAGCCCAAGTGAGAAATGAACATGGTGGGCCCGTATAGCCTCAGTGGGAAATGAACATGGTGCGCTCGTATAGTCTCAGTGGGTAATGAACATAGTGGCCCGTATAGCCTCAGTAGGAAATGAACATGGTGACCCGTATAGCCTCAGTGGGAAATGAACATGGTGGGCCCGTATAGCCTCAGTGGGAAATGAACATGGTGGGCCCATATAGCATCAGTGAGAAATGAACATGGTGGGCCTGTATAGCCTCAGTGGGAAATAAACATGGTGCGCTAGTATAGTCTCAGTGGGAAATGAACATGGTGGCCCGTATAGCCTCAGTAGGAAATGAACATGGTGGCCCGTATAGCCTCAGTGGGAAATGAACATGGTGGCCGGTATAGCCTCAGTGGGAAATGAACATTGTGGGTCCATATAGCCTCCATGAGAAATGAACATAATGGGTCCATATAACCTGACATGGAAAATGAACATGATGGGCCTGTATAGCCTCAGTGGGAAATGAACATGGTGAGCTCGTATAGCCTCAGTGGGAATTTAACATTGGAAATGGCAATTGAACGTCATAAAGACTTTATATTGATGTTCGTCGTTAGCCAGAACGGTAATATGTTGTAAATCATGCTGACACAGCTGAACTTATGCCAAAAAAACAAAACAGTTGTACAAAGAATATTACCTTGATATCCAATCGATCATCGGTTGCTTTCGCCTTATATATGTATGAACTTTCTTAGGAATTGGTTGCTTTCGCCTTATGTCTGCTACACTGGTCGTTATGTCCAATCAGTCAGAGTAAGGAAAATAATGCTGGTCTTTGAAACGGAAGGAAATCTACTATATATCATTTTAGATATTTCACTTTATAAATTCAGACGAGGACTTCATATGGGAAATTATAGCATCGATCATGTGTCACTACACTAATTTCATGAATCAGGTTTATTATATCCTAGTCATTATCATATTTCTCACCCTGATTTTTCTTGTAAATGTATTAACTAGCAATTAATGTTACTTGCATCTAATGGAAAGCGACAATTAAGTATAAAAAAATGTAAACTGAGTTTAATTTCGGCTTTTGCGTAGAATATGAAAGGAAAACCAGCGTGATTGGGGCTCTTCTGGAAATATAACGTTCACTAAGTATTCTAGTCATTTCATTCAAATGCAACTATTTCTAGAAAATGCAGCAGAATTTCAATCGCAGCTACTATTATATAATTTAGTTTGTCACCTGGCTGCATTGGTCTGAATTTTTTAATGCTTCATTTTGGAAGCAAATAAACGTGTTTGCATTCTTGTTTCTGTATTATGTCTTTATCACCCCAAATGTAAGGTTACAGAGGGAATACGAAGCATTCTGATGGTTCTCCCAAAATTAATTATTTCATAGTAATTTATTCAGGTACTGACGCTATAACTAGATTAATGACTAGTCTTTCTTGACAAAAATTATGAACTCTAACATTTTCAAACCATTTGCTATATAAAAGGGACCGATTAGTCCATTCAAGATAATACAGAGTGCTGTCATAAGGGTCCTATTAGTCCATTCAAGATAATACAGAGTGCTGCCATAAGGGTCCTATTAGTCCATTCAAGATAATACAGAGTGCTGCCATAAGGGTCCGATTAGTTCATTCAAGATAATACAGAGTGCTGCCATAAGGGTCCGATTAGTCCATTCAAGATAATACAGAGTGCTGTCATAAGGGTCCGATTAGTCCATTCAAGATAATACAGAGTGCTGCCATAAGGGTCCTATTAGTCCATTCAAGATAATACAGAGTGCTGTCATAAGGGTCCGATTAGTCCATTCAAGATAATACAGAGTGCTGCCATAGGGGTCCTATTAGTCCATTCAAGATAATACAGAGTGCTGCCATAAGGGTCCTATTAGTCCATTCAAGATAATACAGAGTGCTGCCATAAGGGTCCGATTAGTCCATTCAAGATAATACAGAGTGCTGCCATAAGGGTCCGATTAGTCCATTCAAAATAATACAGAGTGCTGCCATATGGGTCTAATTAGTCCTTTCAAGATAATACAGAGTGCTGCCATAAGGGTCCTATTAGTTCATTCAAGATAATACAGAGTGCTGCCATACGAGTCTGATCAGTCCATTCAAGATAATACAGAGTGCTGCCATAAGGGTCCTATTAGTTCATTCAAGATAATACAGAGTGCTGCCATAAGGGTCCGATTAGTCCATTCAAGATAATACAGAGTGCTGCATAAGGGTCCTATTAGTTCATTCAAGATAATACAGAGTACTGCCATAAGGGTCCGATTAGTCCATTCAAGATAATACAGAGTGCTGCCATAAGGGTCCGATTAGTCCATTCAAGATAATACAGAGTGCTGCCATAAGGGTCCGATTAGTCCATTCAAGATAATACAGAGTACTGCCATATGGGTCTGATTAGTCCATTCAAAATAATACAGAGTGCTGCCATAAGGGTACTATTAGTCCATTCAAGATAATACAGAGTGCTGCCATAAGGGTCCGATTAGTCCATTCAAGATAATTCAGAGTGCTGCCATAAGGGTCCGATTAGTCCATTCAAAATAATACAGAGTGCTGCCATAAGGGTCCTATTAGTCCATTCAAAATAATACAGAGTGCTGCCATAAGGGTCTGATTAGTCCATTCAAGATAATTCAGAGTGCTGCCATAAGGGTCCTATTAGTTCATTCAAGATAATACAGAGTGCTGCCATAAGGGTCCTCTTATTCCATTCAAGATAATACAGAGTGCTGCCATAAGGGTCCTATTATTCCATTCAAGATAATACAGAGTGCTGCCATAAGGGTCTGATTAGTCCATTCAAGATAATTCAGAGTGCTGCCATAAGGGTCCTATTAGTTCATTCAAGATAATACATAGTGCTGCTATAAGGGTCCTATTAGGCCATTCAAAATAATACAGAGTGCTGCCATAAGGGTCCTATTTGTCCATTCAAGATGGCACAAAGTACTGCTACAAGAGTCTGATTAGTCCATTCAAGAAAACACAAAAGTTGTACCTTAATGGTCTGATTAGTACGTTGAAGTTGATAAAGAGAGCTACCATAAGGGTCTGAATCGTCAATCCAATATGGCACAGGATGGTATCATGATTGTCTGAGTCGCCCATTAGAATTGACACATAGAGCTACCATAAAATATACATTAGGTCTCCTGATCTGATTATAATAGGAATTAAAAATATACTAAGTTTTGAGTTATACAGGTATCAAATACTTAAAATTCATCATTCTCAACAGCTAGTGTTTTCTAGAGATCAGTACATCAGATTGAGCTTATGACATACTTTTTATTTCAAATTATGCACTCTATTGTTATGTCATCTAACATTTATCTCTCATGAATAAAACAGTTTCTCATATTTTACAGTAGGTGATCTTTTCGTGCATGTAATTTTTCCAAAGCAAAGATAGGATGTGAGATTTTGGCCCATACATTTAAACTTTTGTATTATCATATCAATATATATATATATATATATATATATATATATATATATATATATATATATATATATATATATATATATATATATATATATATATATATATATATATATATATATATGCATATTAAACAAGTTTCACTTTTGATATAATCATGGCAGAGATTCCCTGTGTTTAGACATTACGTATGGTAACAATGGCACCACATGATGCTCCATTTAGGCAGCTGCCTTGCAAGATAAATTGTAATCTGGTACTAACGACACCGAAGAAAATGCAACTAAAATAAATTTGCCTCCGTGATCATACATATCAAGGAAAATCAAATTTGTTAATTAGGTATAACCGTTGTCACCTCCTTAAGGTATCACTACACTAACTGAATCGATCAACTGCTATAATCCCTTAGAAAATCATTAATCGTTTTTCTCACAATTCTATTGGAGATCTTTAACTAGTGCATACTGCAAGTTGTATTTAATAGAAAGCGAAATTAAAGCCTAAACAGAAAATCAGCTGTTTATCAGTTTTATTCGGCTTTGGAATATGATGACAAAGCAAACGTGTTATTCCTAAAATGTCTATCTACGTAAATATTAGTAATTTCATTAAATAAAAACTATGTCTAGACAACTCTATGTAAAATATATTGATGTTTTACAAAATAGTGCGTGTCATTATCGAAGCCTAACGTAAATAAAATTGTCGTGATACATCTGAACTTATAACTATAACTAGTGCAGTGGATTTCATAAAAAATGTTTGAAAATGCAGAAAATATTACGAACTCGTCGTGTGTGCGTGTGCGTGTGCGTGTGAGTATGTGTGAACGTGTATTTGTGTGTGATTTGGATTTTTAACGTAGTTTTAACAATTTTTCAGTCTTATCGCTACGATGTCTGCAGTATGGCAGTTTATTGTGATTTCTAGCACTGGGGCATAATACCACGGACATGCAGCATGACGTCACACCCAGTCAGGCCTCTCCCTAGGAAAACGCAAACGAGGCAACCGTCTTGGTCCCCGCACTTCCAGGAGCCCCACGCTGCTGACGGAAATCTACTCTGCAATGCAATTGTTTGCTTAGGGTCCCGCGCTCATCGCTAGCTGCCTTGGGCCTCGCATATCTTAGGGTCGGTCCTGCACCCAGTTACATGTGCTTGACACCATACAGACATAACACTAACCTCTTAATGTTGAGCGCCTAGAGAGGGCAGCTGCTCATACCATTTTTAGCCGTCTTTGGTATGACTCAGCTGGGGTTCGAACCCACGACTTTCTACATCCAAGGCAGACACTCTAACAACTAGGCCATCGGAGCGGTCGATACCATGTGTATCATAAAGGAGAAAGTTCATATTAAGCAAGGCTTTGGTGATTAAGCAAAACATAAATAAATAAGATCAAATAAGTAAATGAATCAGTTAGGCTAACTGTATTACGTATAAAATTAGATGCATGTCTTGCTCGTACCCAGATATAATGCATATTCTCAAATGCCACGTTGGAGAAATATTCAAGTGGATGCTTGCAGAACTTTATTTATAATGATTTCAAGGTCAAAAATCGTATCAATCTTCCTTTTCATTGTTTTTAACACATGCAAATCTAATCGAGACAGTGTTTTGATCGTATCGGACAATGTTTAAAACCCCAACGAATCACTTCAGCATTTTGGGCAAATAATTCATCACATTTTTTCTTAAGCTGATAGACTCCACTCCATAATTTGCAACAATAACATAATTTATTGCATTTGAATACAATCTGGTAAGTCCTAGCTAATGTATTACCGATTTTAGAGAGTAAACGCCATTTAAAGTGAATATCAGCACT
Source organism: Potamilus streckersoni (assembly GCA_016746295.1). Taxonomy (NCBI): domain Eukaryota; kingdom Metazoa; phylum Mollusca; class Bivalvia; order Unionida; family Unionidae; genus Potamilus; species Potamilus streckersoni. Next base: position 223,884 of record JAEAOA010000976.1, on the reverse strand, counting down.
GTAAATGCAGTTAAAATCAATCCAAATTTAATTTGTGTAGAGGATGCTAAGAATGGCTTTATAAATTCCAAAAAATATTCCCATGTTTGAAAGACGTAAGAGGTATTGAATATAACTGTTGTTGCTGCTCACTGCACAGAAAAGGAAGGTAACGATGGCATGAATGATAGATGAAAATGGCGTTCATGAAAGTTTGATCGCTATTGGTTTTATCGAGCGTTTTGAAGCCTGGGTTGTCATTTATCTGTAAAATCAACACAGGTCCAATGCAATGACTTTGACAGGTAAACATTAATTTGATATAGAATGTTATCGTAATCGATTTGGTAACATTGTTAAGAACAAAAAAAGAGTGTCGCTACTTAAAAGCGCAAGCCAGACGAAAATATGTGCTTGAAATCGAAATGCCAGTTGTTTTCGGTATCAAGATTTCAAGACGATGTGTACCATACATTCCATTAAGACATTATCATGTTATAATTTTTGCATAAATGTATTTCACGCTCTCTGTCATTTTAATTTGAATTTTACGAGAATTATTAATGTAATTTGATACTGACATTTTTGGAAATCGCTTTAATGGAGTCAATTAATTCTCAGATGAGAAATTTACACTTTTTCAGAATTGCGTATTAGAAGTGATGACCTGGATACATCGGTGGGAGAATAGCTAAAAACGGACTTTGCTCACAATTTGTCTGTACCTAATCCCACTGGTCAATATACAACTGGCATAACTTGGAATAAAATAGATTAGTAATTTAATTCCTTTAATATGAGGCTGCAAGTCTACATTAAGAAATGGTTATACAATGATCTATAAGGGAGAAAATATACTGATATTTCTGTCACAAAGGAACGAAAACATTTGATAAGACATGGTATCTCAAAATGGCACGTAAAGAATCATAAGCGAGATTTGTCACCATGATTTTCCTGCTATCCGTCAACAACAAATGTACAGTATAGGCTCAATTCTAAGCTTTGCTCTTCCGCTAAGAATCAATATTTATTAAGCACCGCAATCCTTCTCGACGCACCAGACATTTTTATCCTTTTATTACGCTCAAAGAATCAGCCAGCGGATTAGGGACAATACCTCAAGCTAGGTGGAAGCTTCGACTTTTTCTTGTTAAATATAAAATTGAATCACAAAACTGTACTGACGCTATGATGTAGTTTGTCTTTTTTCCGACGGAGAAACGAATACAGCCAAAACAAATTTAGTTGTTTCCTTTGCGAGATACATAAGTTGTTGTCCAAAACCATACCTCACTTGAGCAACGTTCGGGTGTTTCCGCAATTGACATAACTAGTTACGTCCATATTGAACAGGGCTTCACAATCGGAACATATTAATCCTCTCCGTCAAGTAGAGAAAGAAAAATCCGATGTCATTCGCCGCAAGGGAGAAATATATTTGAAGTTACTTTTTGTTCATCTGGAACAATATTGCGCAGAAGGAGATACAGTCACAATCGTTATATTGTTAGCCTGTTCTATCTCACCATATGTGGATACAATCTGCTGGAGGTAAATCACCAAACCCATATAATTTATGTGTATTCTTGCATTTATATATGATAATATTTGTCGACGTTATAATTCTTAGTAATGTTCTGACTGTAACGCTTCTGCTAAGTAGTACCAATCTTTGCATCCGGTGACGTTAATTCAAGATGACCAATAGTTGTTCTGTATTTCAGAAATAAATTTAGCGTGGTCTTTCTTCCAAATAGAAGAAATGAAAAAGTTTGCAAGAGATAGTAGTTGGGAGTTGTAAAGATCCATCTCTTCTAGTCTTCTCCTTTCCGCCTACTCTCTCACATCACCCCTTGTATTCATTCTGCAGACGGAATTTCGTTTAAAATGACAGAAGAATTTAACACAAAGCTCCACATCCCCAATATATATTTACTATATGTATTGACTAAATTTTATTAAAAATGAATGAATTAATGAATTTGCGCACTCATTTTATGGACAACGACGAGAAATAGATGCTTATAATATCACATGTTAGTGGTTTCTAGAAAATTAGACATATATAAATTAAAAGCGAAAAATGCCTGCCATGCGATATGTGTTTCCGTAGAAATTCCACCTGCGAATAAGACCACAAAATCATTTTTAACTTCACTAGAGAAGTACTTCAGGTTGAGTATTGCGAAAAAAATGTGTTATCAGGACGACGGAGCACAAAGTTGTAAATAGACATAAAGTGGGAAAGAAACCCTCATTTTAACATCTTTTCATCAATGGACGAAACCATTTTTTTCGGAGTGAGATAGGGAATTAGACAGTAATGGAAGATTATCAGAGTTAGAATGCATTATATACATATTTACCGATGTATTGTACAGTTTATTAATCATCGATTTTCATTCATTGTAATAACTTTTAAATGCTTGGGTTTTGCATATAATAAGGCTCTATATATGATTTTCTAACTGAATATGTAATAAAATCTTACAACTGGAATTATAGCAAAAGGCATATTATAACATTAGGTTCTGATTCAGATATAATATATATATATATTAATAAAAAAATAGTTATATTGTACCACGACTTCTCTCTCTCTCTCTCTCTCTCTCTCTCTCTCTCTCTCTCTCTCTCTCTCTCTCTCTCTCTCTCAAAACAAACAATTGCAATAACATTAATAAATATTCTTCATGCGAGTTTAAGTGTACAGTTATTTTACATGAAGTTGTACTTTCTGGCCTCACTAGCTCATTGTTAAATATTTGCAGTGCCGAGTCCAAGCAAGCATCAACGTAGCCAATATAGGCCGATTCATTTATATAATGCAAAAACCTGCACAGTAGAACTCGAGTCCTGCACATTAACAACCAAGCCACCGTTGCAACTGCCTCCATTTGTGTCGCCTCTCAGAACCACTTCTCATCATTGCCACTAAGTAGTAGTTGTTGTTGTGGGTCTAACGGCATTTTTCAGCTCATGATAGGCTATACACAGCGACCAGTATAAATGTTGGAGGAAGAACACGAGAAATCCCCGGTAAGAACCACCACCAACCCACATGAAGCTACTGACAAGCTTTCTCACATGGCAGTGATCGGTAAAGTCCAGCGCTTGATATCACTCCACCACAACATGGGGCCAACCGCTACCATGTAAAAGCCCTTGCTATCAAGCGAATCTCTGAAGAATTATGTGCATTATCCGGAAGCAGACAATCTGGATAGACACCATATGTAAATATAAAAAAGTAGTTCACAACACGTGATCCATGTACTTTATCTGTGTGATCAGATGCCAGTGACATTGGAAGATATTACCTGATCGTAAATAGTTCTCGAAAAATATGTTAGCGTGTGCTTTACAAAACGTAAAAGTAATTATTGAAACATTTCCTTTTTAAATCTTTAGTTTCGTAGACGCATAATACTTGCACCTTGTTAAACTCTTCAATTTCGAAGGTAAGAAAATTTTTGGCATATAGTTCGCAGTCCATAATGCCCAAATGGAAGTGATCAGTTTTGAAAAATTCCGAAACTTAAGAAGTTTTTTCTTAGAATATGTTGAAACTCTTAATAACCAAACTGAAAATAATAAACTTAATAATAAAACAAAAATTAACAACTTTGTTGATATTGTTATAGGAAATACAGCAATTGCTTCAGTATATTCCTCACATATGCATAAATATTGATTTTTAAATGCGCTAACTCGGTAAGAAGTGAATGTTTTGATATGCAGTGTTTTGCATCAATGTATTTTGAAATAAGTTTAACCATTTTTTCATTCGATTTTACCTTTAGATGAATTCCTACGCAGCGAAGAGCAAGAGCGTAAAAAGAATAAATGAGCCATTTCATTTTGTATCAGCATACTTTCGTTATTTAGTTTGCCCAATAATGGCCACTATTTGTGCTTCTTTGCGTTCTAAGTTCACTTGAATACTGACATAATTTTAAATTTTATTTTATTTCGCCAGCATATGTGGATTTTTTTTCTAAATCGGTCTATGTATTAGTTTTTCAGGCCTTGTAAGTGTCTCAGTCCCAACGGCCTTGATATTTTTTCAGTGTCAACGGCCTTGTAAGAGTCTCCGTCCCAACGACTTTTACAGGTTTGAGTCCCAACGGCCTTGTTAGAGTCTCTGTCCCAACGACCTTGTCAGGTTTCAGTACCAACGGCCTTGTTAGAGTCTCTGTCCCAACGACCTGGTCAGGTTTCAGTCCCAACGGCCTTGTTAGAGTCTCTGTCCCAACGACCTTGTCAGGTTTCAGATCCAATGGCCATGATATTGTTTCAGTCACAACATCTTCATTATACCTGCAACTTGAAATTAATCCTGATTTTGTTACAGATGAAAGTATGGGAAAACTTCTCGATGTTTTTCTGGTAAGAGTTCCTAATAACTTATCATCTGCAGATTCGAACGACTTTAAACGTCACAAACCGATTGAATTTGTTATATTGAAAATATTGTCGAGCGTAGATTTTATTATTTTATACAAAAACATACCAGTGTCTATAATATCTCTTGGAAATGGTTACCTCCCAAATTACATATAATAGTGAAAAGAACTCTAAAATATGTAAGTTATTTATGCTATCATCGAACTTTTTATCACACCACTTAACTTACTTAATCAACAAAAGCCTCTTTATCAGTGCACTTCTTGAGGATTGCAAATAAGAAAACTTTTTTTAGCATTTCTAACGTTAGTTCTAGCTCGAAACAAATTTATTATCCAACTTTATCTATATCTCCGACTGAATCTGAAATCTGGAAAACGCATTAAAAAGCACTTACTTCTTTACATAAATATAGTCTAATTCACGTTGCTTAATTCAGATTCAGGCCAAACAGGTATAATCATACTTATTGATCAGTGGTATAAGAGTTTAAATAAAGAAGACATGGTTTGTACACTTTACCTAGACTTAGAAAAATCTTCAGTTCGTACTACTGATCTGTGTCTACAGCCATTCCATGCTCCTGATCTGTGCTTACGTTGTGTTAGTCTTTATCTTTAGATGTCAGTAAGTCTACATCCCTTTCCTCATTTAAAACCCACTGTTAGACATTATATTGATAAATGTAATTTATGTTGAAAATCAAACATATGATTATTATCTTTATTAATTACTGTTAATTAGATGCGGATTATGTTCGTATGTATGTATGTATGTATGTATGTATGTATGTATGTATGTATGTATGTATGTATGTATGTATGTATGTATGTATGTATGTATGTATGTATGTATGTATGTATGTATGTATGTATGTATGTATGTATGTATGTATGTATGTATGTAAGTATGTATGTATGTATGTATGTATGTATGTATGTATGTATGTATGTATGTATGTATGTATGTATGTATGTATGTATGTATGTATGTATGTATTCATGCATGCATGTATGTATGTATGTATGTATGTATGTATGTATGTATGTATGTATGTATGTATGTATGTATGTATGTATGTATGTATGTATGTATGTATGTATGTATGTATGCATGCATGCATGCATGCATGCATGTATTTATGTATGTATGTATGTATGTATGTATGTATGTATGTATGTATGTATGTATGTATGTATGTATGTATGTATGTATGTATGTATGTATGTATGTATGTATGTATGTATGTATGTATGCATGCATTCATGCATGCATGCATGCATGTAAGTATGTATGTATGTATGTATGCATGTATGTATGTATGTATGTATGTATGTATGTATATATGTATGTATGTATGTATGTATGTATGTATGTATGTATGTATGTATGTATGTATGTATGTATGTATGTATGTATGTATGTATGTATGTATGTATGTATGTATGTATGTATGTATGTATGTATGTATGTATGTATGTATGTATGTATGTATGTATGTATGTATGTATGTATGTATGTATGTATGTATGTATGTGCGCTTACTTAGTTATTTAGAGTAATATCACATTGGATGACCCACGCCAATTTTATCTTCCTGATTTAATACACCACCAACCCCTACATCACTTGCATCAACATGCATTTTAAATAATTGACTGAAATGTGGAGCTGAAAGAACTGGTGCACTTTGTGTGTGGTCTTAACGTACCTAACATTCGTCAGACCAATAAAATTTGGTCTTCTTACACATTAAATTGGTAATTGGTTCAACCTCACTCAGTCGGACAAAACAATTCCGGATTGTTTCCAGGTGATCTTGCCAGGAATCGCTGTAAATAAATAACATAGTCGTTGTACGCGTCACAGCCATCTATAATACGTTATCATGTTTTATACCAAATGGCATCATTTTGTATTGGTAGAGTCCATCTGGAGTCGCGAATGCCGAAGTTTCTTTTGCTCTATCCGTAAGTGGAAACTGCCATGATTCATGTAAGAGGATATACCTGGTGTAATATTCTGCATCTCCAATTCTGTCAATACATTCATCAATTCTTGGTATAGGAAATTAATCTGTTTTGTTGATAGTGTTCAATTTTCTGTAGTCAGTACAGATGCAGAAAAAAAATTATCTGGTTTCGTAACTTTTGCATTGCTTTACTAAAGGTATTATCCCAAAAATGTTCAATTTCCTCTTATTAACATTTCAACTTGAAAGGAATCGTCCTGCAGGGGTGGGGGTAATGTTTTACAGGTTTCGAACCTATAATTTCAACATTTTTTTTCTAGTTGGAACAAGTGTTTATATTCAAATATTGGCTGCTTTAACTCATTCTTTTCCTGTGGCTGTAGATGCGACATTTTATTATCCAGATTCTTCAATATTTCAGAATTTATTTCGACCGTCTGAAGTCACTACAATCCTCCTCGTCTACGCCATTATTTATATTGTAGCTGTGTGGGACATGTACAACTAAATTAACTGAATGATTTACAGAGACATTTAGATCAATATATACCTGACGCATCTTTATACGACTGGTGATGAAGCTATTCCTGTTTCTGCCTCACAGGAGTGTTGGTACAATGTATATCATTTTTCTTTCTTAACTTTACGAGGCTATAATATCAATCATTAGCAAGAGAAAGAGAACATTGTGACAAATTTGAAACGTTCCTACCTTTGTACGTTTGACATGACTTAAATGTATTTTTGAGTGAGTAGAAAGAAGATTATATCTTGTTATTTCACAATGAAAAAAAGTCTACAAGATTAATGTCGAAATTTTATGTTAAAGGAGTTTTTCAATAATCATTTCTTTGGCTCATGGCCAACGTGTCCAAACAGTAGTTCAAAAGAACTAAAACTAGCTAATTGATAAATAAAACAAGATTGAAAAGTTTAAAAGCATCACTTTTATTTTCGTCTAATAAAAGTGATGTAAGATCGAGTAGTAAGACGTATTGACTCCTAAATGACCAGCCAAACGAGTTTCATGGGCTACGGTAACAATATCCTGTCTATGCAACTTAAGAACAACAATTTTATAGCTTTCTGACCACTAGCCACCAGCGCGTACCTCAGTCGGTCTCCATTTTCTCATTAGGACCCCATTTTTTAAAAAAACAAATATCAAGATGGTACCTTTGCAGATTAAACTTTGTAAATAGTCTTCTGAAATAAATAGGATTCCGCAGAATCTTGTTCCTGTTAGGTGACAATAAATATCCTTTGTTACCCTGATTAGAAATGAGAAAATGAGGATCACAATGATCAGTATGAAGTTGAAATCATATGGACATCGTTCTTTTGCATACCAGGGCCCAGCAGCATGGAATGGCTGCACTTAGACACAAAGACACAGTAATCTCATTCAAGAGCGCTCTTAAAACTCATCTATTTCAACTGAAAGAACAGTCATAAAGACCTAATAATGTATAATTTATAACGTACCTTTACCTTAAAAGTTTACATCATGTTTTCTGTTTCTAATTAGTTTTGTAGTGTTTGTTTTTATTTTTGTAATCATTTCATTATATATGCTTATCATTCTTTTTAAGCGTTGTCAAATGTTGCAAAGCGCTAAGAGTTTCTAAAAATTAGGCGCTATATAAAGTCCTCGCTATTATTATTATTATTATTATTATTATTATTATTATTATTATTATTATTATTATTATTATTATTATTATTATTATTATTATCATCATCACTATCAGTACATTTAGATTGATCAGTAACAGGGCCAAATGTTTTTCTTCAAAAGACTGACCAATCTATTTGTCAACTAAAAGAATATCTTGATTAACTTCATTCTCACGAGCTCTTTATTGCCATGGCTTTAGTAACTGCACAAGCAGGGTATAAAGCAGGGATTTCATTTTCAGTAGATTCATCCTTTGGATCCAAACAAGACATATCATTTACAAATGGATTAACCATAACCTTATCTCCAGCTAAGTCATTGTCTAACAACAAATGAACAACCTCAACGGGCAAAGAATCACAGCCCAATAGTAAATCGTCCTGAAACTAAATATGACGTTAAAATAAAATAATGGTGTAGAAGTTTAATAAAGCTTCACTCTGTAAAAACAAGAACACTTTCAGAAGAAGACGACTTCTCAGAAAAAGTCAATGTATCTGATAATATAAGATTTTGAGAAGTTACTGTGCCCTTTAATAATTTATTAGGGACAGGTTTAGCCGAATCGCCAATAAGCGATATATAACCTTTCGATGAGAATGATTCATATTCTCCATAATCAAATGTGATCAAGATTTATCTGACCCAACAAATATATTGGTTCTAATACATGACTGTGATCATGACCACTGAGAAGCAAGAACATTTGAAACAGCTCTGTCTTTATTATGTCAATGTTTACACAAAGCAATCAGAAATAACGTGGCCAATTTTATTGCAATAAGTTCACATAGGAAGAAATAAGGATTTCCCATCAATCTTATCAGACGTTTGATTGTTATTAGTTGTGCCAGATTGAAAATTGTCAGTACTCGCTTAAGACTGAGATGTTTTCTTGCTAACCATCTGCTGAAAAGAACACTTGTTGGCAATAAAACTTATTTAGTCAAGGAATAGTCGTCAGTCGCACGAGCATCGTTTACTACATGTTGGTCATCAAAGTAGATCTTATCGTCACCATTTACGAATTTCTTAAACCCCTCAAGTAATATAATTTGTTTATGTTTGTCATAATCTTTATCAATCATTTTGGACGCACACCACGTGTGAAATTTTATTTTTATTTTCCCTAGAAAACTCTTCATAGGTTTGGATACATTTTTATTTTTTATGAAATTCATAAACCTCTGACAATATTTTGTATGTACCAACTTATAACCATTTAATATATATTCGTTGACTAATTTATAATCAGCACTTGTTTTTACTGACAGCGAAGTATTCAATTCACTGGCCTTGCCAATAAGTTCTATGTAGTAACAGCGTCCTGCACCCTCTTAGCAATTTTAAATTCTCGATTATTTTTTCGAAATGTAAAAAATGTTGATCGACATGATTTTTCTTTAAAAGGGCTACTAATATAATATTCCTCGTAGCATCAAAATCTGAACGTTCATGAGTGGGGTGCTTTATGCTAACAGGCTTTAATTCTTTTAATTTAATAACATTTCTATGTCAATTTATTGTTTTGTATCTGCATTTGCAGCTAACATTCTTTTCTTTCTCTTTCTTTCTTCTGTACCAGTTTGGTGGCTTAGTTTTTAGAGCGTCCGCCTCCGATGCGGAAGTCGCTGTTTCGAACCCTGGCCGAGTCATACTCATACCAAAGACTTATGAAAATGATACCAACAGCTCTCTCTCTCTCTCTCTCTCTCTCTCTCTCTCTCTCTCTCTCTCTCTCTCTCTCTCTCTCTCTCTCTCTCTCTCTCTCTCTCTCTCTCTCTCTCTCTCTCTCTCTCTCTCTCTCTCTCTCTCTCTCTCTCTCAAATTTTCGAATACTTCATTTCATTCTAATGTTTTAATTTAAATTCCATCACTTGCAAGTTAAAGCCAGACGGAGACTTACTAAAGAAACTCAAAGCACTGTTTAATCCAAAATATTCTTTCCTACCAAATATTGAACTAAACTATATTGTATTTCTTGTTATTAAGGCGTATGGAATATTTTCTTCAACGTGACCAATTATAACAATTTACATTTAGGTGAACAAAGATATAAAGAAAATAGTTCATTAAGATTTGTGAAATAAGTTTCGGATTTGAAAAGTCAGTTGATATGGTGATGAAAATCAATAGCAGAGTATATTACAATGAGAGGTAAGTCATCATATGCACTTAGTTTGGTAACAAATACTACAGTAAATACTGACTTCGTAAAATGGAATTACACCAGGTGATGAATAGGCTGCAACAATTCTTTCCAAAGACCCTGACTATATCTATACTCAATTGTAACTTTCTGAATAAGGTAGTGTTGTTTGGGGTTTTTTTCCACGTAACAACGTATTACTGAATTGAACCAGGTGACAGGGCTTAAATTCAGAGGATGCTATAAACTGTACACTCACCAATCGTAACAAAAGAAAACAAAAACCATCATCCGTTCAGCTTTATATCAGTCTTTGGATGGCAACAATACCATTTCATCTCATACATTATTTAGCATGTGTATACACATTAGATGTGCAAAGTAAGTCGATGTTAATATCCAGTCTCACTATTTAACTGATTATTTATGTTAATACCTGGTATTACTACTCGGTTGAGGATTCAGGCCAAACTGTACTTTATTATAAAATCAATTAATGCCTCTATAAAACTCAAGGCAAACGGATTCGTAAAATGCTATAAAGGTATAGCCCAGATATAATGTGAATAATATTTCTTACTTACGCCATTCATTAGCAAATCAACGATATAGATCATACAATGCAGTCCAGTTAGCAATTCATCGAACGATTTCCTGACTTTACCAGTCATACACTACGTCGGTCCTTGTTCTAACCATTTTGAAAAGGCTATCGATCGACTGGTGACGAGTGATTTTATCAAATTAATTTTTTATTATAAAAAATACTCTTTCGAACGCAATCAAACATTGCATACAAATTGCTGAATGGCTGGTGAATCAAAAGGTGATGCACGAAGTTAAGAATGCAGTAACATACAACAACTAAAGACAATAACCTTCCGATTTGTAAATCTGGTTATACATTTCAAATGGGGAAATTTAGAAAATGTCTATTTTTTATCTGGTTTAAATATTTGTTTCTTATTTTATAATAGAAAGAACAGATGTTTCTTTAAGGAGTTTTGCAACCCAACTTTGTTTATCGATCAAGTCAGCCTAAAATAGTATGGTCTGTAGTCGTGTGACTTCATTGTTCCAGTCAACGTAGAATTGTTGAAGCAAGAAGCACTAAGTAAAATGCGGATTGGAGATCGTCATCTTTGTTCCTACTCTAACCATTTAGGAACGTGAAGAAAACTTATTTTTTGGCTGACTAAGTTCTGATTAGAGGGACAAAAACACACTTTAGTACAAATTAAAAAATCTTAAATGAAGCATTGTAACGGTTTTAGGTAGAGTTCAGAACAGAAAGACACTTATTAGCATTGAACTATGGAAATGTTTGCGAAATTTCCCATCCTCATCTGTTACGTTTACCTCTGTAACTGCGTGTCAATGAATATTTTCATATGATTTTCGCTACACTAACATACGAATCTAATGATATCAATGCCGAAAATAACAAACATGCATGCTGTGACCTTATCTCCTCACATAAAGCTTTATTGTCATTCATATACTGAACAATATTATATACAGTACAAAATAGGCGATGTAATGTCTCCAAAGCATAAACCCTCTAAAAATATTTCTGAAAAAAAAACCATCATGAACAAAACAAATCTATTTGCACTTTGTCAAATACGCAATAAGCTAACAATTATGCCATTATTACCAGAATTATCGTTACATTCCTCGTACAAATACACTGTACTGTACCATTTTAATGTCAGATATGAATATTATTTATTGTGAAAGAAACGTTTTAACTGCATTATATCCAAATAACTTTTACTTAAATATTAAAATTGTGGTGAATTTTATGGCAACTTTTAACACATTATTGGTTGCACTATGACGAGGATATGAATTATAGAGGAGTTATGGAGATAAAGAAATGTGAAAGCAACGCTTCTTTTCTGTAGTCGTCTTTTGCATTTGCTGTCGAAGTACATCCCAAAGTTCATTCAAATTTTTTTTTACTTGCATTTAGACTGGCAACGTGATGTTTTAACAAGTACCTTGCTACTTAAAATAATCTGTCCACGCAAATGATTTGATTACCAATCGATCGACAACTAATTCTGACAGGTCTTTAGAGAGTGATGAAATTATCGATTAGTTTCAACATTTCTTTTATGTCGTCTTGGTTCTATCTCTAATTTGAAATCATTAGCTTGTTTTTATCAATCAAAATAATAATACATATGGTCATGTATATAATCTTGTTTAAATTATCGGTGACATCGAAGTATTTTTGTCTGATGATGTACATGGTAAATATATTTTGTCCAGGAAGTCAAATATATCAAAAGAAAACAACAGAAAACCAGCTTGAGCAAAGCCGGATCATAGTCCTAAGTAATTAAATCACATCCATTTTTTGTTACTGTTGGATCCTAACCAAATTGTGGAAGCGGATGTCATCCCAATATTACAAGGCACCAGGTTAACACCCTAATAATATAAAAGGCATCGATTCACAGGGTATTTGAGCTTATATAAATTAGGGATAAATTCATCGTGGAAAGAGGTAGGCACAACGATCCTTCCCACCCCGAAATCCAAGCTACTAAACCACCAATGACTAAAACATATATAGCAGCCCTGAAAAAAACACTTCGACACTTAAAACCACGTAAGCCCTTAAAATCGCCTTTCCTCCATAGCCAGTCTTGTGGTTTCGTTCAAATCACTTTGTTTCAAGTTATTGAGGGTTCAATTTCATTTTCGGGACGAGGGTCTAGTCATTACGACAGGAATCAATTTTTGATTTGAATCATTTCCCCTAATTTTAACAATTTGGTATAATGTATGTAAAATGAGATTATGTAATTGTATGCTTTCTAAATCTATTCAATTTACTGACGTGCATGAGAGAGAGAGAGAGAGAGAGAGAGAGAGAGAGAGAGAGAGAGAGAGAGAGAGAGAGAGAGAGAGAGAGAGAGAGAGAGAGAGAGAGAGAGAGAGAGAGAGAGAGAGAGAGAGAGAGAGAGAGAGAGAGTAAGTATATGGTCTAGAATTGTTTGAATTGACATCCTTTTGCAAATCAAGCTACATATTGCTAGGTTTGTTATTAGTTATGGTTATCAAATATAATACATGTAGATACATTGGCATACCATGGTTTAGTTGTAGTTTTGTGTGTACTGTACATCAACACAACAAGGTTTTATTACCTTCAAGCGATGTCAAGTACATTGCCTAATAACAAACCAGCAAAATTACCTGGCTGTATAGATAGGAAACCTATATTGTGTTAGACGGATTAAGAGTTAATTGATTGGTAAGGTGCTTCAAAATCAATGGTTTTCTTGTACAAAAACTGAAGATATCTAAAACAGATGTGAATTTTTCCTGATACTGAAATCATATCGTGACGCCAAAAAAATGAATATGACGAAAACTATATTCTATGAGTGAATAAAAGAAAGAAAATACAACAAAACAGCACAGATATAATTTGTGTTATCTTATCCTGTATTTCGTCTTGTCTTCACAGGAAACATTTTTTGACGTGTCTAATTTTTAAGCATTTTTTTATCTGCCTCGTAGTTAGCTAATATTTACTTTATCATTTAGCTTTGTTCGGTAATTTACACAAAAGTACGCAAGCTTCATGGAAAGTTATTCCGCATTCAAAGCTTACGGCAACAGCAAGAACTGATCCATCTGAATGTAGAAAGGCTTTTTTAGTGTTCAAAAGACCCCTCCTACATTTGGCTACACACTGGAAAGAGAAAGCGTATGTGAGTGGAAAATCATTCACTTCACAGTGAGTTGCGGCATTGCGCAAAAAACGAGGCAAGAAATGCTAGCTGAAATTTCAAAGTCAGAAAAGTCGGGAAAGTACATCTAAGCTACAAAATTACAAGGATTCTCTTGATCGGATAAAAAATAAGCCGTTAAGTGGAAAATGTCAGACACTAAGTACAGATTCATATACAAACATACATGCACGCACGCACACATATGCACAGACAGACAGACAGACATACACTTGAGTGAGTAGAAGGCCTAATCCCTACATCATCAAGGAGGTTTCAGGTGATAAAGTGAAATTATATACTGAGAATGGTTATCATTATAGAGGTTAGATAATTTGTAATTCATTCTCTACTGATATTCGAACCTTGGTCCACAGGTTAGAACATTATTTGCAGTCCCTGCACAAACCAACTCCCATACCCTCATCCTTACATTCCCCAAAAGAGAATATATAGTCGTTGATATTGGTATTCTTGCATAGCAAACACTCGCATTGCCACTTAGTAATTAATATTCATTTAGATACAGTCAATCAGGACTCCATTGGCAGAAATCACGGCATAAAGAGATTTATAGACATTTCCTAATATTCACCAAGCGGAGTTAAAAGTGTTACCAATATTCATCAAGCGGAGTGAAAAGTGTTACCAATATTCACAACACACAGCGAAAAGTGCCATCTTCAGATCCTACCAGAGGATACGTGACAATATGAAATGATATTACTTATGGGGGATACTTAATAACATGAAATTAAATTACTTAGGGAGGATACTTGACAACATCAAATTATATTACTTAGGGAGGATACTTGACAACATCAAATTAAATTACTTAGGGACGAATCTTGAGAATATGAAATTAAATTAATTTAATGGATACTTGACAATATGAAACTAAATTACTTAGGGAGGATACTTAATAACATGAAATTAAATTACTTAGGGAGGATACTTAATAACATGAAATTAAATTACTTAGGGAGGATACTTAATAACATGAAATTAAATTACTTAGGCAGGATACTTAATAACATGAAATTAAATTACTTAGGGGGGATACTTGACAATATGAAACTAAATTACTATGGGGGATACTTGACAATATGAAACTAAATTACTATGGGGGATACTTGACAATATGAAACTAAATTACTATGGGGGATACTTGACAATATGAAACTAAATTACTATGGGGAATACTTGACAATATGAAACTAAATTACTATGGGGGATACTTGACAATATGAAACTAAATTACTATGGGGGATACTTGACAATATGAAACTAAATTACTATGGGGATACTTGACAATATGAAACTAAATTACTATGGGGATACTTGACAATATGAAACTAAATTACTATGGGGGATACTTGACAATATGAAACTAAATTACTATGGGGATACTTGACAATATGAAACTAAATTACTATGGGGGATACTTGACAATATGAAACAAAATTACTATGGGGGATACTTGACAATATGAAACTAAATTACTATGGGGGATACTTGACAATATGAAACAAAATTACTATGGGGGATACTTGACAATATGAAACTAAATTACTATGGGGGATACTTGACAATATGAAACTAAATTACTATGGGGGATACTTGACAATATGAAACTAAATTACTATGGGGATACTTGACAATATGAAACTAAATTACTATGGGGGATACTTGACAATATGAAACAAAATTACTATGGGGGATACTTGACAATATGAAACTAAATTACTATGGGGGATACTTGACAATATGAAATTAAATTACTTACGGAAGATATTATCGTACAGCTTAGACAATGTTTAATTGCTCATTAACTGAGATTTGAATACAGATTCGCGGGATATAGGTAACTAACTTTATGATGTAACCTCTGCATTCCGCTAATTTTGACAGACTTCTGGGCGACAATGTATTTGTGCTTTGTTAATGACGTAGATAAATATCTAAATGCCAAAAGTAGCTGTGAACATCAGGAGTCGAAGTACATGACCGTGTGCAATGAAAGTGTAAGAGGTTCTTAGGTCAGTCCTTCAACATAGTTATTCTTCTCTTCCTTTCACGAGTCTGCTTCATATCCAATATTTCAACCATATCAGTCTAGAAAATATTTTAATACAAAGATATTCGTCTTTTTTACTTTACCAACACTGTGTTGTTCTTGTCAGTGGTCTTTCTTGGTCTCCATCTTTTGTTACCACCGAGTGGCATTATGTTTCCCTTAATCGTCATATCACTCTTTGCGCTACAAGTAAACACAATAAAAAAATAATGTCCATTCCGCCGTCTTTCTTGAAATGTCACGTTTTCGCATGCACCTTGGTCTTCGGGTGGATTTAAATATGCTATTTTAAAAAACAAAATTAAACTATAATTTAAGCGCTTCATCCTATAAAGTTAAACGTTGATTTAAAAATGACTTCATTTTAATAATTTTTAAAATCAACAAAAGCAAAGAAGGAACTGTTCATTTAATAAGAAATTTCAAATATTTGTTTGTAAATGGTGGATATAACATATGACAAATTTAGATTTATTTATGCTTGATTAATTTTGTATTTATATATATAGTATTCGCAAACTTCCGAATCAAAACTGGCACAAACACCTATACGAAAGGTCGAAAATACTACATTACAAACTTAACACGTTATTCATTAGGGGACAATATAGAACCGACAAAGACAAGTACCAAGGGTCGCATTCATATAACAATTATTTTTATCGTTGCAAAAATATACAATTACAAAATATTAACACTATAGAATAAATATATAACAGAAAAATATAAAATTGTGTATTCTATTTTAATTTCTTTTGTATCTATCTCAGGAAAAGTTTAAAATCAATGGTTGGTCGTTTATGGGGCCATAGGCAATAAATACGATGTTTTACATTTTAACTGATTTCTAGGACCACTCCTATCCTCACTTTGCATTAACAGCAACGTAATTGTCCATTCCATTCATAAATGAAAACATTATTAGAATGCATGCTCAACGGAAACGATCGATATTTATTTGAACATGTGAAGCCGCAAAACATTCTATATGATGTTAAATATTAATGAAAAGCTGTTAAAGGAAACAAATGGCGGTATGAAACCTAAACAATCAAATGCAAATGCGTTTCAGTTTGGTTTCTTCTCGTTATATTCCAAAGAGACATTACTCTCATACAAGAATTAAAATTTTCATAAATTAGGTTCCCTTGCTAGATTCAATAAAACCCTGGCAGGTTTTAACCGTGCAATCAGGAAATTATTATTGATTTAGAAAAAAATGTACTTTCAAAATCGATCAAAAAATTTTTAGAAATGCTTTTTTGAGGTTATGTTTTTTAAATTATATTATCTATAGATATTTCTTAAAATCATATGTAAAATAATAATTCAATAGAGAAAAATTATAATAAATGATATCAAAAATCAAAAGGTTGGTGATAAGGAGATAAAATAGATGAGAGATATGAATGAAATTCAAAAGATAAGAAAATTACCTTTATATTGAACAGTATGTAGCTTGCACTGAACGCTCACGCCTCTCTCTCTCTCTCTCTCTCTACACACACACACACACACACACACACACACACACACACATGGGGCCCTCCGCTGCTAAGTAAACGCCCTTGCTATCAAGCGAATCTCCGACGCAGACGATCTGGATAGACATCATATGTATAATATAAAAAAGTAGTTCACAACACGTGATTCCTGTACTTTATCTGTGTGATCAGATGCCAGTGACAATTACCAGATCGTAAACATTTCTCGAAAAATATGTTAGCGTGTGATTTACAAAATGTAAAAGTGATCATTGAAACATTTCCTTTTTCAAATCTTTAGTTTCGGAGATGCATAGTACTTGCACCTTGTTAAACTCTTCAATTTCGAAGGTAAGAAAAGTTCGCAATCCCATAATGCCTAAATGGAAGTGATCGGTTTTGAAAATGTCCGGAACTTAATATGTTTGCTATTAGAATATGTCGAAACCCTTAACCAAACAGAAAATAAACTAAAAAGCTTTGCTGATATTGCTATATAGGTCATGCATGTCATAATGGATGTTTATCGCTGTAGTGACTTTTACTACGAGAAATGAATAAAAGTACAACACTTGACGTCAGAACATGAAAAGAATATTTGACAGGAAATACAGCAATTGCTTCAGTATATTCCTCAGAAGTGTACACATACTGATTTTTGAACGCGCTTAACTCTTTTAGAAATGAATGTCTTCATAAACAGTATTTCGCATTTAATGTATTTTGAAATAAGTTTGATCACTTTTCCATTCGATTTTACCTACGAAGCGAAAAGCGAGAGCTTAAAAAAGAATAAATGAGCCATCACATTTTGTATCAGCATATTTTTGTTATTTAGTTTGCCCTATAATGGCCGCTATTTGTGCCTCTTTGCTTTCTAACTTCACTTAAATATTGACATTTTTTGTATTTTTTTTATTTCTTCAGCATATGTGATTTTTTTGTAAATCGGCCTGTGTTTTAGTTTTTCAGGCCTTGTGTCTCAGTCCCAACGGCCTTGAGAATGTTTCAGTTCCAACAGCCTTGTTATAGTCTATCCCAACGACCTTGTCAGGTTTCAATACTAACGGCCATGAGAAATGTTTCAGTCACAAAATCTTCCTTATACTGTTACGTATCGGCTCGTTCTAAGTAACATAAAAGAAAGAAGACAAAAAACTTTGTAAATTTTAACAAAAATAATTATTTTCCTAGAAAACGTGACATAATGTAAATAATTAAAGCAAGACTTAACGGTTTACAGAAATGATCCAAATTTTGTTCAAAATAGAAATATAAGTCCTGTAAAAAGTTCTAAACACAGTCTGAAAGTGTCTCTGAGGTTCTGGTCCAAAATGGCGGATAACCACGTCGGACGAAGGCTAACAAATAATTCCAGAATTTACACGATAAAGCAGTTTGTGTTGTCCCGTTCCAATATACAATATTTTCGGGAAAATGTCCAAATCAGTAATGTTGTTCGCCAGGAAAACAATTATTCATAAAAACGAAGTGAAAATAGCTCCTCTAACAAGACATGTTGTTCTACGTTGACATACGGACAACTTTTTCTAGCACAAAAAGTACCTTTTCAAAGATATTAGAAGTTGTAAAACTGACTTTACACTCCCGACTACGACTGTCTGAACGTAACTGTGTACGACTTACAAAACTCTCAAACATATAAATGAAGCTAATGCGTTGCTTGAATTGCACGCGCACGAGGAGGCATGCAATTTCGTAATACATCTGGACATTCAGGAAAGCCTGACCCAGTATCAGCCAATCGTTTTCATGGCTATTCCTGAATGTTTATCTGTAATGAATTTGTTATCATACACAGCACGTGCTTACATGAGTCACATCTACGACTCAAGTAAACATTGGTTTTGTTTTGGAAAAACCTGTTAGACGATATTAATATAATGATATTAATAATTATATTTAATGAAATAAAAGATTTATACAAAATTGATTCCTTAACACAAACACATACTCTAAATACAGGGTCGTAACAATACCTGCAACTTGAAATTAATCTTGAGTTTGTTACAGATGAAAGTATGGGACAACGTCTCGATGTTTTTCTGGCAAGATTTCATAATAACTTATCATCTGCATATTCGAATGACTTTAAACGTCACAAACGATTGAATCTGTTATGTTGAAAATATCGTATTTGTATTACGTGCTTGACCTTTTCTCTATACTTGGAGATGCGAGTTTGGGCCTACCTGGCGAATGTCTATTTTAGTAAACAACACATTGCAAAGCTAATTTTTGTCTGTTCTCGTGTATTTTAAGATTATATTTATTATTTTTTTTATTAAATAATCATGCATTTTGCCTGAAAATGGTAAGAATGTAAGAGAGAACTTACAGTTTTTAAATATAATACACAAATTAATCGTGGAATCTAAAAATATAAGTCCTGTCACTAAAAACCTTTAAATATATTCTAGTTCGAATCCCGGTAAAGTTCCAATATGGAGGACGATGACGTCAACTGAATGCAGTATTGTATTGATGTATCAACAATTCCTTGTTGAATTTTGTGAATAAAGAATAATATTCCGGCTTTAAAATTCCAAATAATTTCCTCTAAATGTTTTGTCCAAGACATTGATGAAGAAGCATTTAAAACCATAAATTATTTTAAATTACAATTCCAGTTAAAATGTCAACAACACAAAATAACTCTGAGTTCCTAAGGTATTATTTTAGGACTGACAAATCTACTAGAAAACATCTGTTTTGACCCAAGATTTTAGATCATTAATTTGAACATCTTATAAAAATCCATTTAACACGTAAGCCAGAATAGCCATATCTAAGAATCTAATTCTCACGCTGGAAATGAATAATAAAATGGCTGATTACAACGTAGCTGACACGTAGGCCAAACATGACCTTGTTAATGACAAATCATTTTCATTCAGTGTTTACGAATTTCTGAACCAAGGTCAGCTGAAAATAAACATTCAGTAATATGCTGTGTCTATCAGGTCAAAACAGGAAACAATTTTCAGAAAAAAGTCAAATCCCGTGAAAATTATCATGACAATAAATTGCAATTACACAAACATGAAAACGAAATTTAAAACTATCACACAAATAATTTAATTACATATACTTAACAGTACATTAGTACATTCAATATTGGAATTTATTTGGGACATCACTGGAATTCAGTCGGATTATATTCTATACTTTTGAGCTTGTGATAAACGTTTAGGACTATTTAGTATTTAATTCACAATACTTCCACATTGATATTTGACTTAAAATGATAAAAAATTAACAATAAGAACACTAGAGTTGCTAGCCCAGAGTTTATTATTTCTTTGTTGTAAGGTGATGTTTTGGAAATTGCAATAAAAAGTATCTAAAATCGATGGCATGCATTTTTGAAAGACTTCTACTGAAACGAACGCGTGGTGGCAGTCGCGTTTTCAGAGAAGCGACAGCAGTAGTATATGGGACCGATATAGCCCCTATGAGCACAAAGAAGGAACAACAGCCTGGGTCGATATGGCCCCACGATTTTTCCAAACAATGGCACACCCTGAGACGATATAGCTCCAATGGGAGTTTTGTATTAGTGACTAGCACAACCTGAAACTGTATAGCGCCAAGAGGTATGACACAGGTGGGATGACATCACGGTACTGGACATTTGACAACAGTGTAGCAAGGAGCATACCTAGTTTGACCTAAATATGCACAATTAGCACTACGACTCCAGAGATGGACATATACAAAGACATACATAGAGATAGAGATATGGCATTGTTTTTGAAAATTAAAATCTCTTCGAGGTATGGAAAGTATCACTGAAATTGGCCTTTATTTTCTTCTTCTAATTTCTTCTCTTCTTCCAGCAGCTTCTTATTTTTTGTCCTACAAGTTTGGTCTTCTTTTCTTTCTCCTACTCCTGTTTTTCCTTCTCCTCTTCTCTCTGTCTTTTCCTTTTTTATTTCTCCTCTTCTTTTTCAATTTTTTATTAGATTCTCTCATCCTCCTTTTGTCATCTGTGTCCTCCTTTTCTTCCTTTTCAATCATTTCATTTATGATATCCTTACAGCTTTTCAAATTGTTAATTTTAATCTGTACACAATGTGGGCTATAGCACCCAACTACTATCAACTACCTCTTGCAATCTTAGTAATCTATTGTAATTGCTTGCCATCTTTTATTCTGTATAGAATGGTGGGAATGGTGAATGCTATGTTTTATATCTATGATGTTCAGACGTGAAGGTAAATATTCATTAAACTCGCTTCTCATATGATATGCAATCTACACCAACAAACGAGAAGCATAAAACACAAAATATATCATCCACACCAACGAAACGAGCAGTATATAACACAAACAATATACCATCCACACCAACGAAACGAGCAGCATAAAACACAAAATATGCTATCTCACCAACGAAACGAGCAGCATAAACCACAAAAATATACCATCCACACGAACGAAAAGAGCAGCATAAAACACAAAATATACTTTCTCACCAACGAAACGAGCAGTATAAACCACAAAAATATACCATCCAAACGAAAAAAATGAGCAGCATAAAACACAAAAATATACCATCCACAACAAGGAAACGAGCAGCATAAAAACACAAAATATACTATCTCACCATCGAAACGAGTAGCAATAAACACATCAAAATACTATATCACCAATGAACACGCGTGCAAACATGTTACACACACACATATCAGGAAAGGAGTGAGTATTTATAGTTACACTACACTAGACTCATACGAATTGGTAAATTGAATAGTCTCTCTTTTCTAGAGATTTGGTTAGCCCTGAAAAGGACATACATACATACATACATACATACATACATACATACATACATACATACATACATACATACATACATACATACATACATACATACATACATACATACATACATACATACATACATACATACATACATACATACATACATACATACATACTAGGTTTATACAGGGGAATTTGTATTTTCATTGATGTTTTGGCAAAACTCTTTTCGAAAGAAATGGGTGGCCCTGAAAAGGACCGTTGAGTGTTTGGGCTATTTAATGAGAACAAACTCAGGCACGAGAAGCAATTCGCTTTAACTGCCTTAAGCCTTTGCCACGGCATCGACCTACTTGTCAACTTGCTACTGTCAATGACTGACTAGAAATGACTAAAGGTGGTATCTCTAGTGTAGTCACAGGGTTAGGCTGCTGAGCTCAAAAAGGTCTTTTTCTCTTGGGTAGTAATAAAGAAGTCTGATACATTTGTTTCATACTTCTTAACTCAGCTAGAATGTCCAAGAGTATCGTAACCGTTTGACTGTTACTGTTTTCTTTTTCTCCTAGACTTTGCTTCCATTTTACTGCTTCTTTTACATCCTGTCGTTTCCTTCTTGCCTCTTCTTCTTCTCGTTCAAGGAGAAATGCCTGTTCTGCCTCTTTCTGTTGCTGTAAAAATTTCTCTAATTCTTCTTTCTGTCTTTGTCTAAAATCTTCGACGCGTAGTAAAGTAGGAGAAAGTGGCGAAGGTGCTGGTTCTGGTGCCGAAGAGAAAGAATCTACTAAATACCAGTTGAAATCAAATTTTTCGAGAAGTTTCACTGTCTTCACTTTAGTAGTCGCTGCTATGCCATCGCTTTTTGTCTCCACAGCCGGTGCACTCCAAGTCATTATATTCTTAGGTTCCGTCATGTTAAACCAAACAATGTTGCATCCATTCGCTGCGTACAAACGCTAGCACAAGTATATAGAGATTTTACGTCACCGGTAGCTCTCTTCGGATTGGAAGATAGACTTAGCGAAGTGACTGAATTTTGTAACTCGTGTTGGGACTGGTAAACCATTTCAATCCGTTTCGATCCAGTTTTCTCCTATAAATAAACTAAACTCACTATATTCCCTTCATTTGTTCTCGTCACAAAGATGTTGATCGACGTTGAATCCACTACTTGGGTATCGTCATTGTTTTTCCTTACTGACTTACCCATGTATGTGAAAACAAAATGGATTGTCATCCGGATTAAGGGTGCTACTGTGTGGAAAAGAAAACGTTTTGTGGAAAGACAAGGCTGTTTCAAGCGGACTGTCATCTTTGGACCAGAAGTGAGATTCAGTTTGAAACAAGCTTTGAGACATTTGAGAAAGAAAAGAGCCAAGTGATATCCTGTATGTTAACGGCATGATGTTAACATAAGAAACACCGACCCTATTCAGGGCCACTTTCCATGCTTCGAAAAGATTTTAATTTTCAAAAAAAAATGCCTTAGCTCTATCTCTGTGTTTATCTATGTTTCTATTGCATATGTATGTGTATATGTCCTTCCCTAGAGTAGTAGTGCTAGATGTGCGTATTTAGGTCAAACTAGGTCAGCTCTTTGCTACACTGTTGGCAAGTGTCCAGTACCGTGACGTCATGCAACCTTAGTCATACCTCTTGGCGCTTTACAGTTCCAGGATGTGCTAGTAACTAATACAAAACTCCCATTGGAACTATATCGTTTCAGGGTGTGCCATTTGTTTGGAAAAATCATGGGGCTATGTCGTCCCAGGCTGTTGTTCCTTCTTTTGCTCTTAGGTGCTATATTATCCCCATATACTACCGACAGAGCCGTCCGAGGAGCAATTTATTCCAAAACTCAGTTAGAATTTCCCAAACCCTTTCCGTAGCCTTGTTCTCGGCCTTAATGTTTCTACTGTGATATAAATGCCTGGCACTGTCAGATCGACCATTTCAAAATGATGGTAGCCTGATTTACATTTCCTTTTAGCTCTTCTGAAATTGAAATAAACAAACACGAAAACCAGTACAATACGGATATAGTTGGTAGTAGAAATCACGTTTCGAGCACATGCTAGTTCATATGGCCTCAAAGAGATAATGTGTTGATATCCCATGTTTCATAGTATGAATTATAAAAATGGCACAATTATTGCATTCGTAGAATTTTCATGTTGATCCAACGATATAAACAAGGGCAGCATCCTGTATGACAATATTACTTGATTAGTGAACGATTTCAAGTTT
Source organism: Potamilus streckersoni (assembly GCA_016746295.1). Lineage (NCBI taxonomy): Eukaryota > Metazoa > Mollusca > Bivalvia > Unionida > Unionidae > Potamilus > Potamilus streckersoni. The sequence goes on along the minus strand of JAEAOA010000976.1, from coordinate 199,354 downwards.
GCTTACTGTGTAAACGGAATTAATGTATAATAACCTTTGGACGTTTTACATGTATTTAAATTTGTTTGCTACAAATTACCAAGCTGAGAAAAACAACAGCAATATCTTCTAGTCTCCTAAACCACTCAAGTGGCCAAAATTATTAGAGAATCTATTTTGGATGTGGGAGGTTACGGGTAAGAACTCCGGCTAAGTCATACCAGATTTACAAAAATGGCACTAGAAGACGTTGCGAAATGATGTAATTTTACATGCATTACAAATATTGTATTGTGAATTCGCATGATTTTGTTTCGGAGAAGCTAATCAGTATTCCTATTTCAACTATTCTTTATTTTTATGTGCAGATTTAAAAATAATAATCGGTGCTATAAGATATGCAGCACTTTATTACATTATTGTCAGCTGAATTATCATTCGCACCATGTTTTTAATTTACCTGTTTTCAATAAATTCAGAAAAAAATACATTTAATTAAAGCAAACTTATGGGCTGTGATTTTCATTCCAAAAGCGATTAGCCTTTTTTAATATTCGAGACTGGACATTACATTAAAAACAATACTATATATGACATCTCAGTACTTTGATATGATTATGTTTTGTATTCCATTCAAACTTGCCTAACTGTACTTTTTATCTGTCGTTCTATATAAGCATCCCAAGATCAGCTTGCGCAAGTGGGCAGAACATTCATTAGTTACTTCAGATCATATTCATCGATTATTTCCTTTTGATACCTTTTTGAGCTTCACACAGAGCGATAGAAAAATATGTATCAGTAACCCTTTAAATGATATGAAATTATATGTGCTTCCATTTCATACTTTCAGTTCTTTGTACGTGTTGTAATCAAAATATATCAATCAAACAAAGCTCGTTGTGTCTGATTATTCTTAAGCGAAGAATGTTTCTCATTATTTCCTTTAACACAACATGATAAATAACATCTTAAAGTTTTGTATCGAAAATTCATTCCATCCTTTTTGGACCAGTATTGAGTCCACTTTTGTTTGAGTGAGATAAATGCAAGGTTCTGTGTCTTATTATTTTATTTACTATATGGTTCTACAGTTACACAACGTTTTCCAAAATAAATCGCTTCTAAAGTTGCTTCCTCCTACATCGCATGTGATTACTATTGTTATGTATATGTAATCTAATTATTTGTTTTTAAGTTTTAAATTTTTTGTTCCATTATATGTTATTGTAATGAATAACTTTGTCTAATGGATTTGACATTATTTTAGAAATTCAAATCAGTTTTGTTTGGTCTTACTTTTTTTTATTTTACTAAGAAACAACCAGTAGTAGAAACATTGATCACAGTGATTTTCTTTTAACTACTCATTCTCTTTTCTCTTTATCCTAATCAGGGTGACAAACGACAATCACTTATCATCGAACAGGAAAAGGATGCTGAGATCTACTGTTTGCTTCAAAGGGCCATTAGTGAAACTGAAGGCACTGAGGTACTTGTCTATTATTTCATTAAACATGGAATTTTTATGAGAAAATGGATGCTTCCTGAGGTACCTGCTGGTGAAGGGTGGTCAGTGAACTAACAAAATGTAGTTGCTAAGGTTAAGGCTATCTCTGAATTTTCTGTCACTCTCAGTAAAAAGCAACTGATGCGATTTTTAGGTATGGCTGGTTACTTTCGGAAATTTTGTTCTAATTTTCCATAAATGATGAACACCTGACAAATTAATTGAGCAAGAAAGACAAGTAACTTTGGACTGAAAAATGTCAAGAAGCCTTTGATAAGTTGAAGGCCATACTTAAGAGTGCACCAGTTCTTAAACCACCAAATTTCAGTCAATCAAATAAACTATCTGTTGATGCAAGTGATGTTGGGTTGGAACAGTATTGATTCAAGAAGATAAAAATTGTGTTGATCATCCAGTATGCTATTTTTCTAAGAAATTAAGTCAGCACCAAAGAAATTACTCAACCTATCGAGAAAGAATCGTTTGACTTTGATATTGGAATTACTAGCTCTTTCTCAGATTATTGGGTTTAGTGAACACAACCCCATTACTTTCATCGATAAGATGAAAAACAAAAATCAGATTATTAAGAAATTTGTTCTTACAGGAATATAATATTGACATCAGACACATCAAGGGAAAAGACAATTTCAAAGTAGATGCACTTTCCCGTGTATAGAAATATTATTGCATGTACACGTTGTATAATTCATAAGAAGATTATGTTACTTTTTAAGTCCCGTATATAATTAATATTTGGTAAAACGAAAGCTTTATTACATATATATATATATATATATATATATATATATATATATATATATATATATATATATATATATATATATATATATATATATATATATATGAGGAAGAATTATTTATATGTAATTTAATTATTTGCTTGTTAGTTTCATTTTTTACTTGCATTATATATTATTGTAATAATAAATTTCTCACTGGATTTAACATGTTTTTTTTTTAAATTCAGTTGGGTTCTGTTTGACCTGATTTTTTTATTTTACTAATAAAGAAACAGTAGTGGAAACACTGTATCTAGATTCCGACCTTGACTCAGAAACAGTGGCAATTGTGGTAAAAAACATTTTTAATTTCATTTTTTATTTCCAGAGTAAGAACCACTGATTTGAGTCAAGGCTATACTGGAGTATGCGATGCAAGGGATGCAAAAAGCTTCTATGTTGTTCTGAAAGACTGACCACGTGACCCTCATACGAGATTCTGTTTTGCCTCTTAAATTGGCGTATAACTGTTTTCTTGATAGAAATAGTTTAGTTCGGGCTCTAAACCTCTGAAACTTAAAGGTGTTTTGCTGTGACCAGTTTGAGTTGAACTTTTATTTTATGGAATTAGTGATTCGTTTCAATGGAAAATTATAAGTGCTCATATTGAATTCTTGGACAAAGACGTTCATTGAAATTATTAGGAATATTCTAAACTGGAATATTATTTTCTTTGATGCAGTGAAAACCTTTTTAAACATTCGTACGACGCTGACCACAACAGACCTTATCGCCTTTAATTATGACTTTCGTCGGGACTTAAACTCAGATTCATTTAAGACTTTTAAAAAATATGACTTCTTTTTTTAATTCGCGTATTAATTTTTGATTTGATTCGTAAAACCGTAAGTTCCTTTTCTCATTTTTAATTTCATTTTCTATGGAAATATATTATTTGTTAAATTTTACAAACCTTGTTGTTTTCACTCTTTTCTTTTTACTTTTTGCAAGAGTATAAACTCGTAACACTGGACTAACATATTTTTCAATTCCAGATAACCGGTTTTATTTATAACTTGACAGTGTATGAACAGGGCCCTAACTCAATTTAATGTGGGCCCCTACTAGGGAATAGCATCACCAGGGTCTTTGCCATTGATTCGTCAAATGGAATATCATCATTAGGGTCTATGACTATGACCCTTCTCATGGTATAGCATCACTAGTGTTATGACCCCTCGTAGAAAATACCATCACGTGTCTATGATTATGACCCTTCCCAATGAATACCATTATCAGGGTCTATGACCCTTTTCAGGGAATGCCATCACCAGGGTCTATGATCATGACCCCTTTTTGGGAATGCCATCACCAGGGTCTATGGCCATAACCACTCGCAGGGAATGCCATCACAATGGTCTGTTGCTACGACCCTTACCAAGGTATATCATCACCAGGGTCTATGCCCACGATTTCTGCACACAGTTTGAACAGAATGCTGGTACGCTCTAATATGTTTTCCCTCTCCTCCACAGATATTACACCTGCATTATTGCTAGAGCCTACATTTCATGTGCAATGTACTTATCTATGTTCTGGTGTTATCTGAGACATCTATAAAGACAAGTTAATCACTTGGCAAACTTTTCCTAATTTGTGATTATTTAAAGAGTTCATTGTTTAGTTTAATTTTGCAGATGTGATGTCTTCTCTATTAGGCAAGAAATATAATATGTAATCGTTCATTTTGAAATTTACTTAATTCATTTAAATCACTTTAATAATGTTTGTTTCTTGAATGGCTCATTCTGATCGTTGAAGTTTGCATACTGATGGAACTTGATCATAAAATGCCTCTAGAGGACAACACCTAATAATGTCTAGAGTAAGTCACTGTGACATATTTTGCCCAGTTGCTTATAGAAATTTCTAAATCGTCCAAACATTGGCCATGTTTGGTTACACTAAATACAGTTTCCTTGTCCATATTTTTTTCAGGAAAGATCAAGATTAACAAATGCCAATATCTGTTGTAATTATATGAGTAAGTAAGACAAAGGACTAGTGTAAATCTTTCGTCACGGGTTAGAAAAAATATCGGATGCAGTCTCTTTCAACCAGATTCTCGCATGATGTCTGCCATGTAAGGGTCTTGCAAAAATGCTTCCTTGATTTTTATATTACAAATTTACCTTTCATTGCACTCTCTTGGGTTATAAATTATAAACACTTTGCTAACGATAGACTTAAAGGCTTAGGCACATGTCTGTATCCTTGACCAATATAAAAGATGAATTATACCTGAATGAAAACACAGCAAAAATCAATATTACCTCGAGTGTGTCATTTATTATGAATTGCAAAGATATTGCCAATGTCCGACCAGTTTCTAAATTATTCAATTCTTGTCTGAATCACAGGAATATTTTACAAACTTGAACCATCCTCAAGTCACAATCCATTACGCACGAATTGTTTGTTGATGGCAACGTGCACACTACGAAGGCATAGTACAACTCTCCCTGCAGTTGCTCTGTAGGTCCCAAGGGAATCAACTCAAGAGACCTAAATCATGGCATTAGATACGTCAATAACTTTTCTCGGGAAAATAATTGGTACAAGCTTTGAAATGTATCCGTAAAACACTCAAACTTAGATCGAAATTATGACGTCTGAAAGGTTAAAAATCCATCGCAAGTCATATAGCAGTCAAAATTATGACGTATTATATGCAAGTGATTTGATGTAACCAATGAACCGTCACAATTCTGACGTCGGATAGCTAGTCTTATAGGTAAACGATCTGATATATGTAAGTGGGCATACAAAATTCTGACGTATAAGAAGTCGCTTCTCCGACATAAGCCACTCAGACGTCAAGACGTTTGAATTCAAGCTGTGTGCTTGTGTGTATGAAAATCATTTGTAATCTGGCTTCTGGCAAAAATATTTGCTTTAATATTTATAAAAGTTAGACCTTTCTTTAGCATATAATAGTACCAAAACATTTTTTCTTGGCAAACTAATTTTGCAATTAGATTATAAAAATTACTACATAGCAGGTGTTTTTTTTTAAAGAATTCAATAATAAATGCTTGGAATGTTATATTACAAATTACTAACTTTTCAAAATGTTTGCATTTACAATTTATCCGGGGCCCCGAGTGGTCTAAAGTGCTGTCCGTTACGGATCACTACCATCTCACCTCATCTTGTGTGGGTTCGAGTCTAGGATTCGGCGAATGTGGATATGTGAGAAAGCTTGCAAGTAGCTTCTCGTTGGTCGGTGGTTCTTTCCGGTGATTTCCCGGTTTCTTCCTCCACCATTAATACTGGCCGCCATGAATAGCCTATCGTGTGCTGAAAAATGGCGTTAAGCCCAACAAAATCTCTCTCTCTCTCTCTCTCTCTCTCTCTCTCTCTCTCTCTCTCTCTCTCTCTCTCTCTCTCTCTCTCTCTCTCTCTCTCTCTCTCTCTCTCTCTCTCTCTCTCTCTCTCTCTCTCTCTCTCTCTGGTATGTCAATATCCTGGGCATGCCATCTCTAGAGTTTTGGATGTACCTGGCCATCCTCAGGGACATAATACGTCGCTTTTTTAAAGTCCACTTGTAATGGTTATCGCCATTGGTTCCTGCGTAAAATCAAGCCCAATGACACATGGATCAATTTAGTTACACGATTCCATTTAAACCTTAGTTCAAAACGAACGACTAGGAGTCCAGGAAGTAATTCAGCCTGTAAGTGTATTGAAATCGTCTCAAGACATTTAATGTTTACTGCTGTTTCACATGACACGTAAACTAATATAGGTAGTACCAATTTACCGATTTGATGTCATACTTCCTTTACTGAAGCCATTCAATCCAATTATAATCTCATACTTGACAATTAATTAGCGATAGAGTGACAGAGAAAGAGAGCTGGGTTGAGTACATGTAGATTAAATTTATGTAGAAAACGTCTGGCACGAACAGAACTGCACACTGTTTGATGTATAATCATAAGTATTGCACCTGGACCATCAGTTATTAATGCATTGTAAGAGTAAAATAATGCAACTTTACACCTATACAAATATTTGGTGTTCTCGACATCCCAGCTTAAGGCACACCAACTGCTATGTCGATTGTACCTTCGTTGCACGATCGCTTGGCGTGAATCTATCAGTTGATAACTGGTTAAAGCGAATACAAGTTACAAAAAAACTCCTTCATAAGCACAAACTCTACTTTAAACTTACCTATCTTGCTGCTGAGTGAAAGATGTACGAAGTAATATAAAAAAGTGTTACAACTATAGGAGTACACTGGATCACAGCAATGCGTTATCATTGTTGGTGGAGAGACTAATATTTATGGTCACTCCCTTCTATTATAAAACTTACTTAATATTCAGAGTTACAAAGGTCACTCCACATATTTCAATCCTTTATTAAAGTGGGAAGATGAGGTCTTTTGATTGTCATTTTCTTTATCAAAGTGGACACATTCAGTATTTGTAATGGTAATACTACAATCAAGTAAGACGATTTGGAGTTGAGCAAAATTTGTATGGCTGCAATTCATCATTGAACTCTCTTAAGTTAATCCAGACACATTAGTGCTTTTATTTTGTTATAATTAGCATGTAGAACGAATCACGTACCGTGATCAATAAGGATAAAAGACTGAATGGAAAGAGGTTTATATACTGTTTTATTAGTTCGGCTCTTCCATACTGGTAAGAAAATACGTGCTATAGAGATTGGATTTAATCAATCTCCGTCATTTTTTTCTGCTGTCCATCGACCATAAATTGATGGAGGCGGCTTAATTCTGAGCTTTGATACATTTTGCAAACCATCAATATATTGAACACGACAATCCTGGTAATACAGGAAGTATTTTCATCCTTTTATTATACTCAGAAAGGCAGAGCATACATAATAAAAAGGAACAACCTACTGCTAGCGTCTGAAGCAGCTACATAAATATTATGTCCATAGCATAAAATCAGTTCATGGTTGTTGATTCTTTTGAATCGAAGTCAACAATATTACATGTAGGCTGAAGCAAATTGAAATCCCCTCGGAATTATTCAGAAAAAGAATCAGCTTCGGTATCATTTACAGAAATGGAAGCCATTGTAATTTCATAAAATATATACATCAAAACAAAACATGACAAGACCTTGTCTAGACTTTACCCAATACCATATGAACTACTACTTCTCCATTTAACAAACAGCACAGGCTTTGCCATAGACCAATCCGATTCAAATCAGATCTCTGCGGTCATTCGTAGAAATCTGACAAATGTGGATGAAAGATCATTTTCTGGTGATCTTTTTAATTTCTAGTCCACTTATGCATCCAACCAGATACAGCTTTGAATATTACATTAGGGAGATTTACCGTAAGTAACGGTATGTTCCAAATGACGTGTGTCGTTTTTCGAAATTTAAAAAGCATGGTCTGCAGAATATTACCTGTTATAGGTGCCCATCAGATCTCTACTTAGGAATTTGGAGATCTTAATTTGATAAGATTTTCCGCCGACAAGTGTAGATTGAAACAAAAAAAACAATTATTATTAACTTTGCTTAACAAGCAGCATTTAAATTAGCGATAGCAGTTGTACACATAATGCTTACCAAGAAGTAAATATGTCAATCATCAAATACAGTTATTTGACAAAAATCAAAATTAAATATTCATTTTCCCTTCGTTTCCAATGGACAACTTATAGCACATTGACGTTAGCAATCAAGTGTAAAATTAAACATAAATTGCAAAAATGGATCAAATGTTTAAAGTTATAAACACACCAGATGCGTAAAAATGACGATTGAAACGACAAACTTTCAACACAATGTCATGGAAAACCTGAACTCTGTCCTTACGGTGAAATGCAAAATGTTTTTGAAAATTTATTGAGTTCTAGAATTGTCATAGCGTCAAACAATTAAAACTGAACAAATTCTAAAACTAATAAGTCCCATTTATTTTAGCCAGTTCAGAGTTGAATTCCTAACAGTATGTGACCTGACAAAATTTTAACGCAATAAATAGCTGGCATACGCATATGTAAAGAAGACTAAATGCACCTTCTATGTCTTTGTATATGCAACATTGTCTTTACCCTTTTATGGCAAAGAAAACGAGTATCTATTGACCACAGGATTTCTTGTAACCTAAAGCATATAGAAAGCATAAAAAGATGTTAGAATTATATATCATTATATAAATCAATGAAAAGTGCCAAGCGTCCGTCACCTGAGGGGTATTTACTGAATATAAATAATCAATGTTTCGCTATATGCTCCTTTTAAGCAACGCTCTTACTATAACGCTTATAAATAGCAATGCCTACACTGTCTAAAAATGTCCATGCCTATACTGTCAAAGATATCAGTGATTACACTGCTATAGTTACGATTGCCTCACTGCCTATAGATAACAAAGCCTACAATGCTTATAAATATTAATGCATACACTGCTAATAAATAGCAATGCCTACACTGCCTATATATATATAGGCATGTATGTATATGCCTACATAGCTTATAAATATATATGCCTACACTGCCATATGTATCAATGCATACACTACATGTATATATAAATATTCATATTTTTTTTTTCTAGCTTTGTTAGGATTGAAACTAATTTATTTATGGAGATTTAACACTATAGGTAAATACATACAAACCAGCCTCCAACGTGTTCAATCTGGCTGAGGAAGTCGTATAAACCGTTTCATCAGGTGCTGATTTCTCTACAGCATTGAGTTTGGATGAAATGGTAACTGGCATAGTTGATCTTTCTGTTTTGCTTGTGCTAATGCAAAACATGACCCAGCTATTATTGCAAAAGCCATTAAGCAAACATTTACTTACAATAAAGTTTTAAAATATGATGAAACCGTAACATATGCTATCAGTAAAACGACTAGGGTCGATGCCATGATAAGCAAAGCAATTGTTGAAAATAACATCATCCACGAGAACCTTATTTCGATCTTTAATGAGTAGAGATAAAAGTGCAATAAGAAACAACAAATAATGCCGAGATCACACACACACACAAACACACACACACAAACACACAAAGGAATCAAAACAAACACAAAATACAATTATACATCGGATTGAATGAATCACGTGTTTATATTATAAAACACAATCCTACTTTGTAAGGATTCGAGAAATTGTGTCTATATCATAATATAAAACAATTCTACATTTTTAGAATTCGAGGAATTGTATGTCCGTATCATACAATTAAAATACAATTATGTATTATTAGGATATTCTAGTATCTTCATTTGATACAGTTGGAAAGCCAAAACTCTATAAAGTTAAAGCAAGCAACGAACTAACATATGCATAAGAATATAAAAACAAAATTATTTCAGTGCTAAATATTCTACTGTCTGGAGACTATAGCGACATATAAGTACAAAACTGATTTTGAGAAAAAACAATTCGAGTTAAGAAAATTAAGCAAAACAGATGACAATAAAATAGATGTAAAATTAACGATATTCATAATTCAAATGAAAACAGAAATCATAAAGAGAAATCAATAAATCCACACGAAATGTGAGGAGAAAATTAAACTTGTCCAAAAATGTATGTTGTTGTATGATTTTCATGTAAATTATGGAAAATTAACTTTATTGAAACAATGCACAGATTTCATAGTATTAACATTGTAAGAAAGAAAAGTTTTCTTGGATATATTTGAGCCTGGGACTATGCCTCAGAATTTATTTAGAAGTTATGCACTTAATTATGCTTCATCACGTAGTGATGAATCCGAATTACACACAATCAACGCTTTGCAGCATTTTGTACTTTGAATATACAGTCTAACTTTTGCACAATTTTATTCAGCTTGTATAATAAAATTTGAGTATTACTGTTTGTGCACATTTTTTTAGGGTTATATTATGTATGTTTATTCTAATTGTTTGTTCGTTAGTTTTAAAGTTTTAATTCCATTACAAGTTATTGTAATGTAACTTTGTTTACATTGTCCAGAATTTCAGTTCAGTTCTCTTTGACCTGTTATTTTTATTTCATTGATAAGCAACTAATAATAGAAACACTGTATCTAGTTACTGGCCTCATTTTCAAATCCGTGACAGTTTTGGTAAACAACTTTTTACTTTATTTTTTATTTTCTCAGAGTAAGAATCATTAAGCCAAGATCATACCTTGATTACGTGACTGGTAGCATGTATCTATTGTTGCAAACATCTAATTTTTCCAGAACAATTAACTTTTGACGCTTATCTGGGAATCTGTTTTGCATCTTAATTACCGTTTGACCGTTTTTTAAATATATTTGTTAGTCGAGCTCCACACAATTGACACATTAAGTCGTTATTATTTTGTGAAAAGTGTGAGTTGATTTTTTTTTCTTAAAATGTTTTGATTCAAGCTGTTCTATTCCCGAGAAATACATAAAAGATCTGATATAATTCTTGGACAAAATCATTCACTGGAATTTACACTAAATTCAAAACTAGAACAATATTTTCTGTGAGTCAGCAAGAAACTGTTGACACGTCTACACTATGAAGGTTACAATAGACGTCATCAACTTCCGTTTTTAAATTTTATCGGAATTCGAACTCTGTTTTTATTCAGGACGTTTTAATACTAGGACTTCAATATTTTCATTCTTGGAATTATATTTTGGATTTAATTCGTAAACCGTAAGTTCTCTTTTCTTAATGTTTCACTTTATATTCTAGTGAAATAATATATTTGTTATATTTTACAAATCTTGTCGTCTTTACACTTTTGTGTTACTTATTTTATGAACATAGACTTATAACATTTAGAAGTACACAATCAACGTAGTACCTACAGAATGAATCTAAACATGCATGCTTGTTTGAAGCATCTAAAAGTAGTATCTTTACAAGAACAACATTTTCATTTTTAAATAATATTATTTGTGTACTTTTAAATAATGTAGACGTATCTATAGCACAATAATTGCTTATCCGTGAAAATAAGATAAATTGTATTATACTCTTTCGAGAAGAGAAAATGTTTTGTAATAGCAAACCTATTATTATCGTTCCATAAAGAATAAAATGGCTGAAGCAAACTATAGATTGGACAAGCAATAACTAACAGTATAGCATTCACAGGAAGAAACTGGTTGTTAAATGTGTTTGATTCAGACGAAGCTTAATAGAATAGAATAAACCTGGAAGAACTGCATCACGAGAATGAAAACAAAGCACAGAGATCTGACTATTTGATTGCAAGCGTGAGAGAACAATATTAGTTGACTTGGCATTTAAACGACTAGGATATCTACCCATCTCGCCTAGATGCAACGTTCAGGTCATAAAAAAGCTTGTTTGGTAAAGATAACATCAGCTGAACAATTTATGTAAGCCTTCTAATGAACAGGTGAATATGGAATCCTTTTCATTGCAATTGTAAATGGTGTTGATGTGTTTTCTGTTTTCAACTTTTATAACATAAACATATAAAAGATGTCAAAAGTGTGGCGAATAAATAGTTCATGACCAACAGAATGATATTATCACAAGGGCCATGTTCTTCATTGCAATCCTTCATTGTTTCAAAAACACACTTCAAACTTTATAATATCCGAACAAATTACAAATGTATATGCCAAAACAAAGTTCCAACTATACTAAGTTTACCAGATACTTGTTTTCAAATGAAGGTGAAAGAGGATACTAATAGCGCTGTGATAGAAATTTAGGTAGAATGCTAGTGAAAAAAACAGTCATTGGAATAAATGTTATCTGCATTTTGAATGGCTGTAAAATCTTCATGCCATACAAAGATTTTTAATTCCATATTCCGTTATGACAAAGAGCATTGAAAAAATGTTGCCAGTGTATAATTGAGAAAGTTGAGACCAATGCTTAAAACAACGGCAATTAATCTATTCATTAAATTTTCTATGGTAAAAGGTTTAAAATACTATTAGAATTTCAGATTTAAAGAGAATGATATCACTACATCCCTGAATTTTTTCCAGGATTTTGCAATTCTGATATACCTGCAACAGTCTTTAAGTTAATAAAAGGTGGAAATATAAATTAATGCTTGTAAGATCACTTTGAAATTAATTAATGACGGAAATAGAATAGTGTTCTTTTTATGTTTGAATTACTAGTGAGGGAATAATCGACATTATGGCCGATACTATCATTAGGCTTCCAGAATGAATTTTAAGTGTTTTTTGATAATGTGACACGATATATCTGGTGTACGACGAGACGTTATATATAAGCTTTTATGGATGTGTAGATCAAAATTAAAAAATTGACGATGTTTGAATATTAGCTGGGTCATATCGCAGACATTACGTAGATTGCGCGTGCGATCTTGCAGAAAGCATAATTACAACCAATTAACATGCTAGTAATGTAAGACATTTATATTGTCCACGAAGAAACAAAGGTTGTTCCTTTATATAAATGCTATATTCGTTTTATTTTTGATGTTATATATCTTGTGATTGTATATCATGAGTAAATTAGTCTTCTTGCACTTCTTTCATTTTTTTCTTGTTCTCTTTATTGCACTTCTTGCGCGTCTTGTATTTTCTTAAATAAAGACTCCTTGAACAATCCTCAAGTTACATCCAATTTTTTATTTAAATTATGAATTTGTTTTCATTTTACAAACTATATTTTTGTCTCTGTGGGTCAAGAATCAAGAATATCATGGCTTTAATTTACAAAGCTCTGTAATTGGACCACCATTTAGCTCATACTTGAAAAGTCCCGATAAGTCTTATATATTTATGGGATATTAAATATGTTTCCTTTTGAACTGACATAGTGTCACACAACTACATTTCATCCTTCATGTTATTACGAAAGATTTCTCTCAGCCTACAATAAATTAATACCTGTCATTGATATCATCAGCACAAGATTTGAATTAGTCAAATATAGGATATATTAAGCATCAAGGGACAGACTGGTTTTTGTAGCTTGTTATTTTTATGTAGCAAAACATGAGGAAGGCAACGTGAAAATACTGGACCATGGTCGTGACTCAAATCATGTTACAAATCCATACGATATCTCAAATAACGAGCGTTTAGTAAATTAGTGTGTGGCAAACGTGTAGGATTGTCATAGGCATTAATTTGTCATGGCGTTCTAAACTGTTTTGCGACACTTCGTCTTGAAATTTTTCTCTAGAATATCTGAAGACAACCATACAGTGGGCATTGAGACTAATGATGAGACATGCTTTTCTGTTTGGTAATATAATTTGGGGAATGAAAAACATGTATGCGTTGCGATGATGTTTTTGTCGTGTAATCAAAGTTGAATTGGTTCTTCATTATCACGCAATATATCATCCAATAAAACGAGATGCGTTTGCGTTTGACTACGGTTAGACACGATCCCGTCCTTTGTGCAATGAATATCTTCTACAAAAGAAACATTTGTTCTTTGGCTTTCTTTCGGGTAAAATTATTGACTCTCGTTGTAGCGGCAGATACATTGTGAAGGATGATAAACAAAAGTTGTTTGTGCTCGATCAAACGTTTGGCGAATTAGGTTTCTTCCTCAGCAGATAGAAAGGGCAATGAGCATGTTGAAGGAATAGCTAAGATTCGGTACCTTTCAGTATGACCGTCTGATCTATTGATTATTACATGATATAGCCATGAACGCAGAAGTTTGTTGTATAAAATGAAACAAGCAAATTAAACACATCCCAATGATTTTGTTTTTGAAAAATCATTGTTTTTATTACTATGTTATAACACAATCCACTGTCTAGGTTGTAGTTGTGTAGGTGTTGATGGTGGGTATATTTATAAACATTCACACAATATAATAAGTAAAATGACATCTGGAATCTGCATGACATCCTAAAGGGTCAATTCACATTAATGGAGATAGGAAAATATATAAGAGTTAATAATAAACATTACACACTTTCATATATTTTTACACAATTTTAAAACTGAGGACGCAACCGGAAACATTTTCTTAGGCAAGGTGTACAGAATGTTAAATGTTTTAACTTTTGGGGTAATAAATATGATAATCCTACAGAGTGCATACAAATGTCAGATACATTGAAAACATAAGTACAATTTATCATGCGACACTAAACTCTGCTCTTTCCAGAACGTACACCAAGATTATTACCAAACTACGGAGATTTGTTGTTGTTGTTGTTGTTGTTGTTGTTGGGCTTAGCGCCATTTTTCAGCACACGATAGGCTATTCATGGCGGCCAGTATTAATGGTGGAGGAAGAAACCGGGAAATCACCGGAAAGAACTACCGACCCACGAGAAGCTACTGGCAAGCTTTCTCACATATCCACATTCGCCGAATCCTAGACTCGAACACACGCAGACAGAGGTGAGATGGCAGTGATCCGTAACGGACAGCGCTTTAGACCACTCGGCCACTCGGGGCCCCCTACTGAGATTTAATATGCCAATAATATCAAAAATATATATGTAAGAAATTGTAAAACTCATAATTCCAGTTTCTTTCGGCTAGTTGACAATTTATCAATTGATCGCAAATGAACACAGATCTAACAAAATTGTTAGTCAATAAATGCTTTGCAAAACCAAACTTTTACCGCCCCATTTTCTTCTAGATGCAATTTGTCCTTATGCTTTGTCGACATAGCACATGATTACTGACTGGCCAAAAAAATACACTTCATTTTTAAAGCAAATTTACAAAGTTCAAATATGATCTGAGGTTAATACGGTGATATGGGGAAAACATTTGTCAGGAAGGTTGTTCTAGACAAAACAAACTGCCGGTGTAGTTAGAACAAGTAAACTTAAAAAACAGCTTTGTCCACATGCAACCCAATCACATAAATGCCATCTTGCTTGGCATGCTGAGAAACTCCTCTTAGTAAAATATGTCCTGAACTTTACGTGTGGCACTTTGTAAATGACTATATCACCTGAAATGCCTAGCCTGATTTTAAATAGTTCTTTTGAAATGTCAGGGACATTGTCTTTTTAAAGAACTGTTTTTATTTTGATATTCTAATTGTTTTAACAATTGTAAATTTAAGTCATCTAAATGTACCAAAAGTTTCTCTCTTTTTTAGCTTTTGCTTATTTCGGAGCGAAGAATATTGATCTGTGATGAATGCTGTCCTAATCCTTAATCCTTAATATTTGGCGAAACGTCAGTCCTCTATTAGGCTTTTCTCTGAGTAAAATATTCACACATAGTGGTCTTTATAATTAAGTTTAACCCATCTACGACATATGCATTTATTGTATGAGTAAACAAAAAGGTATTAAATATTTTCCTTTTCCAGAAAGTCCGATAATTTTGGTCATAAAACTCTTAAACTTCATCAATTTATTTATTTTCATGCCTTCGCTCTTTAATAATTTCTCTGAAGTATTATCTATGTAATTTTTTGTGTCTTAATTTTTCAGCCCCAAATAATATTTTTGAGAGGACATTTATTACTGTCCAAATGCACCTGAATGTTTCACTATATTTGTAATATGTTTGCATATCTGCATCAAATACAGCCTTCGTACTCTTTTACCCGTGTAATGAGTAGTTAGTGTGTTCGTTTGACCGTTTTGTCAATTAGTTGTGTATTATTTTACTTTTGTCCCATTTAATTAGTTCCCTCAAGTGATTCACTTAAATGTGATCACTTGGACCTTCCGATTCGTATCAGGGACATCGCAATGATGTTCTTTGTCGTTCATTTAAAACGGTATTAAAACAAGCAAAAAATGATTTACACTTCATAGATCGTATTATGGTCTGATCAACCAGTCTTCATGATACACATTTACAACAGTCAAATTAATATCAGTAATTTAAATCGTTTATTCCCTCCATTCAAATATATATATATATATATATATATATATATATATATATATATATATATATATATATATATATATATATATATATATATATATATATATATATATATATATATATATATATATATATATATATGAAGTCTATTTTGAAATAAATCAACAAATGAAACATTATTATTCTCTTATATGCCATGTTATAACACAGCTAGTCTTGACCTTACTTTCATCACGTCGAAAACTGTAAACAAATGCACATTATCTCATCGAAAATTGGAAACGTTATCTATTGTCTAAGACGCTGTCGCTTCCATGTTTAAGTCATGGTGTATTTAAGGTCCTCAAGTAAATTTTGAATTTATTTGAACGTAAACACAAAAGGAAGTAAATATTGTTGATATTATTACGGAAGGACAGCAAAAAAAAAATGTATTTGTTGTCGATACTCTGAAATAATTAACACATCGACTAAAGTAATTTACACTTATGACGTAATTATGTAATTCATACACAGAACATTTTTGTCTTTTGTGGTTATTAATTCATTTTAAAAAGTTGATAATTACTAGCTAATATTCCATTAATCGTGGCTCACGAAAATAAAAACTGGACAATAATGTAATCTTTAGTTCGTGAACAATATATATTTTTTAAAAACAATCATCTCTTTTATATTATGCAAACAGCTTCCTAAACATTCTACCCTGTTTTGTATCAACCCGAGTTTGCTATACATAGATGTCTGTTTCTGTTAACTAATTGATGAGATATTAACTACAACGTTAAGAAATTGCGAATGATAAAAACAGACGGCAAATATAAGACATTCATTTGAACGTGTTGTGAATGAACACAAAAGGAAGTAAATATTGTTGATATTAATACGGAAGGACAGCAATAATAATAAATATATTTGTTGTCGATACTCTGAAATAATTAACACAGCGACTAAAGTAATTTACACGTATGACGTAATTATGTAATTCATACAAAGAACACTTTTGTCTTTTGTGGTTATTAATTCATTTTAACAAGTTGCTAATTACTAGCTAATATTCCATTAATCGTGGCTCACAAAAATGAAAACTGGACAATAGTGTAATCTTTATTTCGTTTACAATATCTCTTTAATTCGGGGTAGTGTTACAACGAT
Source organism: Potamilus streckersoni (assembly GCA_016746295.1). Lineage (NCBI taxonomy): Eukaryota > Metazoa > Mollusca > Bivalvia > Unionida > Unionidae > Potamilus > Potamilus streckersoni. The sequence goes on along the minus strand of JAEAOA010000976.1, from coordinate 182,125 downwards.
TCAAAAACTACGCGTCAGTATGTTCAGTTCTTAACGATAGTATTTAGACTGCAAATTATGAAAAATAATTTAAATTTTTCTCTGCATACAATTTAATTGTAAAATGTTCCGTATAGTTGTGATTAATTATCATTTACAATTGACAGTTTACCGGGCTAATCCAAAATGGATGTCTAGTATTGATCGCTTCTATTCCAATATGCTTTGAATGAATTGCCGTTAAGGTTAAGACTGGTTTATATACTGATCTTTACATATCTCTATCAGTGTACAAGTTATGAGGTGCGAGAGTGGACTTTTGCTAAAGCTTGCAATGTCAGAGGCATGTGGGCAAAACACTAGCACTTGTACAACACAATTTTTGTATGTGTGTAAAATACAAGCATATGTACAACACAAGTATTCATGTATGTAAAACTAAATTTTAAGCTGCACAAGTATTTCTTTACTTGTTAAATGCTAAAGTATTTTTCGGTACTGTATTAAGTTGGTCGATAAAGTTCTCTTATTATATGCTCATCTGTTTTCTCCGTTAACTTTACAGTGTCAGAATCGTGCAATATTCCCCGCTATTGAACACCTTCTTACCGCATCCCGCGCGCTAAGAAACTATTTTCTAAAGTAAAAATTTTTTATGAATGAACTAAAGCAGATATTTCATGGATGGCCACATACCAGCAAATGTTTCATAGACTGACACATACAAATTGCTTTGGCACATTTAACATTTACGTTTCTGATAGTGTTTAAAACTTAGCTAGATATAGACGCTATACAGGGTCCTCACAATAAAACACAAGTTATAAACATAAACTGTCTTCTTTAGCTGTTAATAAAAATGGCCAAAAATATACTTACAATTTTACATCCTGAATTTTCTCAAAAAATATATTTTCGTAGGTCTGTAAATCTGAATTAGGTGAGATATGTCATGTGTTTTCAAGATTGATTACACATTTTGAAATTGTACTGTAATTTCGAGTATATTCCAAGTGCAGTTACATCCTCCTTATTGCACTCAAAATGAAATAAAGATTAAATTTCAAAGAATCTTTTTGATAATTGCAATGAAAAGGCTTCATAATTTTCCCCCACATTATGATCTGAATCATTCAATGACAGAAAAGAAACACGCATGCCGATGTCAACACAATTCAAAACGATTGAATTGGCAGACGCTGCTGGAATCCGATGCAAGTCATTTCATGTAGATAAATCCAGACCATAATCACAAGATTGAGTTGAATCGACAAAAATGCCAAAAACGTATTCATTTCAGATCAAATGGAAAAGTTGTTACAATGCGTATTCATTAACAATATTACTCCAGATTTCAATTTTAAGTAGTGCAAGCGCCATTTTCTTTCGAAATTTACGTCAAGCGCTCGATCAACTTCATATTTATCTAGGCGGAGTTATGTGCTCATTAATAATGTGTAATGATCCATCAACGCTTATGTATTTAGTTTGGAATGCGGCATACATTTAGTTACTTTGTTTCTTGCAGTCTTTTTTGTTTATGTATTTAAGCCTTAAGAAGAAAAAGAAAAGAGCATATAATAAAAAGGTTACTGTATTTGTATGGGAAAATATGAACTCGTTTTGTCGGAAGGATGTACTGCACTATCAAGGTCATGTAGCATAACCATCCAAACAACTCGTTCATATTTTCTCATACAAATGCAGCAACATAATTACAATAAGTACAAAGTCAATACAATAACGTTATGTTTGTACATGCAAACACATTAAAAGAAAATAATTCATTTGAAAGGTAGGGCACATTTTGATTAGTTATACAGTATAATATCTAAACAAAACTAGATTGATGCCAGATTGAGTCAATGACATCCTAGGAAGGGGACATTATGACAATGGACTTATCCAATAGACCATTTCATGGAGACTTCGGCGAACTTCGTAATTTGCTCGGAATTTTGATCACGTGGCGGGTGGTCAACTGACCGCAATATCCAATCGATAGCTGGTAGGCAAATAGTCTGGTCTCCTGCTTAGTATGCTCCCTAGTATAGTATAGGGGAGTGCATTGCAGGGAGAATTCTAAGCAGGGGACCAGACTAGTGGTCAAAACAAGGCGGACGCATCAGCATAGAATGGAGACTTCGATAAACTTCGTAATTTGCTCGGCATTTTGATCACATGGCAGGCGGTCAGAGGACTGCAATATCCAATCGATAGCTGTTAGTCAAAACATGGCGGAAGCCTCGGCATCAGCATCAACTGTTCCAACTACTTCAGCTTCGTTTATTGAGTTGAAAAATGCATATTCAACGGCTATGATGCCACAGATATTGACTAAATTTAATATTGGAACTATCCTGTCTTGTTTTCTGGACACCAGGGCGGATTTTAAAACCATACGAGAGAGGAGCTATGAGCATTTTACATCTGGACATGTGCATGTGAGTATGGAAACGGTGTCGATGTTAAAAATTTAATCTTGACAATCAAAAAGCAAGTTGTTCAAACTATTTATTTGTATCCGAAACGTCACTAAAATGAGATGTTTTTAATATGAGTTTATCACATTTGTTTGTGAAAGTCTGTGTATTATTTACATTTAAACATAAATCATTAAATTAGATCCACTTGCTCATAGGGGCTCGTATCGTTTTAATGTAGCGTCATTTTGTGGTGTACATATGCCTACCAGCGTTTGATTGGCTGGAGGATAAAGGGACTCGGAGATTTTCGGATAATTACGGAGCAACTCGGATAACTCCGGTAAGAAATGGGCTATTATTAGTTCATTAATGCACAGTATGTAGTTCTTAGACCAAGTAGACAATAACATGTTTATTTAATGCATTCTTTGCATCATTTATTAGGTCTCTCTCCGACACGGAAGTGAACCGAATATTTATCACCTATCATGAAATAAGCGTAATAATTTGCTGAAATAATGCACATAGTTCCCTCCCCATTTCCCAACCCCCAAAATAAATTATCTATGGCATCTTATCAAGTCTGAATATTGTGTTTAGATAACAATAGTGTAAGCTATCTAACGCGTTGCATTATTTGTATATCTTTCCTCGAGGGTGATATTATTCATTACCTGTTTTTCCCAATGGTCTCTACCCCCCCCCAGATTGTTTTGCAATGATACCAATATTAACTATTAATTAATTAACATCAACATTATACCGGATCTTTCATAGTTGTTGATAATTATGCTACTTGACTACAGTCTCATAGAAATGTTCAAACGCTTTTAGACTCTGTGTATATGCTATTGATATTAGGATAATAATAATGAAACATAAGGCCTTTCATATGCACTCATTCCGTAAGCAAAGTTGGTCCTTGGCTTGTCAATGTTAAAAGTAATTCAATTCCTTTGCAGTTTCATGTCATTTGTTTCCAGCAACTGCATTTTTGCAGATAAATTCAAAGGTATAAGCCAACAAAACAACAACAACAACAACAACAACAATAATAATAATAATAATAATAATAATAATAATAATAATAATAATAATAATAATAATAATAATAATAATAATAATAATAAAATTTATAATAATAATTTAGTTAGTAATTTATTTCACTTTCCTGTATTGCAAAATATAATACAAGTAAATAATGTGTGTGTGCCAGGGTGTAAAGCAAATAAATGTGGTGTTACATGCAAACGTTCTTATAACTAATCGGTGTAAAATATTATAAAAGTGTTACTACAATAAGTATATCATTCACCAATTGTATGATTGTCAAAGATTTCTAAGACGAAAGCCGAATTGATGTAATAAGAATGATTTCTTATAATTAATATGTTTCGATTACTCAAGATAGATACCAATTTTTCTGCAGAGGGATAGATACAATAAACTTTATTAAAATATTTCTTATAAATGGTCACAAACTAAATAAATACAAAAAAATGGAATTTGTCTTCTACCAAATAAACATTATTTACCTGAAAATTCACACTGAGTATTTCTCTCAAGCCTTCTATACCTACCTGTCTATGTTCTGCATACACGCTGAGAACCTACAATTAGCAAGTGACTTCCTAAAAACATTAATTAATACATATGATATTCATTTTTCCTATTTTAATTCAGTTTTAGGCGTGTTTTAATACACAAATTTATTTGAATTGCTAGTATCACTTTCCAAGGTTTTGGAATGTCATATCCTTATTTCTCTGCGAAAATAGTAAGAGAAAAAAATTGTTTTTCGCCTCCAACATAATGACTTATCTAGACATACCTAAAGCCGAAGTGAAATATGTTGTATTAAACTTTAGCAGTCCAGTGACACCGTTGATTGCATCTAATTGTTTTAACATTAAATAGCATTGATGTGTGTAACTAGTAAAATGCAATTTTGTTATTAAATGAAATGTCAAGACCAAACATGTGTGCCAGTCTCTTGATTTCTATAAGATGCTGCTGCAAATAATTCAAGTATGTATTAAAAAAGATGCCCGTGCTACAAAAACAAATAAGAAATGCATTTCTCTGTGAAAAAGAGAAATTTAGCTAGATCTTATCAAGTCCTGTGGTCTTTAAAATGATTCACAGGAAAGCAATATATACTGGTTTAATCAAAGATTGGTAAGCAGAACCCGTTCGTTTAGCAAAGCATTGACCTAGTTCCACAAGCCAGTTGTATAGCGTCAAAATACAATTTTCGTTCATATGCCAGTGACGTTGGAGTTGTTTTAATCAGAATTATTTATATACACAAAGATTAAGTTCTCTGAATTTGAACCTAGAAAAACTACACAGCACTTCGATCACACAGAAGCCTTCACAAATACACAACACTTATCTGTTGAGATTCCTCCAGTTTATGGGATAATTAAAGCTGACGGAATTGCCGCTAGGAACAGCTGTGTTGGCACGTGTTATCTGCATTATCTAAATATTTAGGCGCTTTTGAACATGCTGTCAGTCAGAACAAGCTCCTTAATGAGAACGTCAAGAAGAAAAGGCGTGCTTGCCGCTATACCAATTTTTTGGTCTATGGGCTATCATCTAGAAGATTAGAGATAGATGGTCTTTGATAGTACAGGTCATCAGCCCTTTGGCCTAATTAAGACCAAATATATTGCTCTCTCTCTCTCTCTCTCTCTCTCTCTCTCTCTCTCTCTCTCTCTCTCTCTCTCTCTCTCTCTCTCTCTCAATCAAATTTTATGAACACTTGACAAGTCTTTTGAGTGAAATCAATTATTGAAAGAGTTTTTCAGCACAATATACTAATATAATATATCTGAAAACATATTGATAAAATAATTATAAATTGTTAATAACTGTCTTGGCTCAGAATGTTTCTTATTGAATTCCTTAATTTGATCTGGCTTCTAAATTATAGGCTTTTGCATAAATTGCATAGCTTGTTTTCGCAATTAAAACAATATAAGAAGAAACAATTGCACATTACGTTACCTCAGTTGTGTGGTTCACGTATTGACAAGTATGACACCTTTTAATAATTATGCTCAATCATCATACTAACATATTAGTATGGTGATCGGACAATATTATAATATAGAATATAATGGTTCTAGCGCATTACAGTGTTTACTATATTCATACTAACACACTCATATCACTACGACGACACTAAAAGTACATTAAAAATTTATTCTACTGGCGCAATCAGACTAGATGGTATAGTTAAGTCAATTTAAAACTTCTTTTATAGTCCGACTTCATGTGTTATTTCACAAATTACAATTATTTGCAGACCAGTCAGGCTTGAGATTCTACAATATGGGTCTATTCAGAGTACGAATGGCCAATTTAAATGCATTAAAGTAACGTTACTGGTTATGTTGGACCAGATTATTTACATCATCTACATAATTTCATCAGGGTACATAACTTTGTCAAGGAATCTTTAATTGCAAATGAACCTATGCCTCGTTCCGAAATTTGAAAGACTAACAACTGCCTTGAACAAGTCGAAACTACTACAACTGATTCAAGCTGTATTATAAATAATTACCTACTACAATATATTCAAGCTGTATTATAAATAATTATTCACAATAGCATATTCTGTCTATATTATTAAATAATTACCTCCTACAACACATTCAATCTGTATTATAAATAATTACCTACTACAAAACGTTCAATCTGTACTATAAATAATTACCTACTACAAAACGTTCAATCTGTACTATAAATGATTACCTCCTACAAAACGTTCAATCATTATTATAAATAATACCTACTACTAAACGTTCAATCTGTATTATAAATAATTAGTTACTACAAAACGTTCAATCTGTATTATAAATAATTACCTACTATAAAACGCTCAATCTGTATTATAATTACCTATTACAAAACGTTCAATCTGTATTAAAATAATTAACTGCTACAACGCATTTAGCTGTATTATTTAAATAAATTAACTACTACAACAAAATCAAGCTGTATAATAAATAATTAACTAATACAGCACATTGACGCTGTATTGCAAATAATTAACTACTACAACATATTCAAGCTGTATTATAAATAATTAACTAATACAACAATTCCCGCTGTATTGTAAATAATTAACTACTATCACACATTCAATCTGTCTTATAAATAATTAATTACTACAACACATACAAGCTGTATTATAAATAATTTACTACTATAACACATTCACGCTATATTGTAAATAATTAACTACTACAATATATTCAATTTGTATTATAAATAATTAACTACAATACATTCAATTTGTATTATAAATAATAACCTACGACAACATATTCAATCTTTATTATAAATAATTGACTACTACAACACATTCAAGATATATTGTAAATAATTAATTACTACAACATATTTATGCTGTATTGTAAGTAATTAATTACTATAACACATTCGCTCTGTATTGAAAATAATTAATTACTACAGCACATTCAAGATGTAGTGTAAATAAATAATTACTACAGCACATTCAAGATGTATTATAAATAATTTTACAGTTGCAATCATAAGTGCTGAAGCTCTGATTATAATTTCTCTCTCGGAGATAAAGGGAGTTTCCCTTAGACCAGATTTCTTTTCACTTTAGTTATGTTCCCTGTTCTGTACAGAGATAATTTTTACGAAATGAAATGTTGCAGAACCCGACTAAAATCATAGACTTTGGATGGGTTGTGTCTTTCACACCCAGCAACACAATAATGTACTCACGACATTAGGCTTGGAAAAGTCGCATTGCTTGCAATTGTGCTATTCACACCCTCCCTTTGAATATAATTTTTAAAAAAAATACGTTAGTCTTGAATGTCAAAGAATCAGATGATAATGTCACATAAAAAGATAATTATCGTGAGCAAAAGAAACAACATAAAAACAGCATTTTATTCTGATGAAAACATTAACAGAAATAGTCGATTCGCCTGTTCTTGTTTTGATGTATATGCGCGTTTTTGTTTACCATCACATAATCCAGTTCACCTCTTAAGACTTTCTATACATTCAACTATATTGAAATCTCTTTCTGCTAGACAAATATTTCAACATTTAGGAAAATGTTATAAAATAAATCAAAGCTTTTAATCCTGAAATAATAAGACATAAGATTAAAACTGATATATTTTGTGTCAACCAATCAAAATGTATATTACTTTTCTAACAGCACCTTCAACTGGCTAACGTTAAAAGCTCCACCTCAAAATTAAGCTTGGAGTTTTATGACATTCAGGACTGATTATGTATTTGAGTTTATACTAACACAATATTGAAAATTTATGCAATTATAATTTAAGAAAGGTTTCTTACTTAGATCAGATTATTATATGTACATCTTTGTTTCAAAACTCATATGTGACATATACATTTAAGCATCGGAACACCCTTATCCTTGTAATTAGAAACAATAATTCGCTTTAACAATTGAAGCTACCTTATCTTAGCAATTATTATTAATTTTAACTTTAAAACGCTTAAAAGGAGACATACTTCAGTTTCTCTCTCATTTTCTGAGCGTGATAGGAAATATGCACTAGTGCTTACACATCTTTGAAACAAATGCGTTGCTATTGTGGTTTATTTTTATATAAAGTACGCTAACGATTTATTTAGTTTTGTGGATTTCATATTACAATTCATATTTGAATGTCCATCTTACAATAATCAAAGACGTAAACTATTACAAACACTTACACGAGTACAAACGATAACATTAAAGATTTGACTCGGCCAATGTAAACTTTAATTGAGCTGGAATATATTGTCAAAACTTCAGAACTACTGCTTTGTTGCATAATGAATTTACCATTCTTTTTTGCTGCTGTTCAAAAATGTATTTTAATATAAATGTTTGTCATTTTCATGATTTTATTTCCTAACTGTGCCAAAAATGTATCCTAAATATTTTAATTTGTAATTTAAACTCACAAAACATTTACATTTTATTTTATAAGAATGGAATTTTACAGCATGTTAAGAAATAAGTATTACTTTAGATGTCAGCTCGAGTATAACGTGTCATGAATATAGCAAATAGATTTGTGTTACTTCAGAAAGTATTGAAATGACAAAAATATAAATATATTCAAACATTAAAGCTTTTATGTTATGACCAATATATATTTATAAATTTTTTGGCAAAAAGAGCTTGAAACACAGAAAGACAAACAAAGAGGCATAGAGAGAATGGTGTCATTAGGATTGGTGTCAGCCAGTGTGGTAACTCATTATGTCACCCCCATGGACCTCCTTCCTGCACAGAAATTCAAAACTTTTATAGACAGTCATGTGCAATAACACATTGAGTCACCACCATCCCCACCCGCCATGGACATCCATCCTGCACAAAACTTCATTTTATAGACAGTCATTTTGGTGTCACCCCTATGATGGTGTTCCCACCACACCCCATCCCACCCATTATGTCACCCCATGGACCTCCTTCCTGCACAAAAAATCAAAACGTTTATACACAGTCATGTGCAATAATTCATTGTGTCACCACCATCCCCACCCGCCATGGACCTCCATCCTGCACAAAACTTCAAGCATTTTATAGACAGTCATTTTGGTGTCACCCCTATGATGGTGTTACCACCCCACCCCACCCACCCCACCCATTATGTCACCCCATGGACCTCCTTCCTGCACAAAAAATCAAAATGTTTATAGACAGTCATGTGCAATAACTCATTGTGTCACCACCATCCCCACCCGCCATGGACCTCCATCCTGCACAAAACTTCAAGCATTTTATAGACAGTCATTTTGGTGTCACCCCTATGATGGTGTTACCACCCCACCCCACCCACCCACCCATTATGTCACCCCATGGACCTCCTTCCTGCACAAAAAATCAAAACGTTTATAGACAGTCATGTGCAATAACTCATTGTGTCACCACCATCCCCACCCGCCATGGACCTCCATCCTGCACAAAACTTCAAGCATTTTATAGACAGTCATTTTGGTGTCACCCCTATGATGGTGTTACCACCCCACCCCACCCACCCCACCCATTATGTCACCCCATGGACCTCCTTCCTGCACAAAAAAATCAAAACGTTTATAGACAGTCATGTGCAATAACTCATTGTGTCACCACCATCCCCACCCGCCATGGACCTCCATCCTGCACAAAACTTCAAGCATTTTATAGACAGTCATTTTGGTGTCACCCCTATGATGGTGTTACCACCCCACCCCACCCCACCCAACCCGTGACATCACTGCAAATAGATAAACGGATGAATTCAAAGACAGGCAAGCAGTTTTATTGAGAGAGAGAGAGAGAGAGAGAGAGAGAGAGAGAGAGAGAGAGAGAGAGAGAGAGAGAGAGAGAGAGAGAGAGAGAGAGAGAGAGAGAGAGTCTGAATTATTATAAACATTGTACAAAATCACAAGAATAAAATTGAAAATTCCTTATTATTATATAATTTGTGGGATTTGATTACTGGCATCCTTAAAGATGTACACCACACTAAATAAAAATGATACAGTCGTTTTCCTTCAAACTACACTATAAACTGACAATTTTCTTTAGAATACAATATACAATTTGGAAAAATAACACATCAAATCATTTTTTTTTAATCTTTGATAGTCTCTTCCTTGATTACATTAATATCATAATAAATAAGAATATTTACATATCCTGTTGACTATTACCACATCGTAATACGAAATTCGACACCTTTGAACATATCGTCCAGAGGGTTCTAAAATATTCAAGTATACTCAGAAATTGAAATCAATATGTATTTAATAAAATGCAGTTCATTTCAAAATTATAGTCACAAATAAAACCCACTGACTATTGCAAAAGATACGAAATCTGATTGAAATAATTACGTTTCGGTTAGAGCTAGCAGAAAAACACGTAACTAACTAGCCTAAGCGCTTTCGACTCTTAATGAGTCTTCTTCCAAGGCAAATACAAAACATATATACGACAAACAAATAAACACAAAAGCGTTGTGTTTGTAAACCTCTACATGGCTGTCTTCACATGTGCTAAAACTATAAATACAACCAGCTTGTATAGACTAGTTGCGGTAACTGAAAACGTTGTATAATTCCCTAAAAGTCTAGAAGCCAAAGCGACATCTATTTTTACTTTTTGTACATATGTAACGCAGATTATATCCCGGATATTTGATTCTATACCGGTTATTCTTATAGTAAAAATTGAAGGATAATAAGAAGATTTAGAAAATGTTAAATTCTACTAGTGTATAGTTTTCATTTTCTAGTCTTCTTGGTTTAGACCGCTTGGTTTCAATGTTCTAAGGCGGCGTATCCAGTATGATTCCTTTTCCTTCCTGGTTTCTGAACTCCAGCTGTGGTTGTTAGCAATAGCGATAAGTATTATATCACTGAAAGTGTGGCCAGGGGATGAGAAGTGTTCTGCGACTGGGCTTCTGTACAGCTTTTTTGTTATCCAATCAGATCTATGAAGGTTTATCCTTTTGTGTAGCTTTTCAGTTTCTCCGACGTACTGAAGGCCACAGATCTTACATGTGATGAGATAAATCACATTCTCTGTTTTGCACGTTTTGTTTGGACCATGTATGTTTAGTTTTTCTTTAGTCACTGTGCTAGTGAATGTCTTGGTCTCTATCATATGTTGACAGGTTTTGCATCTTTTATCGCCACAGGTTCCAGATTGACTAGGTTAGTTTTGACTAGCGATTGGCGTTAGCTTTGCATTGACTAGGATGTCCTTTAGGTTTTTTGGTCTCCGGTAAGCTACTACAGGTTTGTTCGGAAGTATTAGGTTTAGTATTTCTGACGATTGCACGGTTGGCCAGTGGTTTGCGATGATTTTACCTACTTTGGGATTGTCTGGGTGATAGGTCAGAATAAATGGTATCCTATCAACCTTTTCTTTCTGTCCATATCTGAGTAGGTCATCACGGTTTGTTTGTTTGGCCCTTTGGATTGCCTCCGCAATCAGGTCTTTGTCGTAGCCTCGGTAAATTAAATGTTTAGCCAGCTCTTCAGACCTTTCTAGGAATCTTTCATCGTCGGAGCAAATTCTGCGTATCCTTAGTGCCTGGCTATATGGAATGTTCTTAATGCAGTGTTTTGGATGACAGCTGGTTGGGAGGAAATACTGGTGTTTGTCGGTTGGTTTCGAGTAGATGTCTGTGTGTAATTTGTTTTCCACCAGTCTGGTTGTTGTGTCCAGGAAAACATGGTTTGAGTTGGAAATTTCTGCCGTAAATTTTATTGAAGGATGGAAGTTGTTTGCCTTTGATATGAAGTTATCCAGACCTTCACTTCCATACTGCCACTTCATTTCTAAGAGTTGAAAGCGCTTAGGCTAGTTAGTTACTAGTTTCGTACTGTTTTTCGTCAGTTTATTGCATCTATTTTAATTAATCCCTGACACACGTGATCCCTTGGTGGATCCAGTACGCTTGAAAGGGTTGTTATTCGCCATATGATTTGTATTCTTTATATATATATATATATATATATATATATATATATATATATATATATATATATATATATATATATATATATATATATATATATATATATATATATATAATTGGATCCAATTAAATATATCGTTGCTCAGAGAAATTTGCCTGATAATATATGAGGCCTATTAATTAAAATGTTAAGTTTACCCGACAGCATATGAGGCCCTAGCAGTTACAACTTAGAGCTTACTTGACAGCATTCGAGGCCTCGTTAATTGCAGTGTGGAGTTTACCTGACAGGATGGGAGACCATATTAATTACAACATGAAGTTTAAGAGACCCGAGTCATTACAAAGTGAAGTTTACCTGACAGGAAACGAAGCTCTAATAACCACAACGTGGAGTTTAGGTGACAGCATCAGAGGCCCAAGTAATTATCCTACTTGCATATCGCATCACTAAAGAGAAAACTGCAAACAGCTGGTTTTTCTGTTTCATGTTCAATATATAAGCCACTTGGGAAAATATTTACGAATACTTACTTCATGTTTACCACACAGTTCCTATTAATTAATTCGAAAGAAGAAATATTTCAGATATTCTATTTTCATTAATCATGAAAATTAATTACATTCTATTTATCGTGTCTTACTAATTATTAAATGGTAAAATGTCAAAGCTAATTATAACGTGTGCTGTAGAACATGCCGTAAATTATCATCTGGCTAAAAGACACAAGATGGCTCGCTACCTAATAGACACAATAACCCGCTCATCTATTATTTTTGCACATGTTTGTGTTGTTATAGCTCTTGTTATAAGATGATTGTATACAGAGTCCATATCTTTTCGTAGATTTTGTATTAAATGTCTTTTGTATATGTAAATTGTTTTGGCCCATAATGAAGAGTTTACCCGGACCGTTGAGAAAAAGTTTTGAATATATGCTCTATGGAACATACACCTAATAGTGTCTGGTATAAGTCCCTGAAGAATTAAACTCCTATCATCTGACTTAAGCCACGGAATAAAGGACGCTTCATTAGCATGTGTAATTCGTCCAACCAGTATGAGGAAGGAATCCAATCGCGTTCCACGAATTCATGTGTCAATTTTAGACACATATTTCTGAAAAAAATCCACAACTTATGGTCAGACATATGAATATCAATGCTGCTGCTTGATTGATTTGTGCTGTAATTGTTACCGTCAGATTTCTGGAGAGCAATATTTAATTGACATTCTATAGCCAGTATTATGGTAACGTGCTTTTAGACAGTTAATATATGCATTTATGCATGCATGCATCCATGCATCCATCCATTAATCCTTGCATCCATACCTTCATCGAACCTTGCAACCATCCATTCAACCATCCATTCATCCATCCATCCATCCGTCCATCCATCCATCCATCCATCCATCCATCCATCCATCCATCCATACATACATACATGCATGCATACATACATACATACATACATACATACATACATACATACATACATACATACATACATACATACATACATACATACATACAAACATACAGACAGACAGACAGACAGACAGACACACACACACACAAAAGAAAATCCTTTATTATCATACTTTCTTGGTTCCAATTGTATGTTTATCTAATTACCAAGCATTACAAAGTGTTGTGAAATGTTCAAATACATTTACATTTACAGTAAATGCTATGGTATCAACCTGGTTGTTTGAACATCACCTTCATAAGAAACAATTTTCAAGTACTAATTAGTATTGTTTTACATGTTTGCGTTTGTGATTGTAGTTACCGTTTTCCCAATATCAACAATCCAAATGTGCCGAACAAAAAGGAATTCTATACGAGTTCAAATCCAATAATAGTTCTGCTTTTAGTGCTCGACATAGGTTCAATGCTAATATTGTTTAATTTACTCAACAGCGAATTGTCAACAATATTTGAACTGGTGAAACTTCGGAGGCAATCTTCTAGCTATAAAGAGTTCTCACGACATGTGAGATACGATTTACTGTCATTCAAAACATAAACAACAAAACAACCAATATCTGATTGTGTTGCACGATATATATATATATATATATATATATATATATATATATATATATATATATATATATATATATATATATATATATATATATATATATATATATATATATATATATATATATATATATATATATATATATATATATGCAACACAATCAGATATTTTCATTATTAGAAGATTTGGTCTTTGTAATAGGGTCGAACATACATTCCAGCTTCGTGACGTCCAGTCAACAGTTGATAGTCAAAACTTAATTCCTCTTGCTAACCAACAAGTTAAAATGGATAATGGCTTGTCATTCCAGATAATCTTCACTACTACGTTGCAAATTTATTAATCGCTTTTGATGAATATATGTTTTTCTACATCATAGTTGTGTATGCATACACTTGGCTGTTTTGTTGTTTATGTTTTGAATGACAGTAATTCTTATCTCACATGTCGTGAGAACTCTTTATAGCAAGAAGATTGCCTCCGAAGTTTCACCAGTTCAAATATTGTTGACAAGATGAAATTGCAGCTGACTGATTTATTAAGACGGCAAGATGATTTTGAGATTTCGTGTCGGATCTATTTTGAGTTGTAAAGAATGGCGAATTGTCCTTTTTTGTTTTAAAAATCTCTATTGATATGCTTAGGCGCAATTGGTACATGACCTAAACTGGCAACCTTGATTAAATTAAACAATATTAGCATTGAACCTATGTCGAGCACTAAAAGCAGAACTATTATTGGATTTGAACTCGTATAGAATTCCTTTTTGTTCGGCACATTTGGATTGTTGATATTGGGAAAACGGTAACTACAATCACAAACGCACACATGTAAAACAATACTAATTAGTATTTGAAAATTGTTTCGTATGAAGGTGATGTTCAAACAACCAGGTTGATACCATAGCATTTACTGTAAATGTAAATGTATTTGAACATTTCACAACACTTTGTAATGCTTGGTAATTAGATAAACATACAATTGGAACCAAGAAAGTACGATAATAAAGGATTTTCTTTTGTGTGTGTGTGTGTGTGTGTGTGTGTGTGTGTGTGTGTAGGTAGGTATGTATATATAATATGTGTTACTTGACATACAACAATATTCAGCAAGGACCTGTCTTGTATAGGGGACTTTTGTATAAAGCAGAGCTAGTAGAGAATCGTGCCACAGATGGATCTAATGTTAGCATTAACTATATAAAGAACGTGATTTTTATAATATTCTCTGAGATATAGATGTATGTTAGCAACAGCTGACTTACTTGTATTACTTTACAATCATTTGCTTGTTTTGCTGTATTCCGTACCTTATATTAGCAATGTTGGTATATTTAAATAACAAAGCACAACACTTGGGAAAAATTATTTTCAACTTAGACAGGAGCAGGCACTGGTGAGAAACGGTACTGAGTTGATAAACCTCAAAGCAGAGTTTAACAGACGGCTATTTATAGTACTGTTATGTGATGGATGCGGGCCTTTCAAAACTTATTACATCTCACTGCATCACGAACGCCTTAAATTTTATCTTATCCAAGTCGAGAGGAAACTCATGTAATAAAATTTTATGTGGGGAAGTGTCCAGAAATTGGGAGATAAGATTCCGAAGGTAAGAGTGATGTATGGTTTGATAAAGCATAAGAGGTTCCAAAACAAATTAGCACAATTAATGTTGTATTCTCCAATTACAAAGCAGACCTTGAAAAGATTGGCTATCATTATGAAAAATGTTGATAATTTGATACGCAGTAAAGGGTTTAACAATTATATCTATATTCGAAATTGGGATAAAATATGAACACAAACGCCGATAATTTGCTTTTTTATCAAAATTCTGACAATTTGAAGCAAATTAATGGCATCAAATTTTATGATCCGCCGAGAGAATCGACGTCTTTGAAATATCAAATACTAAAACTATCTGAAAAGCAAATGAAAAGCAGCCTTTGTAGCAGTTTCTAGAACAAATGTGTTGAGGAGGGGATCGTACCATCAGGTTAAAGATTGAAACTGATAATTTATATAAGAAGCTGAAAAGAAGAATTCGAAATAATTATATGGACGGTTTATTTCATGAAATCTCTCTAAACATATGCGGGATATTAGCAGATAAAGAACAACAACAAAAATCACTAAACTTAGGACAACAAATGGAAAATGTAAGGGATGAACTAAAGAAGAAAATTGTAATGGGCAAAGCCTTTTCAACTTTGTTGAAGACAAATACCAGAAACATACCAGAAAATATATTCAACGAAAAATAACATACGTTTGAAGCAGAATGAAAACCTGAACAGTTTACAAAGAGCGAAGAGGAAAAAACTCAACAAGTAGAAAAAACTGGACAACCTATACTATATAAACAACCAAAAAGCAGAAAAGCAGCAAATTATCACAACAACAGAGTAAGAAACGGCAAAAAAGGAATTATTCAAAACTAAAAAATCTACAGCAAGGAATATTAATACACATATAGCACCTCCCAAAGCATCATTAAACCAAAGAGTCAACATAAATAGGAATTCCGTAAATTCAAACAAGAATCGACATGATGAACAACAAAGAATAAACTTGACGCCTTAGGGCACAACAAAGAAGACATACGTAAAAGATGGGAATCAGAAACAGTAACCAAGAGAAAGACATCGACAAACTTGGCAAAGATTCTACAAGGTCTAATACAGACGATGTCACAAGACAAAATAATAGGAGATTCCATATATTCAAAGTGGAAGAGACTGGAAGAAATATAAAAGCGAAAAGAGCGAACAAATCGAAGAAAAAAATATAAGAGAGACAAAGAAAGCGTATTAAGCATAGAAGATTAACTGATAATGACAATATAGTGCTAGGCAAAGGGCTATACTTTGTCACAAACCAAAAAATCACAATAAAATTAAATTAGCTAAAGAAATTTTTAACTTTTATAGATGCCTAAAATTAAATGAATTTCTTATGATAAAGCATACAACAATTCAGACGTCATATAGGATTCTTCTTATTCTAAAAATATGAGTCATTTCAACACAATTAAATCATCTTTATACTACCCAGTGAAATTGATTGGTTTTTTTAGATATTTATATTGACGCGATCACAAAAGTGATATTACCTGGGAATCATCAAAATCGATATTATATTAATATTTCTAAGGACGAAATTTAAACAATGTTATTATTATAAATCAAGAAGATTATGTTAAAGAAGTTGAACATCAATTAAATAAGGAAATATGCTACGAATGTATTAAGAACGACCAATCAATACAAATTAAATCGAATTTTTCTACATGCATTAATATGATCGCTACAAATAACAATTCTATATATGAAGAATTTGATTCTCCTAACATACATAAACCTCAATTGTACATATTATACCCAAAACTCACAAAATTCCTGACCATAATTTACTTTTTAATTATCTGGAACAACCCGTTATATCAATTAGTAACTCGTATACTGAAAGCATATCCAAATTTATTGATAGTATTTTACAACTTTTAATGAAATCACATTATATCATACATGAAAGATGCTACCGATTTCATTAAGCAATTAAAGTCTATTCCACAGCTATCTGATAACTCAATCTTAGTATCATTAGATGAAACATCAATATGTACCAACATTCCGCATACAGTTGGTATTAGATGTAAATATTTTCTTGATAGCAATCCAAAAAAATAGCACACTATCTAGAGAAGATATTTGTAAAGTAATAAAGCTTATCTTGTAAAATAATTATTTTCAATTTAATAATTCAAATTACATCCAAATAATGGGTACAGCAATGAGTAGTTTCATGGCTCCATCACACGCCTCTCCTTACATGGGTAAACTAGAAAAATATTTCCTTCGAAAAGAAAAGTTTAATCAATCTGTTTGGTCTAGATTTTTAGATGACATATGTATGATCTAGAACCATTCAACTGAAGAACTGGAAAAATTCATTGATCGCCTAAATCATTTTCATCCGACGATACATTTTACGCATGTTTCATTTTTAGATATAAATGTAATTAAAAATATTGATAACACTATTTCTACAAATATTCATGTCAAGGAAACTAATAGCCACCAGTATGTGGAATATTTTTATGCCATCCCATGTCGTGTCAAAACGATATACCATATAGCCAGGCCAAGATATACCAACGCATTATTTTAGATGATTTTCAATTACAAAATTCTTTGAATGATTTAAAAACATATTTCCAAACCAGAAACTATCCTAAAGGTATTATTGATTCTGCGATGAACAAAGCCAGTAATCTTACACAACATGAGGCTTTAAACACAGCAAATTGTAAAATAAAGAAAAATATAGTTCCTTTCACAAAACAATATAATCCTTCATTACCTAATATATGCCTTATTATTATTAAAAATTGGAATCTCTTAAATTTATCAAATAAATACAGCGTAAAATCACTGAACAATAACTAACCAATTCTTGCTTATAGAAGACACACGAATTTGCAAAATTTTATAATTACAATAATACAAAAGGGGTATTTTCTCTACATTAAAACATTAACTGCATATCAACTGATGTGATGATAATTGATAACCTCTAAA
This sequence comes from Potamilus streckersoni, assembly GCA_016746295.1. Taxonomy (NCBI): domain Eukaryota; kingdom Metazoa; phylum Mollusca; class Bivalvia; order Unionida; family Unionidae; genus Potamilus; species Potamilus streckersoni. The sequence continues at coordinate 163,595 of JAEAOA010000976.1, read as the reverse complement.
AAAAACGTGATATGTGATATACAAATTGTTGGACAAACACTTCAACAAGTGTCTAAGAGAATGAATAGCCATCGCTTCTATACATAAAAATCATAAAGATCCTCAGTTTTCCTGTAATATTTCTACACATTTTAATACCAATAATCACTGTCTACTAGATTTTGTATTTCATGTCAATAGATATTGTGCATGTAGACATGAGTAGACTCATAAACGAAATTTATTGGATTCATAAATTAGATACTTTGTATCCTAATGGCCTTAATACTAATGCAATATATAAAACTGCATAATATTATTTTTAATTTGATAAACTGTATATCCCTTATAACAATACAATTATATGTATGATATTTTGTCTCTATTTTATTTTGTTATTTTAACAATTATATCTTCAGAATCCGTACTCAGTGAATGTCAAAGTCAATTCAATTTAACATGTGTTAAAATATAATTTCAATAAAGAAACATTATTCAGAGAAACGAAGAGCAAAACAAATTTCCACTTAAACATTAGGTCAGCTAAAATTGGAAATATTGTATAAAACGTAAATCGGAACACTTTTTAGTATTGCTCATTCTGAAGACTGTGGATACATCTCGAAGTCGTATACAAGACCAATCATATTAAAGTCTTGATTTTGCAACAATGTCCATAGTGAGACAATTCCGATAATCTAATCAACGCGTGCATCCAAGAGTAAAGGAATCTTGCCAAACTATTGACATAGCATTTTACCAAATACACTGACCAGAAGCGTCGATAAATTGCTCCAAGGAAATTCTTTTCGTTTCATTGCAGATACAAATATTATGTATTGATGAAACTTTCTTTTACGAATCGTTCTCAGATACCATCATTTGCATATCTAAACAAGTCCAGCTGTCCAATCTTTTAAAGAAAACATTCATTTTGTAGAAGTATGCTGTCCTGACATCTTCAGCTTTAAATATCCAATCAAATGTTCTTTTTATATCATATATACGAAACTTCAATCAGATTGTTTAGATTTGTTAAAAATATTATTAGGATCCATGAGATCGGAGTAAGTCCAATCTAATTACATGCCACGTGTAAGTGTAAGTTGTAGTTCTAACTATTCTGGAAGTAAGGAGAAGCTCCAACGACTTTCTTACTTGACTAATTTTGACTCTTCTTGTCTAGAGGAGATAAATGGTCCTGGATATGGGTTAGTCATGCTTTCTTAAAAATCGTGAGTTCGAACTTATGCCAATATTTCATGGAGACTGTTTGGTGATTGCTAATTTCTCTTTGAATCACTCGAATTTATTTTGACTACGTTACTAAAGAATATCACTGGACCTTAGAGAATACATTCATGCAGTTTTCAATACGTGAAGATGAAAGACAGACGTGAAGATATATGATATACATCACAGGAAATTGCTGCACCTGACACCAAAATGTTCACTTCGTCAAAGAAAAGGAATATTTAAGACAGGAGAAAAAGAGACAAAAGTAACGATACCAGTTGTCAATGACAAAACAAAGGACATTCGTTTTCAAAGTGACCCGAAAAAGAAAAAGGCAGAGTTTGCTATCAGAAGTAGAAACAAAAGAATAACCAGAGAAATGAAACACTCTTGGACAAGAAAAAGAAATAATAGGAGAGAGTGGGCCCATGCCATTAAAAGAAATTAAACAGAGAAAAACAGTAAAAATGAAGAATAACTGATGTGCTTCGTAATTTCATCATTACTCTGATTTTACAATGCTTTTTGGATTGGCAGACACAACTGTATTTTAAAACTTTCAGAACATTTTCTCCGTCACTACTAAAATTCCGACGTTTTGGACTGCTTTCAGTCCCAGCCAAGTTGTTTTGACCATCTTTTCCCAGATTATTTTCAGTCTCTGATATAGTTAGGTACAGTTTCGGAAATGTATTGCTGTCCAATTGTGTTTTAGATTTGTACGGATATTGTCAGTCTCCACTAACGTCCTGTGCAGTTTACACGCTGAGTTTTGGATAATTTGTTTGATGTTTGAGTTCAACCATTTCTAACAACTTAATCCAATTTAAGGTCAGAACTTTAAATAATGTTATCATTCATACATACTGACTGATGTTGTGATTCAAACATATTTCGAGACAATGTAGAAATCTAAAGATTCTGGAAAATAGTCCAAACAAGACTCAAAACTTTTGTTCATTCACTTGAGTTTAGTATAGTCTACTAAAATACAGGATAAGTTATTTTCATGCATGTTCCGCAATGGGAAACAGATGGAAACTTTTTCCCCGCATCCTATAATTTAAGTTTCAGATTAAGTCGAGAAGCAAAATCTGTGTGAATTAATAGCAGACATCGTAGCGATATGACTGAAAAATTGGTAAAGCTAAGTTAAGAATCCAAATCTCTCACTCACAGAACAAAATTCCGAAAATATAAAGTCGTAGCAAGCGAATACACCATCTAAAATTGAAATTAAAGGGTCACAGGATTAAAAAAAGGACCTTCAAAATTAGATGGTTCTAAAGCATGCTGAATACCAAATGCTGGGGAAGCGGAGATTGCTTCGTATACATTATACATTCATATTACTTCATTTCTTTCTCTTGCCTACTCACAAATGAGACAACGGAAGGAAGTCAATCGAAGAAAGAAAAATACCGACCTAGCGACGCACGCAACCATGTAATAAAGTGAAGTGAACTGATTAACAATTTTAATGTATTTATTTCTTTATTGATACATATAGCAAACATCACATTCTCGATCCTATTTATTCAACACTGTTATAATTACCTGGATTGAAGACTGCACGCAAAACCTATAATGCACTAATTCAGATGAGAGCTTGAGTGAGTGAACTATTTCTTGTGGATTACAAATGCTTGATATCTCAAGGTTGCATCAAATCTGCTTTCCAAAAAGAGTCTGGGAACTCATCATAACCTTATATATATATATATATATATATATATATATATATATATATATATATATATATATATATATATATATATATATATATACAGAGAGAGACAGACACAGACAGACAGACAGGTTGAGAAAGAATATGAATATATGCGAAATCATCTAAATTAAAATAACAAAATTATTGTCAGTTTTATTAGTAATATTAAGAATACCTCTCATGATTACATTTATTCCAGTTGATAATTTGAATGGAAAGCAAACTGAAAGAAAATATATTGCACAATATTTAATGGGTATTTGTGATGTATTTCTGCACTGCCTGCAAGTGCTTTTCATTATGCACATACATCTTAAAACGCTAAAAAAGGTAATTCATAGCACTAAAATATATAAAATAGGCATGCTCGTTTGTAATTGATGCATTGCTTTCTTGGTGTAAAGTTGTAACAGTTATGGGAATACCCATGATGATGATGATGATGATGATGATGTTTATAATAATAATAATAATAATAATAATAATAATAATAATAATAATAATAATAATAATAATAATAATAATCATCATCATCATCATCATCATCATCATCATCATCATAATAATAATAATAATAATAATAATAATAATAATAATAATAATAATAATAATAATAATAATAATAATGAGGACTTTTTATAGCGCCTAATCTTTAGCAACTCTAATTGCTTTACAACATTTGACAACACTTAAAACATATATAATGATATGATTACAAAATATAAACAAACACCAGGAAATTAGAAAACAGAAAACATGCTGTAAAAATTTTAAATAAGGAAACATTATTAGATCTTTATGTCTGTTCTGGCAGATGAAATAGGTCAATTGTAAGAGCGCTCTTGAATGAGATCATTGTGTCTTTGTGTCTATGTTCATTGGGCAATTCGTTCCATGTTGCTGGGCCCTGGTATGCTTCATAATCTGAATAATGAGAAAAACGAGTGTCAGATGTATCTTGCTGGTGTGTACACATGGATAGGTATGTTGAACTGGAGCCCGTCAGTGAAATGTAGTACAGAGAACAAATTTTGTGTTTAAATCTGGATCGAATGGGTAGCCAGTGTAGGGTACAGCGGTAGGCGTGTTCTGATCGTGGTCCTCTATGGATGATCCGAGAAGCTGTGAACATTTTGAAGTTTCTGGAGTAGATTTTGAGACGAACGAGACAAAAATGAGTTGCAATAGGCCAGTCTTGAAAGTACTAAGGAACACACGAGTGTTTTAGCGGTATCAACTGAAAGATTCTTTTGAATGGAGCTGATACGTCTCAGCTCAAGACATGCAGACTTGCACATATTCATGACATGTTGGTGAAGTGAGTGAGCACTGTCGAGAGTAACACCTATCTTTCGTGCTTTGTGAATTTAATATTGGTGTTGCTAATATTTATTGTCTGAGGCAACTCGATGTGAATGAGAAGGTCTTTGTGCTGTTTTCATAATGGTTTCAGTTTTATCATCATTTATCTTGGATGGTAACATCAACTTCAGTTGGGTAGCTAGATTTGTATATTTGGGTGTCATCAGCATACAATCGATGATACACTGGATGATGATCTATGACACTTGAGTGGCTGAGTGTATAGAATGAAGAGAACAAGTCCAAGAACAGACCCTTGTGTACCACGACATAGATCAACTGGGCTGGAGTGTTTTCCATTTGCGGACACAATTTGTGTTCTGTTGACCAAGCAGGACTTAAAACATAGTGAGGTTGTATGGTGAATGTCAAACACATGCTGGAGACGATGAAGTAATATATCATTGTCTATTGTGTCAAATGCTGCATACAAATCGTGAAGAGGTGAGGACTGTAATCGTTCCACTATCCAAAGCAGAGAGAATGTTCCAAAAATATATAATTATTTTAACTATTCTATAAATCCAAGTGTCTATTCCATGAATGTTCTTTCTGAGCACTTTATATTTCCAAAGAAAAAGATATTTGAATTAAATAAGTTGAATAAATTAATTATACCTCAACTGAAATACTAGACACAAAAATAATACAATTGATTCAGCTCAGATCTTGGAGCGCGAATAAATAATTTCTAGATAAACAAGATTGGAAAGTCCTCTACATTTCGTCTGGTCACAATTAACATTTTATATTTTGAACAAAAAATATTACCTGATGGAAAAAATTATTCTGGAAGTTTCCAAATGTTTACAAGAAAATAGTCTTAGTTATCATTAGAAGGACTGTTAGTAAAATTATAACATAAAAATAAACATTAAGTAGACCTTGCATTTCATGGGAAATTTCCAATATCCTGGACACAGAATGAGATAAATATGTTGCTTACACACCCCAAATCAGTGATTCAGGTCGGTAGAAAATGTACTTGATTTTTGACAATAACAAGTCGAAAATATAGTTGCCAATAGCACAAAAAAAATAAATAAAATAAGTTTAGAAAAAGACACTAAAAAACAATGCAAATTAAATATACATAACAAAGAAACAATTTGTAAACAACATTATAGAACTAATTTGTGTCTATGATTTTAGATTATATTTTGAGGAAATTAATACTTGTAGGTTAATATGTTTACTTGGATATGAGTTCAAGACTAGTTTCCACTTAGAATTTCGTGGTCATTACTAAACTTTATTAATAGACCTAACCGTATTCTGGAAATTAACTTTCGATCCTCATATAATTCCTCGTGTTGTTTTTATTTAAAAGTTGTTTACATCAGAATTTTCTTTTCCTATCCTAACATCTTTTGTGGGATCTGTCTTTTATTTGTGTTCAGTTAATATTTGATAGGATTTATTTATTTAAATAATTCTTTAGAATTATAAAGAGATACCGATTAGTACATTCGGACTAAATCACTACTTTAGGATTATTGGGAATTCATTTAGTGACATGTTTGAAGTATATCATTGCGATACATCAATATTGTTAGCACATCAACATTATTCCAGTCTATTGGTACATCCGCACCTGTAAGATTGGAATTCATTCGGAATACTATATACTTTGGAAACATGATAGAACAGTTAGAACTTTTTGGGATTTAATTCACTATCCTGAAAATTCTTTTTAAATTTTCACTTGGTGTTCTACAAAAATAAATTATTTGTTGAATTTTAATAGGCTTTTTGGTTTTTGCTCTTTTCTTTTACATAGTCACAACACTATTACATTACGTAGTTACATTTATAGACAAGCTGGTATGCAGACTAATCTAATGCGTGTGAGAAAAGCGAACTTATTCTGGCTCATAACTCCATCAGTTGTGTGCTCTTCTGTTTCTTTTCTATATCACTGTATCACGTTATTGCATAATTTCACATATCGAGTGTTTACCAGAGAAGACATTTCTAAATGTTGTTTAGGATCATCCAAGTCTGAGGTGGCACCAACTGTAGCATGCTTTATATCCATATCTTTTTAATCAAATCCTATGCCTTTTGTAAATTTTCGTCCTATTATAAAGAAGTCGTTTGATGAAACAAACAGTATTTGAAATGTCTGACTTTATACATTTTTTCATCTTTCGTAAGATTTTAATTCATGTAATCTGGAATACTTGTGTCATTTGTTGTTGTTGTATTTAATTTTATATTTGCATTACCTTTCACGATAATTATTTTATGTTATACAGATCAATAGAGAACTTGATTAAGCAGGACATCACGGCATAAAAAAGTCACGTCATGTTATTTGGAAAACGACCCAATATTTTATTACTTGGGCCTTATGGGAGGAATAAATCAAGCATAGGAAAATCCGGTAGTCAGATAGATCAAATTTTTATTAACATTATATAATGCCTGCATCCTCACAACAGTGGTAATGATTGCACTGCCTATTACTAAGTTTGAGCAGTTACTAACGGTGTAACATACACAGCAAGTAAACACGTGTCTCAGTTATTTGATCCAAACGGCGCAAATGATGAAAATGACGAAATATAAGGAACGATATAAACACAGAAGAATCATAGAGTTAAACGAAAACAGAAGATGCACTCAAATACCATAATAAACGATTGAGAGATCTAGATTTGATTAGTCAGATATTTCAAAAACTTTCTATTTTTCTACTCATACAGACGATATTTGAGAGAAACCTTAGCATTCTAATCTTAATGGTTTTTACAAGTCATTTGATAAATAGATACCTTATAACTATGTGCAATGATTAGTGCAATGATTATCTTGTAATCCGTACATCTAGATCTAGCATATCGTTGTATTACATAAATCCTAACCGTCCAACATATTAATTAACCACATCATCATATTATATACACACCAAGTAGAATGAAATCTAAAAAAAAAACGCTCGGAACTATTATTATGACTGCACCTGATAAAAATATTTTGTTGAACATAAGCATTCAAATATGTGTAAACTTTGTAGTTATCAATCTGGGAAGAATGCTTATGTAGGACCCAGCGACTTTTATGGTAGTGTTTTTATTTCAAGTTGAAGGTCAAAATTTGCATGATGTTTTGATGTTTCAAGATTGGTGGTGGTTTGTATTTATATGTCATTAAATATTCATTCTAGAACCATACTGGCGTTTGAGCTTGGTATAGTATAGGTTATAAACAAGCAGCTTACCTAATTCTAGCCCTTTATAGTCACCATATATTTGTTTCTTAAACTGACATTTCGTCCTGGATGTTTTAAAAGACACCTCAAATATTATAAATGATTTCAGCCATCTGACATACCCTAAAATTGAAACCAAACCAAGTCAACGTACATTATATTTGTCAATCCAGCGTTATAGGGATACAACTCTTGCATCTGTGAAAAGATCAAATGTGTTAATTTTATTATAATGACTAGATTTGCTAATTGGGATTTTAAAACAAAAATGGTTCTTATGACTGGAATGACAACCGTTGGGTTTTACTATAATCAAAAAGGTCACCATAGGATATCAACCATCATGAATGACTGCCTACAAAGTATTACATCTAGCACTGATTTACATGCCAAATGGAAACATTCAAATTTTTTCAGTACAAATTGTTACCTAGCCTACTTTACTTACTCAAAAGACCTACGTGGGTTTAGCAGTGACTCAAAGCATACCTTTTATTTTCAATATCCCCCGGCAGTTGACAGGTTACACAATTTAGATGAATCCATTTCGGAAGCTTAAAGGAGTATTTTTAAATGCAGTCATTGACACTTGCAACAGTACTAAAGCCCAACTGAAAAATAACATGCCTGAGAACATATATTGTTTCACGCCATATGTTATGTAAATGCAAACGTTGTATTTCTATCTATCTCTCGATCTATCTATCGATTGATCAAAACTAGTTAGCGAATGTTATTCGCCTTATAGAAATTGGGAAACTCATGGGACTTATTAGCTAAGGCTGACTAATTAGTTATCATAGATACATACATACGTACGTACGTACGTACGTTAATACATGCATGCATGCATGCATGCATACATGCATACATACATACATACATACATACATACATACATACATACATACATACATACATACATACATACATACATACATACATACATACATACATACATACATACATACATACATACATACATACATACATACATACACACATACATACACACACATACACACATACATACATGCATACATACATACATACATACATACATACATACATACATACATACATACATACATACATACATACATACATACATACATACATACATACATACATACATACATACATACATACATACATAAATACATACATACATGCATACATACATACATACATACATACATACATACATACATACATACATACATACATACATACATACATACATACATACATACATACATACATACATACATACATACATACATACATACATACATACATACATACATACATACATAGTGTTTTTAAATAAAATAAATGATATGATTTTTAAAGTCGACTGCATAGAAATTGGTCAAGTACGATAACTTGTTGCTTTATATTGTTACAATGTCGGCATTTACAACAACATGTGACATGAAATCTCCGCTTGCGAAGTATATATAAAAAGTCACGAGACATGCAAAAAAAACCCAAAAAACAACGAGATACGTCAATAAAAAAAACTTGACTGGTTAAAATTAATGCCTCCCAGTTTTGCATATCATAAGCGATCTAAGTAGATGCCAAATGTGACCCATCATGAAGTGTTATATGCTGTACGATACTAATGTAAAGTTCTTGTTTCTCAATGACCGATATTAAGATACATTGTGTAATCAATAATTTAATATTTGTTACTAAACTAGACATATGACAAATCGATTTAGATAGCTCAGACATTTATATAACCCTTACCAGCGGTTCCTTACCAAATCAATTGAACAACGCATCTCATGGGAGGTTAAGAATGTGGTTGAGCTACTACATGAACGATTTTGTCAATCTTCAGAGTGACACTGATCATTTTGGTGTGGTTCTTTGCATTTGCATTTGTCAATTTTGGAATAGCTGCGTTAATCAACAGTAGATTAATTTAGTCGAGCAATATTGAATCATAACTAAAGAGTACAGAAAATAAAAAAGCATGGTTAAGTTTATAAAATTGAGCACAGAAAAACAATACGAAATATCTTCGCCTAGTTATCAATATTCCTTGCTAAATATAAAACAAAGGCTCTGTCATAACTTATCACATCAGCCCACCCCTGTAGGAGATTAAAGAGAAGTAAAAATATCCAAACATCTAACATTTCAAGCATAACGAAATGGTAAACGCAGCCTTGTCATGAATGAACAAATCTTTTGACTGAGCGATTTATACATCGTAATAGTATTGTCGGCACCATGATATAATGTCTAAAGACCTTTCCGAAAAAGTGTTGGAGTCGAGATTGCTCAGTGGTTAGTATGCCAAACTCACCACTGAAGTGGTGCGTGTTCAAATCCTACCATCAAACCAGCCTGGGTCATCTATAGGGGTGTATCCTTGGGCAACGCACTTTTTTTTCAACTTGGTCTTCACTAAATAACCCTACTTGTTTTGCTGTACCATAAAGCTCCAAACCAAAACAAGTGTTATCTCCCCTTAATCTGATCTCTTTTGTGCCTAATCCAGCTTAAATATTCAAAAGCGATATAATACCACTTCTAATCTGTATTCGTCGTTATAGAAGGTAGAATAAAATTAGGGTGAAGGCTGTGGAGTTGTGTAAAATTAATACAACTCCAAATGATAGCAATATTGCCTTTCTTGACGATATACACTAAAACTCAAACTGAGTAGTAATCCATTAATATGGTATCATTTAATTAGCAGACGAATCACCAAGCTCCAAACCCTCAAAATCCGTTGCTTTTAAAGGTTAACAAGCAGACTAATAAAACAGGTGATGAGGTGTCATTTCTTGTTAATTGATCTGTTTGTTGTGTTGGTTGTGAAAAGACTATTCTAGGCATTCAGGTCGTTATCATACTACAATAAAAAAGGGATGGAGAAAGCATGTGTAGACTATATAACCAACTAAATATACGGATTTTGCCATGGAGAATATGTACAAACTCTGAGTGTATATTCATAATCATAAATTACATATATATTTTTTTAACAAAATATACTTTCTGGACAAATTAAAATTTTCAAAAGCCAAGACTAGTACGTAGCCTTATTCGGGCCAGCCCTCTGGCTATAGTTTGGAAGGAAAATATGAGTTCGTTTTATACGTTGGAGTCTCTATCCGTAGTGGTCATATCACAAAGAACTGAAACTTCCTTATCGATGTGTTGTTATTCTGTGAAAATGTGACATCATGTTTTATTTAGGAATCGCTTGACTATGAGTACAATTTACAGAACCTCTTTAGACTCAACATGATATTCTTCTTGATTTTGTTGCTGGAACCAAAATAGATTCGGGTGACAAAAACATGTTGCTTTACATAATATACATTTTAAAATATAATATTCATAAAATGAGAAAATCATTTTTCTATTAATTAGAAAAGAACAATGTTTTAATCATTTCTTTAAGTGGTCACGATTTACCTAGCTCAGGAGGTAACATATCAAAGTGTCAGTATGAACATTTGCTATTTTTATATAACTATGACATAGATCTAAATTGTTTCAGAAGAGCAATATGTAAGGGTCTATACTTTGTAAGAAGGAAATATCTGTTTTTTATTTGATCCAAGTTGATCTGATTAACCAAAATGAAGTCAAGATACATACATGTAAGAGATACTGTAAAACCTGCAGAGTCAAATGAAAATAGGGCCACCCATATATACATATTTTGTCCCGACATATCTACAGCTGAAACTGAAAAACTTTGGCAGACAAAACTAACTGATTTTCCCAACCGTCTGATGGACAGATAAATTAAGAATACACATGACACTTTCAATAGGTTCTAGTTTGTATAGCGCATGCAAGTTTCTGTAAAGTGTTCCCCTTTGGAGTACGACATTTTCAGCATAATAAATGGCAACTGACTGTAAATTCATAACTCCGAAAAGGATACACACAGAAGAAAATTAAACAAGTTAAAAACTTGAAAATATTTGTTTATATTAACTTTAGAATTAATTTGAATTGCTTTCTTTCCTGATTCCTCGTGTGTGTGTGTATGTGTGTGTGTGTGTTTGTGTGTGTGTGAGAGAGAGAGAGAGAGAGAAAGAATTGCTGACGTAGAAGCAAATACGACTTTAATGAACCTCGCGCTTAAATCACATTCATTAGTTCAAGAGGTGTTTTGATACTTCTCAAACGATTGGAAAAAAGTAATCCAGAAACATTTTACGATTTAGCAACATAATGATATCTGATCGATTATAGAAAACCTGTCCATAATGAGATATTCACAAGAATGTTTATTAAGGCAACAGTTTACAGAAACCACAAAGTAGGTCTCAGATGAACAGTAAAATCATTGTTGTTTTAATTGTTTTATAAAGACAGACATTACATCTGGCTTGTTTTGAGAACTCTGCCTGATACCCATGATAATACATTGCATATCGCTGTCATAAATTAGCTACCGTTAAAAAAACAACAACAAAGAAACGCAAAGAAACAAACTGTCAATTAATTTGATCAGCAATTTCATTTATATTACTGGAGAAACAGTGCTGGGCCTATGAGACTTCACTGAGGGACTTCTAATGTGACTGTAACTGTCGCTGATGTATGACGAGTTATTTTATACTATCAGAAAAGGAAGATTTAATCCAGCTCAGAATATCCTCAAGGATTCCAAGCATGATTGTTTAACTGGTAATCAGTGATGAAAGAGTGTATTGAAAGATTTGGAAAATACAAATTGATTATTATGTCTGTTATTTGTTCATGCTCGGTAATGTCTGATACTGATAAAGTTGTTAAAACCCGCATAAAGGGACCTATTTTTAAGAATTCATGTTGAGTTTTATGATCTACCGTACGGTAGTTTAGTATTGTCAAATGCCCCTACATGAGTGGGTTAGTGTGACTAGCTATTTTTCATTTTTTAATTTTTTTAGTGCAGACGTATCCATCACAGCAGATTGCTATAATCAAATTATGCTTGTCAGAACACCCAAATAAATATTTTATCGGAGCGTTATGATATCCCTACACGATTAAATACGTGCAAATAAACATGATACTTGCCAGAATTATCTAATATTATCTACTAACGCACAATATAGTTAAAAACTGTAAATGAATTATCATGTGTCAGGATATACTGGTGAGGTACACTCATTATCTTACAGAGATCATAATGTAAGCTAAACATGAATATTTAAACTGCGAATACATTTTTCAGCACCATTACATTATGAATCCTTAATAATGGAAAGGCTTTATTCCATTTTAAGAATTTAATGTTTGCAAAAATATTGACTGGAAAATTTTGTATCCATCCTTACCTTGACATTTCGCTTCTTGTAATATTAGTATCTTAGAAAGTTATTCAATTGCAAATACTTTTACCGCTGAACGATCACAAGAAGTAGAGCAGAACATAAAATATACTTTTATTTTCTGGTCAGTGGGATCAATCCATCTTAAGTTAAGGTAGCAAAATAACAATGGTCCATGAATTACGCTTATTATAACAAAACAAAGTACACGTCTGCGGCATGATGCCCCAGTGCTAGACATCACTGTAAACTGCCACACTGCAGATATCGTAGCGATATGACTGAAAAATTGTTAAAGCTACGTTAAAAATAATAATTACATCACATCACAAAAACAAGAAGATCTATTGAAAAGATCACTCGCCTTATTTATTTATCTAAACCGATAGTAAAATATTGAATATGATTCCTGCAGAGTACACAAATATAGACTCAGTAAATAAAATTATTACAGAAAACAAATACTTACACCACAGTTTTGTATAGTACATGATGTTGCAAGAGCAGTTTTGTTTTTGGCTGATGTATAAGAAGGTTCACAACAACCTTCGTGATCTAAATAATTGAATGTGAGAACGATATTAAAGCACCTTTGTAATGCATTTAATAGTTACAATCTAGTTAAATCTCCAAGTTGTAATATATACTTTTATTTCGATAGTCGATTTTTTTTTTGTTATAACAACGGAAACATTATATTTTAATTTGCCATAACATGGCATACGTTGTTTTGACTTAACATGTTTCTCTTTAATAAAGTATAACGAAATGATTTCAGGAAATTTTGGTTAAGGAAACAAATAATTATATGTCAAAATAGACTTATTGAAGAACAAATTTATATCGGATAGAGTATATTATATCTTCATATAACCTGACTAAAGAATTAGTAAACTCCGATAACGGCTACATCAGTGGGTATTTGTCAATTCCTATTTGCCATGAAGTGGAAACATATCGTGAAAATACAATGTTTCTACTTCACTCCTAAAATATTTCCTTATATCTACTTAAGAAAACCTCAGATATCCTCTGTAAGTTCTTCTCTTAAATGGGTTTCACATTACCAAAGAGCTTTCAGTTATATTGATGAGAAACATTTGACGAATTTATGATCAAAATTCTTGATTTAAAAATAAAAATGAACATGGATTTAAAATCTAATTTCACCTAAAAACTAAATCTGCTTGGAAATAATCTAATTTAGTGAGTGGTTCAGCTATCAGTGGAAACTTTATATATCGTAATCTCAATACACCTTTCAAAGATGTAAGTATGTGACATATTTATGTCTATTACATGATGGTTACATCAAATAGGCGTATGGCATCCAAACATTAAATACAAAATTTAAATCTAAGAAAATATGGCAAACAAACACAAAAATTAATAAGCAACATGAAGCAGGTAGGACAATTGGAAAAATTACTATTTTTAAAGAATTTTAGGACATGTCTAGCTAATTTTCATGGATATAGACACATATTTATTCTAAATATCAGAGAACAGAACAGTCAAATTCATTCTATTCACTCTTGGAGGCAATAAATATATACTAAAATATTACTAATCTAACCTGATTGCAAATCCGTGGTGGTGGAGAACTTTCAAGTCAATATGACCAAACTTTCAATATAATTCTCATTATTTCATTTTCTTGTATTACAAATTTATTATTTTATTGTGTAAATTGTGTCTATATCATCAAAAACAAATGTTTGGAACATTTTTTTGTGCATCACCACCGATAACTACTAAAATCATGAGAAATATTACATGAACCATTTTAACCTATATTAAGTTATATAAAAACAATACGAAATTAATCTGTCCTATAATAGTAATGGGGTCATTGTAAGTTGACCACAATTATTTATTTTCAAAGTAATATTGATTAATCTTGATGGGTGCTTTTCTTTTGATATCAGTGGAAACCTTATTATCTCGTCGTTTACCTCTATAAGAGAATATTACCCACTAGTTAAAATTATCAGACAATTGCAAAATGAAATTAAAGTAAACCTAGAAACTGGCAAGAACAGTGATAGCTCCGCAAAGTCATAAGGAAATACAAGAAAAAAAATTGAATGGAAAAGACTATAATTAAGTCTTTAATTGGATAATTACATATTTTCATTTTCATTGCCACATCTCCATTATAAATATATTATAACAGAGTGCTTTATGATAGCATTGAAGTTTATTGTCTTCTTTATTCTGTTGGATCTGGCGACAAACATATCGGAATAATGAGGAGATATTGTATTGTCAAAATGCTACCATAATATAAATGTCACCTTGGGTTTTATTTCAGTCAAATGAAATGCAAACCGTATTTGTCTAGTGATCATGTGTGAATGACGTCGCCTTTTGTCCAAAACCAACAAAAATTCAAATTGATATTAAGTTTTAACTTTGATCTTAACAAAGGTTCATAAAAAGCAAATGTAATAAGGAGAGCTTAAAGTAGGTGAAACACTGTGTTGTTATGACAACTAGGATATCAAATTAAGAAATATACGTATCATTTCTTGCGATAAATGCTTCTTTTTTAAATTGCAAAACTCAGCTTCAAGTATTTTGACAATAGGCAAAATGTGTATAAGAAGAAAACCAAAACAGTGTCCCCAAAAGTCATATTTACGTACCAGTTTAACAGTATCCCCAAAAGTCAGATTTACGTACCAGTTTAACAGTATCCCCAAAAGTCATATTTACGTACCAGTTTAACAGTATCCCCAAAAGTCAGATTTACGTACCAGTTTAACAGTACCGAAGCTGAAAAGAAATTTGCAATAAAGGTACTACCTACCATGCATTATTAATGTGTCGAACATAAGTCATTTCCAAGTCAAAACCATAAACTTCCACACCGATACCAAGGTTATGCGAATAATATATCATGGGGATTTTCTATTAGATATAGGAGAAAGATTGCAAGATTTAACTTGATTTAAGACCAAAGGCCTTTTCAGTTATTGTAGTTAGGGAAAACATTTTTCTAAAGTATTTATGTGTACTTCAATCGATACTATGGGAAGCCTTCGTCCTTATATATAAAATTATAAGTACATACCAGACAGAATAGACAGTGATATCCCTGGATTCTATAGTAGAATCTTGATAATAGTGGGCAGAAATAATAGTTTAATACACACAATACTATCATACAGGTTAGAGAAATTAAATTCGTACTCTATCGAGTTTTGAACACAAGTCTGCGAGTAATCGGCACCCATCGCCATGCCTGCACGCACCAGCCCATATACCGTCACGACTAAACACGCATCACCAAAAAGTGATGGCACTGAGTCGGTGTTATACAATCTTGTACGTAGCAGACACATTCGCATGACGACCTAGTAAATAATTCTCATATGACCGACACCGAATCGAAACCACGACCTCCCAAATCCGAGGCGGATGCTCTAACCACTAGACCACCAGAGCTGTCCCCTCCCCCATTTGAAGAGCAAAATTCGTGATTTTGCTATGTCTGAATTTTGAAGCTCTATCTCAGGCTACTGCCTAAACATCGTCAGGTGAACCCTTCAACTTACACTCCCTAGTCTATTTAAACAAACAGCAACTACCTTTTCCCTACCCTTAATATACCGTACCTGGACCTGGTACTGTTGAACAAACAATGGCCATCTCATTAATCGTCCATTTGTCAACTTAGCTAGAGCTAAATAGGCGAGTGGTTGGTGGTCAGTTTCCAAAATAAATTTGGTCCATAACAAGTAGCGTTGGAATTAAGATCTCCCAAAAATAATCTCCAAGCATTTTTCTTCTCAGAGAGCGAATAACTGTTCTGCAGTCGAGCGTTTCCTACTACCATATGGAACCGGAAATAAGTTTCCATCATTTGTCTCCAATATCTTTGCTCCTAAACCTGTCAGAAGCATCAATGTGTACCTCAGTCAATGGACTAGCAATAGCACTTAAATTATCAACATGTAGACAACGATACCCTGCTAGTCCAAAATGCCTTTCGTTATTTATATATTTTTTATTTTCATTCTAAATACAAAAGTATAATATATATATTGATAACTACTCTCGCCGATTCTCCAAGTTTTAAAAAAGTAAAAGAGTCACTAGTTTCAAAATTATAATTAAAAACCTTACATCTATCTATATTTGAAATGTCTTTTGTTAGTCATTCAGAATTTCAAAATCTGAAAGAGACATGAAGAAAAAATTATTTATCATATGTCCTAAACTATTCTGATTTTATTCAATAAAACCGCATAAAAGTTTCTTGACTTTTCTTTAAAATACAAGTGAATTCCTTGGGAATTATTCCTTGACCTTTTTTGTCTCATGAGATCATTCATGCCGTGATAAAAATGTTTTTTATATATCTATAAAACTATAGGGGTCTTTTAATATAAATAACGCAGTCATATGATACGATTGTATTACACGGCATAAACAAGGCTCATGATACTCAAAGTATCAAAAGACAGGTATGTTTTAATACTTCCTGCGTTTTAAAAAATAAAGGCGATTTTCGTCATTTACATTTTGGAAGACATAATGCTTGATATGGATACGAGGATCACACGAGAATGACAAGAGAAATGTTAAATTCATAGAGGATCTCAAATGGGTTAAGATTTAAAATTAAATTTGTGAAACTTGTTGAATAATAACCAGATTTTGCGAGCCACGCACATTGTTCAAAGATTTTCATAAAACGAGTTTCATAAATTTAATACTAAATCATTTAACATTTAAAATTCTTTTAATCATACAGATTTTATTTCGGTGGAAAGCATTTCGAAAGAAAGAAGAACAAATAATTTGTTGTTCATTCCGACTGAGATCATGCACTTTCATTTGTTTTAATAGTTTTAAACAAAGTTGAACAAGTATTGACGCTTAAACGTTGATTTTACTTTGTCACAAACTATGACTCTAAGAATACGTGTCCTTCTTAATAAACATAACATTGTACACATAAAAAATCATTTTTCAACTCGGAATGACCAATGCTTGTGACGTCAGATTGTTAATACAGTACCGGTATAAGTATATTAGAAGGTGTATGTTTACCCTAAACTAAACATTAACGCCGTTGCAATATTCATGTGAAAGGAGAATTACTGGATGAAGAAATTCCGATATTTACTGTAATGTATTTGTGAACGGATATTATCATTATTTGATTGGAACAGTAAACTACCGAAGACAAACTAATTTTATTTTGAGTATGAATTGCATCATATATTTATGTAAATATGTTTGTTTCGATGATAGATAGAATGTTATCACTCAGGTAAGGTCGTTTTTAATTCCGCCTCTACTTAGATTCTAGCTGGATTCCACGGATTGTGGCACCTATCACCTCTCCTTCATGGACAAATCCCCATATTATCCAGACTAAGTTCACATCCACACGTAAGGATGTAACTTTTGTCGTGGATATAGACATTGACGCACAACAGATGCACTGGCTTAGCGATTAAATAATTTACTCCCATCCAAGAACGCAGTCACTCCAGGTTTCTCTTAATAAAATTACGGCAAGGAGATAGTAATATAGTGCTTAAATGAATCTATATTATGTGCTTAACTTTTGTCCATGACTGTACATTGTACACTGATAACATTTGTGTTCAAAGCCAATCTATAGGAAAAGGTTGTTGAATTCCTTAATATTTTCATATGATATACGTCAAGTAAAAATTTATATAAATATGGATTTGATAAACAAATAACTCATTCCCATTTTAGATTAGTCTGTCAAATTCCATTAGTGATAAGACTTTACATATGTAGTGCTCAAACTAGATTTTATTCCAGAGAAATTATTTATTTAAATTTATTAGCTGAAATTGAATAAGCGCTCATTGACTTTAGATTAATACATTACTTTGTATTTTCCTGAATTCATTAAAAGACATTGTAGAATACATCATTGTGCTATAACAGAATATTCAAGAAATTGAAATTCATTAGGAATATTCTGTATTTTCCACAAGTGATAAGACATTTAGGATTATTTCTAATTTAATTTACATTATTAGTGTCTTTTGAATTTTCATTTTGTATTGCAGGGAAATAAATAGCTTGCTAATTTTACTTAAATTGTTGGTTTCGCTTTCTTTCTGTCATATATTTGAAGACCTAGAGTAGTACCAAGACAATTTCAAACATTTACATCATCCGTTACGCAGAGTGGAAAGCGCCATTCATGAATCCTACAGGATGATGCGTGATTATATGAAATTAAATTATGTATGAAGCATAATCTCGGCTCGTTCAAAGTAACTAAAAAGAGTGAAGTCAACAAGCTTTGTAAATTTTAACAAAACAAAAATATTTTCTTTGAAAACACGGTAAAAATATGAAAAAGAACTTACTTTTTTGAATACAATCCCAAAATTGAATTCTGGATTCTAAAAGGTATACGTCATATCAATAAAATGTCCTAAATGAATCCAAGTTCGAATCCCGGCAAGATTCAAAGATGGCGGACGATTACATCAGATGAATGCAGCATTGATATGTAAAAAATTCCACGTTGAATTTTATGTATCACGAAAGATCTAGTAAAAGTTATACCTTCGATTTTATGAATCACAAAAGAATATTCCGGCTTTAGAAATCTGAATAATTTCCAATAAATGTCTTAGTCCAAGAATATGACAAAGAGCAGCACTTGTAAACGTTTCCCAGAGAATTAATTATTAATTCCCAAGAATAGAAAAGCTCATAAACAAACTCATCTAGCAACAACAAAACGAACAGTGAACTGTCAATGTATTGTTTTACGATTGATCTAGAAAACAGAGATAATGAGTATTTAACCTCACTAAAATGTCATCCCTGACCTTGTCGCGTGATCTTTTACATTTGATACATACGCTAAGATAGTTTTATTTAACAGCAATAATAAAAGTGTTGATAGCACATGCTAATCATGCAGTTAAGAATGACCTTAATACTGACCAATCATTCTGAACTAAAGTTAGTTAAAAAATAATGCAAATGTAATAATTTACGCTCTATACAAACATAATTTACTTGAAAAAAATATCGAATCTCGTGAAAATAATCATTATAATAAAATTTAAGGAAACAAAAATAAAATGAAAATAATTATAAAACTGACACAAGCAATTATGTATGTATGTATGTATGTATGTATGTATGTATGTATGTATGTATGTATGTATGTATGCATGCATGCATGTATGTATGTATGTATGTATGTATGTATGTATGTATGTATGTATGTATGTATGTATGTATGTATGTATGTATGTATGTATGTATGTATGTATGTATGTATGTATGTATGTATGTATGTATGTATGTATGTATGTATGTATGTATGTATGTATGTAATGTATGTATGTATGTACGTACGTACGTACGTACGTATGTATGTATGTAATGTATGTATGAATGTATGTATGCATATATATATATATATATATATATATATATATATATATATATATATATATATATATATATATATATATATATATATATATATATATATAATTTTTTAAAAAGTCAACTTGTTGATTTTCCAGGGGAATAAATAATTAAATCCTAAATTCAGACGAAGAATAAACAATCATGCAACAAGTAAAAAATAATATACCTTGTTCCTTCAAGGTGTTCGAATGACTCTGCCCGAAAAATATTAAAATTGCGTATTAAGAACCATAGACATCATTTCAAATCTCGAGAGATTGGTCATATGGTCACTTATTACAAAAACTGTTTTGTAACATTTTGTGCGCAAATAATATTTTATATCCATTTTCTGGTTAATGCTTCTTTCGTATGAAATATGAATAGTATGCATTCTATATAGAAAGGAAACGTTGGTCTATAACGAAATGCCTCTCAGAAAAGCATTAAAACGTTATCAGTGTAGGTTAATAAAGACATCCTTGCTTGCAATCGCTGACATTTAGAGAGTGGATGAAACCTAAAGAAAAATTTTCCGCAATATTCACATTTAAGATTTTACATATGTATGGGGGTGTAATGGTGCAAAATTGCCTTGAGATAATTCGCTGTACTTTCTGTCCGGGTCAGAGTGACACATAACCATTGAGTTTGACATATGGGTTAGACTTCCCATAAATTAATGACTGCAAGTGGTGGAAACTGCTCTATTTGGGGCAAGAAATGAATTTTAATTTGGACTCTTGCGGTGAAAGTTTAGTGCCAGATAAGAGTGCATTGTTCACGCAACTTCAACAGTGATAAATGACAAGAATTTAAAACAAAGCAGATACAATTTTAGAAAGTAGTGGGCCATATGAAACAGTTGTTATCAAATGATATTTTCCAGAATAGTTATTAATAAGGGCGGTCTAGAGAGGATTATTTTAACTTCCATTGGAGTGATGATACTTATTGGCGGTTAACGAAGTAATCCATAGTTGTGATGTTAAAGGAGGAGTGTTATATTCTAGATGAAATTTTAAAGTAATCTCAATCAAGATATGATCAGTCCAAGTTTTTCTGAATAGGAGGGTTCCGAGATAAGTAGAAAGTACTCTTCTCGTTATATAAATCGTACTAGTAACATAGGGTTCTGGAAATTTGGGAGTTTGAAGTCAGAGAAGAGACAGAGAGGGAATTATCTAATGATAAGCGAGTGAACAATCGGAAAGGGTCCAAGGTTGATCTCAGCTATATAGCATGTGTTAACTGATTTAAGTTTATAATTATATGTTTAAATCAAGCTTCAGATTATAGCTCGAGTTCAGAAATGATCGCGAATGTTATATCATTTATGTATTCAAAGAATGCCATGCATTATTTCGTTATATAAATGAGTTCATATTTTGTTGTGTGTACTTTAAATCGTGAATCATAAAGACTTCGTGTTTTGTATGAACTATGCTAAGAATTGATTTTCTGTGTCTGGAAATATATGTCAATGAATCACCAATTAACAAAGTAACGTAGTTAGGACCAGGAATGAAGTCCATTATTTCGTGTGCAATTAAGTTGTAAATTCTCCTCAACCAAGAATCGAAGAACATTTGCCGACTGGCATAGCTCAGCTAGCTAATATATAGTCACAGCGGGGCAGTAATAGTATCTGAGAGGTTTAATTATGTCATGGTCTCAGCTAGAAAGACATAAATTCACGCTAATATGGATGCGATTGTGTATTTTGAGAGAAATGACAATTGTCAGTTGTGGAATTTTGACAGACGATATCATGCGCTGAACGAGTGGGAATATTAGTTTGTCCCAAGAAGTTGGGTACTATTGCTTAATTTTGAAAGATGTAGCTCCCTACCTCTATTGCACATTGGAAAAGGGAGTGTAAGCTGCAACCAATATAATAATTACTCGAAGAGGAGAGACAGACACATAGACAGAGAGATACAAAAACGTTGACCTATCACAGCATTGATTTGGAATAGACTAAAAGCATCCTTTGATGCTGTCATGCCAGCAATATGAGTTCCGTAAGTCATTTGATCGTGCGATGAAGTTTGATATATCAGTTTAACAGAGATTGTTATTGGATTCGCAAAAAATGTTAAACTATATTTCTGAGAGAAAATGAATCGTTCGAGTGCCTTTTTTGATTTCATTTTGTTTATCTAATTGATTAAATTGTTATCTTTTACATTCAGGATCTCGTGTTATTATATGCTCATCTTTTTTCTCCGTTAACTTTACATTGTCAGAATCGTTCAATATCCGGCGATATTGAACACCTTCATATTGCACTCCCACGTGACTGATGCACGTGAATGAAGAACTACTTTCTATAGTAAACAAAACAATGGACGCAGATGCCAGTACTATAGATTTATTATGTTTGTCGGTGGATAAAGTAAACCAACTGTTTGAACCATTTGAAAGTAGAGATGCCAAAGTTGAGAATGTGGCTGAATTCATAGATTCACAGAAGAAATTTTCAACGAAGCTGGCGACTGAACGTGATATCAGAAATGTTCAGCGATGGCTGTATGAAATATACTGTAAACAAAGAAAAAAGGAGTAACAATTATTTTAAACAATGTAAAGAATGAATGAAAATAAAATTACATAACAAAACAAAAAATATGGGGAAAATATGTAATGAATTGTATAATTTGCACATACCAAACCGTTTTTAAAATGAAATACATTAATCAACATTGCCAAATATAAGAAAACTGGTTTTTATGTCAGGTGCATTGGATTATTGAATTAAATATAACATATTCGCGATGCAAATGTTAAAAATTGCAGGTATTATCCGAGACCAATGGGGGTTAATCAGCTTGGAACTCTGATAAAACGAGGAGCCGAAAGGGCACAAATCCAGGGGAGAATTACCAATCATTCTGTAAGGAAGACTACTGTGACAAACCTGTCAAAAGCTGGGGTCCCTCCAACAAAGATAACGCAAGTGACTGGGCATAAAAATATGTCATATATAACTGTAATAATGAGAATAAATCTACTTGCCTTTTTACCTCATTAATCTCCTCAAAATGTACTTTGTACTTTGTGGACTCTTTCTGCTAATAAGAATTACGTATTTCCAAATACTGTTACACATCTGTGTACTATAATATATAGGCCTATAGAATCCAGACTACATTGTTGAAATCGAAATCACATTCCATAGTAGACTGTACGGAACTCCGCAACAAATGAATCTGTTGTTCACAAAAAATAAACAATATTGAAACAAGCATCTTCTTAAGAATTTATGTTTAAAAACATTCATATTTTTCCAGTTTACGATTCCAAACTATCCGTGGTAGAACAGAAACAGTTATGCAGATTGTTGTCATCGCCAGTCCCTAAAGTCACACGTACATCGTGCGGAAAACACACAGACGAAGATAATCAGAATTTGGCTGTATTGACAGAGAAACAAAATCTCTCAATTCCTGACCAGCTGGGAACTTTGTTCAATGGCGCAGTCATTCATAATATGACTTTAAATTTCAATTTCAGATAGACCAAAATGGGATTTCTTTTTTAAATGAGCGAGCGCGCGGTACGCTATTAAGTCAAAAGGTCGATGGGCGGAGCTATATGCGTATAAATACTATTATTGTGTATTGAAGGAGAATATACGAATGTCAACTTATTTATTTTAATGATAAAATAATAAATTTTATTATTAAATATATTTTTTGTGAATTTTATTATTAAGTCTTTGGTAATGAAACAAAAATGAGCATATAATAAAAAGGTTATTGCATTTGAATGGGAAAATATGAACTCGTTTTTTCGGATGGCTATACTGCACTCCCAAGGTCGTGCAGTATAGCTATCCAAAAAAACTCGTTAATATTTTTCCATACAAATGCAGTAACCTATAATTATTGTATTATATATCTCTGTTCAGATCTCTGTTACCTTATTAATTAATTTCACATCTTTTTATTGTTTATTCGATCAAGGCAATAACAACTAGATAACGATAACCGAAAACAAATCAGTGGTAAAGATCACACCATATCAAACAATTACCTTTGTGACTCAAAGAATATTTTAATACATTGGAGATATATGTATTTTTGCACATCATATGCAAATTTAACCTTGATTGAAGCGCCTATTATCAAAAAGTTCTACCTGTTCCAAATCTTCCAACAAAATCTTTTCATGCTGGACCTGACAAACTTTTTCAAGGCTATAGTTTTAGGAACAACAAATTGAGATTTTAAATCCCAAAATTACACTTCTTAAAGTTCAACCCTTTTTCTCAAAATCTGATGTCAACTTTCCATATTTGTACTCAAGTTGAAAAGATTACCTACTAGATGAACCAAAATGACCCTTCGCTCACCCATTGGCCAAAGTTGTTCTCAGCATACGAAGCATCTGGTCGATATTGACACCAGCATCATAAATACTACTTTTGTCTCATTAATCTTAAGTCCTGCTAATGCATTCGTGACATTCTATTTGGACGGTAGATTGATAAAGATTGCAAGGGTTTAAGTGTGTCATCATCAAGTGAATTAAATAGTCAGTGGTTATTTAATGATAAGGGCAGTGGCCATACTCTTGAGACACCTTTACCCAGGATCTTCGTGAGGTTACAGAAAAAATAAACTAAAAGACCGTAATTAATGTTGTTGAGATTCGTGATAATATATTTGTCTGTCAATCGAATTTACCTGTAAGATGGACCAGGATGCATAAATACTGTACCGGCTGTTTTAGTACAATTTGGTCGATTATTACTGACCACCCTAACATCATTAGAGTAGATCACTAACTGCTCATTCCTGGGGATAACAAACACTAGCTTAATCATTCCACTCGCAATATGGTTTGCTGAATTGCTTCTGCATATTAAAGAACTCGCCACATCATAAAATCTCTTTCTTGTTTTCATACCGTATGAATTATGGCAGATTAATTAAGTGAAAGCGGTAAGCAGAAACGTTTTTATGTCGCTGAGCGATGTCGATCATAACACACCGAGAATACATGTTTTTATCCAAATAATGTGAGCAAACTTTAAATTCTTTATCTGGTTTAAGTGATTATAGAATAAGCTTCTTTAAACAATAGGTAACTTTCCTTTTCTGTTATGATTGATAGAGTATCCGTTTGCAATTCATTGACAAGTTTGTGTTCTATCAGTTTGTTATAGCAATTTAACATGCGGATGATGAACTATGACCATCTATTGGAATCTAGTATGGGAATGGGTCAATATGGGTATCTATGAAGTTTAGTGTATATACAACCTTTATAATACGAACTCCTTCTACCGTAAATAATTCTTTCATGACGTGGTGTGATTTATTGAACGATTGGAATACGTTTTGCTTTTGTTTTGAATTAAGAATTTCTGCTTAATTTAGGCGCACCAAAAGTGTGTGACGTCATTGATGCCAAGTTGAGATCTGTTTTTACTTTATTATGGACAGTGTGTGACAATGAGATGTTCCGAATCAACAATATTTGATAAATCTTGACAAACTACATGCCATGATTTCGTTGATATAGTTTCGATGAAGTGTGATAACTGAGTGTTCACCTGTCAAAACTATAAAGAGGGCTTGAAAAATTGCTCACCATTCAACGGATGAACGATAAGACTCGTCATAAAGAAAATTTGAGAAGTTTATGGTATGTCAGCTAATATTTTGTGTAGAAAATACTTGCTTTGAAACTTCGAAGAGCCCCTTCATCAGTGAAGTAGCTATAAATTGTGCTTGGGTATAATCTTCATAGAGAGCAAGTACCGTTATTTATCGAGCTATTTTGTAGCCTTGTAAATGCCCTGACAGCAGTCTAGAAATGCGTGATTCTTTTGCAATATATCATCTTGTTAAAAGCGATCTCATTTAGAGAATGAGAACATTTCCATATCAGCTTTATTCATATTAATGTGTGTGTGTGTGTATGTGAGAGAGAGAGAGAGAAAGAGAGAGAAAGAGAGAGAATTATAAGGAATATCTATTTAAAAGGATAGTTAAAGATTTTCTGTTTTCTTGGGCATTTAGTTTCGAGGAAAAATTATCCAACAATTGTTCTCCACGAAGGCCCTTTCAATCTAAATATCACTATGTTAGTTCCTTATTTACTGACCGTTGATTTCTTCTGAATTATTTTAAGTTGACTGCCATTATTGATCCAATTAATTAGTTTTGTGCTTTCGCTAACCAAACTTCATATTAATGGGTATTTAAATTATGTGCAAATATGTGACCGAACATAAAAGAGATATAGGAAAAGAAAAAAGAAAGTTATAAGACTGAATAAAAGAATATGTTAAATTAATCAATAAGTGTACAAGAAAAGAGACCACATAAAAGAGAATTACGAAATATATCAATCCAAAAATAAATGAGAATAACTACGGAGATAAAAAAATTAACATTACAGGAGTGTAAGATTATAAAGTCAAATAGAATTTTACTCGTTTTTCAGAAAAAGACACTTCATTTCAAGAATGACAGATGTCACTTTTGAATAAGGGTTGAGTGGTTATACATGACGGAACTATAAAGCAATTATCTTCTGAGAATAATTCCTTCAGGGAGCGTACCAGGAAGTTTAAACATAAATCATAATCACCCTATTTAGAGATCTTTAGGTAATAAATATTTGTTTTTTCTGCAACATCTGATGAAACCTTTTAATCTATCAGATCTGTTTATTGTATTCCAGTGACGTTTTTGCACACGTTGTAACGTAGTGAAAATATGTAATGGCTGTGTATGATCTAAAGAAAATTAGTTTACTGGCAAAAGTAAGCAATTTAGATGTAATTTAGACTTGCCTACTACTCTCATTATATAATCTCATGGACTAATGAACAAGTTAGATTGGTATCTTCCATACAGCATGTTAAAAAGCAGTTTTGAAAAAGAAAAAACACAAAAGCAAAAGGTAAGGACGAAATAGCTGCGTAACTTGAAAGAGTATAGAGTTGTAGTCTTCTGATTACAAATGATATTCAGAATTAAGTTGACATTATTATTAACGGTTAATATAAGAAAGTAGTTTTCCCTAATGCATAAATGTGCCGATGACGTCACGCAGCCAACGATATCACGCTCAGAACAGCTATCCTTCTGCACCATTTTGAAGCTCAGTTTTCCTCGTTGGTGAGCGTTCACTTTTTAAAATATTTATTAAATTCTCTTTTAGTTCTAATAAACCAAATGCCCACACTATGTGTTTAACATGGCGCTTTCACTGGTATTTTGGCGTGAACTTCACTTCCTAAAACTGATGATACTTGTTTTATAATAAAGAGATGGGTCACTAATGGAATTAGGACACTATGAGAGTCAGTGGTAATTGCACATAATAGGTCTTTATAGCTATCCATGAGAGTCTAATATTACTAATGTGACTATAACTTACTAAAGGAATGAAAAATAATGGGAATTTGAACACGATTAAGGAACAAACACACATATAATATCAGACACTTGCCTTCACCGACAAACATTTTTACAGTCCAACACCCACTAATAAACTGATATGTATATGCGTAAGAAATAGGCAAACGTATGAGCTATTGAATAAGGCAAAATATCTTTAATGTTCGAAATAAAATAAATTCACTGATAGTTAATGTATTCAGATTAACTGTAAAAACAAGGAACAAAATGACGCCAAAATTAGACTTGTTCAACATAACGAATGAAATATTTGCGTAATTATGTTTTATGTATATTTCTATTTTTCAATAAAAAAAAAAAATTGGTGAAGATTTTAATGCAGCAAATTAAATTTACTGATGGAAAAACATTTATTTTACAGACAACCACATTCTTACGAACCAAAAACCCAGATTTATGAAAGAATGTGTCTAAGGTTGATAAATAAGTACACGTATACGAATTTTGCTTAACTATCGATTTCTTTACGTCTGGTATATTACTCAATAAGAATAAACAGGAGCGGACAATGTTAATTTTGACTTGACGGAGAGACAATCAGATGTATAATGACATACAAACACTTACTTATATCCAGACAATTCAACACCCCGCACATATAAAGCATCTAGGTCTATACAAAGGAGGAAAAAAAGAAAACTTATATGCAGGTTTGCTTTATCATTTATTTGTATGCATATTTTATATTATTCATAAGATAAATTATAAATTCAGAATCTAGAATAAAAAGAAATTCACTGAGTGTTTTCTCCTCCTACAATTTAGAATATATCGTCCAAGTATGATAATCATCGTCTGATATTATTTATCAATATCACCCTATATTAAATTCTGTTTTTAAGTTGAATGTAACCATCAATAAAGGGACAAAAATTGCAGTTTGTATAATATTCAAATATAGTGTCAAAATCACGTTCATGTTCACCGTTGCATCGAAGACGACCCATTGTTCATAACTTGAAACTATTCCGCGTTGCGTAGGAAAAACATGGTCAAACATAAGTAAGAATTTAACTTAAAAAATAAATAATGCTTGCACTTATAATGTAATATGGACGCGTAACGTTTTTCAATTGAGGGATGGATTTTAGTATTTGATATAGTATTTAATATTAAACTAATATATAAGTAAATTTATGATAATTTTGGCAGTCATAAATTATTGTAAAACAACATAATACTTCTCGTGAAATGTACATTTGTAGAAGCCACTCACTTGTAAAATCTCAGCAGTCTGTTCTTTTGGTGCAATTCTTTCAAGATGAGTAGCAATTTTGGCAAAGGCAATCATATAATCGGCATAAACAGTGTAAATAATCTAGAAAAATTCTGAAGTTACGCGTTTGTTCTGGTGAGAAATATGCCTTCATATTATTTACAATTAATGCAAATAAAATAGGTGATAAAACACAACCTTTCCATACCCCTACCAAGGCAGTTAAATATCTCTGTCAAGACGACAGTTTGGCGTTTTCACACAAACGTTAACATTTGCATATATAACTTTTAGTATCGGTAACATCTTACTGGTAATATTTTCATTTACTAATTTATAAAAAAGTAAGCTCCTGTCAATACGGCCAAACGCTTTTACATAATCAACAAAACTAGCATAAGACATAATTCTTTCTTTCCTTAGACATTTACATATCAATGTTCCTAGGGTTAATATATTATATATAGTCGAATATCCACTTCTAAAACTAGCTTGTTTTTCACCATAATATCATTCTCTTTGATCCAGTTGGCTAGTCTATCATTTACAACTGAGGTGAATATTTTGCTGAGGACAAGTAATAGACTAATAACTATAATTCACAGGCATATTTATATTTCCCTTTTTTGGAATGAGCGCAATAATAAGAGCAGTTCAACATTGGAGAAGATATATAAGATCAAATAATTATAAATAGAAGATGGAAACTAAGATAAATACCGTAATATTCCTAGTCGCTTTAAAAATCACTCGAAAGGTCATCAACTCCACCTGATTTTCCCGACTTTATACGTTTTATAGCATGTTATACTTCTACATCATTTATTTTGCAATTCAGATTTCATGGCCAATATTTGTTTCGTTTAATCTGAATTTTCGGACCATCTCATATTGTATATTAAATAATTCTGAAACATACTGGTATAATCAGTGATGTTAAATTTTCAATTCGCGAGTTTGCACATTTTAAAAGTTTCAGAAGCGTTTCGAGTGTTTGTCTGAAAATTATTTTTCAAGACCTGCCGTTATCTTTTCTCTGTTTAGGCTGAGTTTGAGTCTAGTTGTGTTTCTGTACATACTTCTGCGGTGCTTATGTAAATCCCAACATTTTTCATCTTATTTCTAAAGTTTTCAAGTTCATCAGGTGCGCAATACTTTGCTGCTTTACATTCTAAATTGTGCAAAATTCGATTTTTGACCGAAGCTCGATCAGTTCTTTCTTTTAAGTCATTTTGATCTACTTTTGTTCTCTATGCTGATTTATAAATACAATCCATGA
The DNA here is from genome assembly GCA_016746295.1 of Potamilus streckersoni. NCBI lineage: Eukaryota > Metazoa > Mollusca > Bivalvia > Unionida > Unionidae > Potamilus > Potamilus streckersoni. The sequence goes on along the minus strand of JAEAOA010000976.1, from coordinate 133,401 downwards.
AAAAATTCCAACCAGAATCGAGTTGACTTTGATTTTCTTTTATCATTATGAGTATAGCATTAGATTTTTTCCGATAGTGCAGTGCTGATTATATATATATATATATATATATATATATATATATATATATATATATATATATATATATATATATATATATATATATATATCTTAAGAGAGAGATAGAGAGAGAGAGAGAAAGATAGACAGGCAGAAACAATGTTTTGTTCAGTAGTAAAGTTAATAAAAACAGAATCACTTATATCGACTGTAAATATATTAAAATATTTTAATTACCTCTTTGTTGGTTCGTCATTTTGCTTAGTTTGTATGCCGCACGTTTTTCATGCGCTGGTATGTGAATCGCTAAGCGTTCAGTGTTCAAGAAGCTAACCATGTGTTTGCAGTGCTCTACTTTCTTTACTAAAACCATCTTTCATGTTTATATCATAAGTGTGTCTTACATTGATTTAATCAAGTTGAATAAAAATAAAAACTCACGAAAAGAATACAATAAATTCATCTATATGCACAGGTAATTGTGAACAGCCACAAAAGGCACATAACTACATTTTGTTGAGGTTACATTCGGCTGTGATGTGAAGAGTTCATTCACTCGGTCAATACACAGTTGCCTGTAACACTAACAAAAAAAAATTAGAAACGTTTTGCTTCCTGAAACGTTTTTGATGTTTATGATAGCCCTCTTCAAAGTAAACACAACTATGGTTTCAGATTGACTGTATCACGTACAAATTTTGAGAAACATGGAATTAAGTTTCATTGACTACTTCATGTTTAATCGCATAGAGTTTCTGACACAAAGCATAAGCTTAATGGGGATAAAAGTGTTTTGCTCCTGATTTTTATTTGTACTCAGTGTACGGTCCATCTCATTGCAGTGTCCGACAATAGTCAGGCAGCTTTGATGGATTCAGTTGCCCTGATACCGTTTTTCCGTTGTGGCAATGTCCGGGTGAAACCTTTCATAATGTTCGTCACTAACGTCTCCAAGATTTGTGGGGAAGAAGTTCAAGTGTGAATGCATCTTCACTGACATATTGCACTTCAGGGTTTTGTATGCTTTAAGAAATTTGTAAATCAGCTTAATGTAGTTTGGTGCTTTGTGGTTGCCAAGAAAATTTTCAACGACATCTTTGAATGTTTTCCAGGCGATTTTCTTTGGCCCCACTAACAGATATTCGAACATTGATGACGTGTCTGATATGTGGCCCAATGAAAATGCCTTCTTTAATCTTGGCATCAGTTATTCTTGGAAACATTTGTCTCAAATAACGAAAACCTTCACCTTCCTTGTTCATCGCTTTCACTACATTTTTCATTAGTCCCAGTTTTATGTGAAGATGAGGCAAAAATATCTTTGTCGGATCAACAAGTGGTTCAATTGCCACATGTTTCTGTTCTAGAACCAAATTCTTATGGAGTGATCTGTTCTTTATAATGTAATGTGATGCTTTATCACGGCTGTCCCATTCACAGATATAACTACAGTACTTGGTATATCCTAGCTGCATTCCAAGTTGCAGAGCCACTACCTTTAAATCTCCACAGATGTTCAAGTTTTACTTGGTGTACTGGATGTGCTTCAATAACAGTTCCAAGTTTTCATGTTTCTTTCATGTGTGCACAATAGCCAACAGGTATTGAAGGGTGGACATTGCCATTATGTAACAAGATAGCCTTCAAACTTAAAAGTAATCAATCAATAAAGAGACGCCATTCTTGAGGGTCATACTCGCAAACAAAAGTTGTGAACAACCCTTTAATGTCAGTACAGAGAACAATGTTGTCTGTCTGTGTTAAAAGCTTTGTTAAATCATCTTGATGACTTCAAACGACAGACATTTTTGTATCTTTTGACAGCAAACACCATCCTTGCAGTCTTGAATCCAGTAGTTCTGCTTTTGCTTTTGATAAACCTAACTTTCTCACCAGGTCGTTGAATTCAAACTGTGTTATTAGATGAGGTTTACCAGACATGTGTGGTTTATAATCCGCATCAATGTCACTGTCCGTGCTCAGGTGGTGCATTGCATCATCTTCATCTGTTTAGCATAAGCTCCATTTCTCTGGAGGTTCTGGTATCGGAAGACTGTGTCATGTGGAATTGGTCTTACGGCTGAAGGCAGAATTGAATATTCAGTTGATTCCTTATTTTTAGAAGAAAAACCAGAAACATTAGTCAGTAACAGTTTGTTACGTGATCCTTCTGGTCTCGCCATATTATTTTGACAGCAAACGACATTGTCTTCCGAACACCTCTGAGCCAACCTCTAAGATCGACGGAACATCTTGCACAACAAATGTGAGGAGCCCAGGCCTTGTCTTGATCACCAATCTTACAACCAACTACCGTTCATATACTTTCTTAACACGTCCAGTCATTGTGTGTCTTTGAGGCTTAAGCGTGTACTCGCCACGAATGCAGCAGAACGTTTCACGGCTGTTTCGACATTGGCGAGACATTTCTGCTGTCACCAATCGTCCCAAGTCTATAACTAACTTACTTCTAACGTAACTTATATTAGACAATGCTATGATTTGAAACAATAAAATACATACAAACTGATATCAACGTAATATGTAGGCTATCATCTGCGTATGCGTGCTGCTTTTATAGCCTTCTCAGGCAGCATCTATTCAGCCTAGGAATGTCCGGGCATGCACATGCTGTATCAGTTCCACAAAAAGTATGCAACCTGTCATCAGTACATGCCTGGACATGCCTAAGCTACAAAAGGCATCGTATAACGAGAACGAAATATATAAACTTACAATATGACAAGATCATACAGTTACAGTTTAAAATAAAGATTTACTTCCTTTAGGAAATCTAAAATTCTAGTGATTTGAATAGTATCAAAACGTTCCTGCATGTCGTGTACATTATAGTATTTATCACGCGTAGGTTGCAGGTCGAAACACGTGATCATAAAGTGTTTAACAGTAAATGGTACATTGCAAGGAACGCACTCTGGTGGATTTTCACCTTTCAGTATGTGTGAGTGGGTAATGTATGTATGACCGATTCTGATTCTTGCAATGACAACCTCCTCCCTACGAATAGTTCTGTAGGAAGGAGTCCATTCTCCCAAGATTGGTTTGATGGCATGAAGTTTGTTATTGATTGCATCATCCCATGATACCTGCCACTTTTGACGTAGATACTTTTTGATACAAGGTTTAAAATCAGAAAATGGTAATTTAAAATCCGATGGTTCTAACAATAGAGCCATCATAGCAGCCCGGTCTGCTTCTTCGTTACCTCTAATACCAATATGGCTAGGTAGCCAACAGTATACTATATTGCATGAGGCACAAAGCTCAGAGTTTTGTAACTGTATGATCTTACCCAAACTAATTTTTAACTAATGCAAATA
>JAEAOA010000976.1:0-125000 GCA_016746295.1 Potamilus streckersoni | reverse complement strand
TGTGTTACGAGGTGGCGGTTATGTATGATCTTCCCCGTTATCATTTTCCAGATGATGATCGACTACGGTGTTATTGCCCGGACGAGCAAACAATAAAATACAATATGAAATTAACGGATGGAATAAAAGAAGTCTGAGCAAAGATATCAAACATTATTGATTACCTTTTCTCAGAAATAGTTACAAAATTATACAAAATCCAAATAGCCGTTCTGTTATACCAAAATAACTATTTCATCATATGATCTATTGACTAATCGAACTCAGATTTCCGGCATGAAAGCATCACCTAGTTTGTAATCCTTTCCAAACACTGCTGGTGATAGGTCAGCGTGCTATTTTCCTGCTGTGCAATTCAGAGCTATCATCGTTTCCTTCAATACAAAAATATAGCGCCAAGCCTAAATACATGTCTGGTTATTTTCTTCTCCTGGGATTAACATTATTATCACTTTTTTCTGCATCAGGAATCGTCTATCGAAGTTCAACAGAACTAGCTGTGGTTATAGTATACTAATACGCACTCACACCCTTTTAATATGAATGTATGTCTTTCCAGCTGCTCTCGCATTCCTACTGAGACTAAGACGTAATTAAATCTTTTTAGATAAACCATCATACCCCACTGTGGCTCTAAATGTTCCAGCAGCAGATATGGTGAAGAGACCACTTTTTCCGAGACCTTATTTTTAAAAATTAAAGGTTGCTACCAAGGTTGAAAAATAATGTCGATAACGTTAAACCAAAAACTTCTCTAATTAGGTTTAGCTTATCTCAGACTCTCTTTTTACATGTTGGTCATTCATTATTGGTTATTCACTCTCTATTCTGCTATAAATTAAACAGCCAGTATAAATATCAATAATGAGTATTATCAGCTAAATTAGATCGAGAGCGACAAGAGGCAATTAAAAACTATTTACCTGTTCATTATTATGGTAAGCAACAACTTCAATCACGTCAGGAGTTTTAAGTTGAATTTTAAGAGGTTGCAAAACAATTATTTAAACCCATCACTGAGACCACTAAAAATCTTCTTCCTGCGTTAGAAAAAACCACTGGAGCAACTGGAAAAACAGCACAAAAAAAACAAAGAAAACAAAACAAATTCTTAAAAAAAAACTTCCAGCCAAAATTACTGCTGCTAAACCAATACGAGAGTACCTGGAGGCGCTGAAGCACTGGCCCCTGAACCAAAATCAGTAGATCCTATAAGTTCTGCTTAACTGTTAAATAAATTTGATGAAGATACTGCAAAGGCGATTAAGAACAACGTTAAAAACCTACAACAATTAGCCGAGTTTGCTTTGGGTGGTTTTAGCAGATGAGATAAATTAATGAAATCTGAATACGCGGAAGATATTAAAACCTGTGAACAATTGCAAAATTCATTATATAGCATACTTATGAATGTTGAAGAAGCTAGAATTGAAGATCCATCATGTTAAGGAAATTATTAATTTAATCCAATCAAATAAAGAGGAAAAAAGACAAAGTGAAAAATAGACAAAACAAGCAAAACAAGCAAGAAAGGAAACAAGAGAACATAAACAAAAACAATCTCCCAAATCACGAATACCAATTCAATCTCCTAAACCAAGCAAAAAGGGGGAATAATGGCAAGACGCTGCTATCAGTACAGACACATGGTAGAGACAATATGAGGAAAAAGAAAAGAAAAAAGAGAAAAGGAAGAAAATCACAAAAGGATTCTACTGGAAGTGGTTTTATTACACAATGAACTGGTTTTATTACTTCCCCCAATAATGTTTTTAGTGATGTTGATCGAATAGAAATTCTCATTGGAGGAAAACGAGCTGGTAATAATTCATCAGAAATCATTAATGAAGCAGCTGATATGTGTAAACGATTATCTGCAGGTGGTGTTATGGATATTAATGTAAATTTATCACTTATTAATGAAATCGCCGACGATTATCACAGTTATTAGATACAATTAGTGCTAAAATCAGTTAATAATAAAATGATCATACATAGTACTCAACGTGGACCTACCATGATCAAGGTAATAAATTCGCGATTATCAGTACACAAAACAACCTATGGAGATGGACTAGATCTGCATGTTGAAAGAGTTTAAAAAGTTAATAAGATTACAACCAGATAAAATACAGTGTGAGATAATGTGTAAAGTAATTCTAGAAACTACGATGAATGATTTTTGGACTTTATAGAGACCTGTTGATTTGATAGTTGCAAGTAGAAAAATAGTTCGCGATACACTTTAAAAACAATTATTTACGTTACATAAGGAAATATTTTCAAATCTACTTGTACCTTTGTGTTATCGCCAGGCAGACACTAGACAACACAATGTTGATATTGAGATTCTTGGTGGTGAAATTTAAAATTTTGTGCTAAATTATATTGTTTTAGTCGTTGCTGTTGTTGTTGAGGGCCCATTAAACATGGAAATCACGTGAACTTTAGGATACGCTATAACAATTGATTCACTCGTCATAGGGACTAACTATTACGGATATAAATATCTGAATTGTCGATGATAGTCATAATTTCCTGTCAAGAGCAAGGAAGGACATAGTCTGGTATCATGGCTTTCCATAACATCAAATAATATTTATCCTGAAGTTAAAATATCTACCTCAAAAAACATCACATGTATGTTACCGTTCCTCAGTATACGTAAACATCACTGAAATTATCGACAAACTCTTTATGCCGACATAATGAGAAAGAGACAATGCATCTGTCATCATATTTTTCTCATCGTCGTTAGATGAAATTAAACAGTAAACAGGTGTGACAATGATTTCAAAAGACAGAGTCAGCTTATTTGCCTGCAACCAGTTTAAAACATCGACATAGAATTTCCCCTCAAACAAGGAAACCTTAGATGTTTGCAAATCTCTATATTTGGTAAGCTGTGAAAAGGAAGAGAGAACAGATGAATGGAAACGTATGGCCTGCGTAAATACATATATTCCTTTTCTAGACTAGGAGTAGGTTTACAATTTGCTTTATATATGTTAAGAGACAGAGGTTTAGATCATTTGTCGAAAGAAAGAGAAAATGAAATGTTTTTCAATTTGACTTTTCCTTTATTGATACTATACATGCTAGTATTTTTAATATCAAATAAATCACTGTGTATGTTTGTGTGTTTTTGTGTGTGTGTGTGTCTGTGTATGTGTGTGATAACTACCTGTATTTTCTCGGTTACATTAAAACATTCCATTTACATTTTTTAAGACCGTCAAAGTATAAGAGACAGAGGTGTAGGTCACTTGTCGAAAACAAGAGAATATTATTAGTTTTTCAATTTTGAATTTTTATCTATTGATACTATACAAGCTAGATTTTTAATGCCAAATAAATGTGTGTGTGTGTGTGTGTGATAATTACATATTTCAAGTATTCAACACAATATTCCATCTTTAAACCAAAGAATTTGATACTGATGTACTTGTATATTCTCGGTTACATTAAAACATTCAATTTACATTTTCTAAAGACCATCAAAGTATTCGACATAGCTATCATACGCGTCTATTCGTGTCATTCTGCCTCTTTTGATTTTAGATACTCTAACAATCTCACACTCCATGCAAACACAGCTGGTGTGACCTATCTGCAACTGTTATGCTTACATTAAGGTATGAGATATTTCTCAAATGTGGTAGCCATAGCTCCAAAATAGTTGAATATGACACAACATACTATAAATCGGAACCCAGTCATAATTTCACGTCAAGAGCAAGGAAGGACATAGCCTGGTACCCTAGCCTCCCATAACATTAAATAATATTTATCCTCAAGACAAAATATCTACCTCATAAACATCACATTTATGTTACCGTTCCTCAGTTAAAAGCAAATAAATCTAATAGTCTCTGAGCAGGTTTTAATGTAGTATTAATATCAATACCAGACTGATCAGTTTTTCTAGTCGCGGCTTTCGCATCATAACTTGCAAAATATTTTGTCTAAAAAATCTAAATAAAAATAGCAAAACTGTAAAGCTCCAAATTTGCATTATAAAAATAGATATATATTGCGTTACCAGCCTAAAGCTTAATCCCACTTAATCCTCATCCACTCTAATCCCACTATCTGTCTCATTAGTGTATTATAATATAAGTATAATGCATAGTCTAAAATAATGGCAAATGAAAATCGATGTCATTTAAATAAAATATATTTGCCTACGCAGTATCTCACATACCCCTCCCCCCATCAGGTCATTGGCTGAAAATGGCATTACTGCATAGTGACATTTTAAACAAACACTCAGTATCTAACATACTTGTGACTAATACAACGGAATGGAACTAACTATTCAATGCTATTTCTTTGTTGCCAACAAAATTTTGTATTATTTCCGTCATCTTACCATTCTCCATGGATATCAAACATTCAACGGTACGTGTCTGGCATCGTGAGCGCAGCTTCATGTGAGCCCAGTATGCCAGGATAGGAAGGACCAAATGATTTTGTTTGAGCGCAAATAACTTTTAATAAAGTTTGGCTCGCCAAGTGCGGACCATGAGGTTAATATCGTGTTAAAATTAAAACTAACTGCCTTTATTTTTATTTTGTTAACTTCAAACAAACGTTGCGTTGAATACAATTAAGCCTTAAGTTCTGCAAATAAACTCAATTATGATAATAATGTAAGGAATCGATGATTCGCCTTATAATGCAGTACTAAAGCACTTACTATAATTGAGAGATCTAATGGAGATGCAATGGCATATTTCCAGATTAATTATTTCATGCAATTTGTACCTGAAAAGTAAGGCCAATGCAAATTTTGACATCTGCTCGTAGGCCAGTCCTTTTCTTGTATACTGCTTTTTATGCATCCGAATAAAAGGACTGCTCTGATGGCCTAATGGGCAGGGCGTCCGCCTCGGATGCGGGAGTCACCAGTTGTAACCCGTGCCTGGTTATACCAAAGACATAAAAATGGTACCAACAGTTGCCTTTCTTGGAGCTCAGCATTAAGAAGTTAGTGTTAGACTGGTTGGCCTGGTGTCAGAATAATGTCACTGGGTAGTAACATCATGCTACATGTCTGGGGCATGATGCCCAAGTACTAGACATCTCTATAAACTTCCACACTGCATATATCGTAGCGGTATTGCTGAAAAATTTTCAAGATACGTTAAAATTCAAAATCACACACAAACACACACAGACTAGATAGAGGTGTATTAAGTGAAAGAAATGATGTTAATGTTATATTAATATAACAATCCCGAAAGTTTGATACCCTCTTTTGGACTACGCAATTATAGTGTTCCGCTCATATTAACCCATTTAATACATTACGACTTCATGTTCCTTTGTGCAATATGCCAGACCTACTGCACGTTTTTCTTTCATGCATCAAATTTCTAATATGCCAGATTTATTGCTCGGTTTTTCTTCCATGCATCAAATTCCCAATATGACAGATCTAATGCACGGCTTTGTTCCATGTATGAAAATCCCAATATGTCAGACCTAATATAGGGTTTGTTCTTTGTAATAATATTGCACACCTTAACATTCATGGAATAGTACACCTGCATTATGCTCTCGCGAGACGTTTAATGCATCTGAAGATCGGTAAGACAGAGATGATTAAAGAATGATGTTAATAATGCATTGAAATTACTGAGTACGATATACATTTTGACTGTGCCACTCCTGTCATACATGTATTTAGAGCCTTGTATATCGGTACTACCCATATTCATATCAATAATAATCAGGAATATATGTTCCCAGTTTACACGAAACACACACAAAATAAGGGTTATTTGATATTTTTCAGCCGATTTAGCACAGAAACATTATAGATTGTATCGATCAATTCTGAGAAAGTATTGTATAACAATAGACGATGCATGAACTCGATATTCATACAGCAGTCTCAATTCACATTCAAGCAGACAGGAAATGGCGAGGAATATGATAAAAACAACGTACTAAATGATGATATAAAATGAAGTCTACAAAACGAGCGCACTTTTCAGTCATTTGCGGGGTGGGGGTTGTTTGGGCGATTGCTACGTCACTGATCCATGACTTTTTACGACAAGTTCAGGAAGAAACCTAGATAAAATTCGTGCCATAGAGAAATATATTAGGAACTGCTTTTGTTCACATGGCACGGTATAGAGGCAGAGGCAGAATCACATTCGGAAAAGTGTGTCGGAATTTTCTGTCGCAACATGTGCAATGCACACTGTTGGATATGAATCACCAAAATCTATTCCTATAGCTACTTTCTATACTATTTCCCGCCTTGATGGAAATGACCGAGCGGATTTCCAATTGCACAATAACGTCAATATAGCATTACGTCATGGATATGCTTTACACAAGGTCACTAGAGATCACTTCACCAAATCAATGAGAGTGCTTTTGTTTCGCCGTTTAATGTATTAGACGATATAGAAAATATCTTTTCAATTTTTTGCAGTTTCACTTATCAAGTTTTTTTTATATTGTTGTTTTTATATTTGAATTCACCGCTGACAAACCCATACCCAAGTAATACGGTATATGATGAGAAACCGAAGATTCTCTGGCACCCAGACAAAATCATAAGCCAGTAACTAGTAAAATGTGTATCATTATATTAGATAATTAATGACGTCATTCCAAAAGGCTATTTTTCACGTTTACAGTAAATATATGGACCTACAAAGTATCTGGATATGTTCCAGCATAATGTGTGCAAGATGGTTCCATGCACCGCTCAAGCTGACCTCAGAGCCTACTCGTGTATTTGTCATATTCTATTACAACATATTTATATATATATATATATATATATATATATATATATATATATATATATATATATATATATATATATATATATATATATAATGTTCACGTAGCAGCAGACCTAATAGCACTTAAATAATCATATAACATTGATTAACGAAACAAGAATTCGATCATCCAAACAATTTACTTATTTATGTCTTAATTAACTTTACATTCTGTATGATAGATGTTTGTGCAGCACCAAATGCCATGGTCCGCTCTTTCTAATAAGCAATGGTTGAAAGTAAATTATGCCTTTTATAACGAAAACTACATAGTCTTCATTTTGACTGTTAACAGACACACCATAAATTCATAATGTACTTGTGTGTGTGTGTGTGTGTGTGTGTGTGTGTGTGTCATTTTGGATTTTTAACGTAGCTTTAACACATGTTCAGTCATATCGCTACATTGTCTGCAGTATGGAAGTGTAAAGTGATCTCCAGCACTGGGGCGTCATACTGCAGACATGTAACATGTCCTACCCAGTCTCATTCACCTGATACTAGGCCGACCAGTCCTAACACTAACCTCTTAATGCTGAGCTCCAAGAAAGGTAACTGTTAGTACTAGTTTTAAAAATCTTTGCTATGACTTATCCGGGCTTCGAACCCGCTAAATCCGCGCATCAGCGACGGACGCTTTAACCACTAGGCCACAAATTCAAAATGAAAAATGAATATTCTTCTATGTGAATTTAGATGAGGAAATATAAGGAAGAATATTCTGTATGTACTCATCTATAAGTCTATCCCATTGTAAACGTGATAGTTTCTTATATGCGGTCGCATCTGGGTCTATGTTGTTTGTTCTGGTGATTATTCATTATAAACTGCATAGACCCGGATCTGTCGGATTAGAAGCGGTATGTTAAAGAGTGCAACAAAATGAATGCATTGAAACTTAGCATCCAATATACATTATTGGAAACACTTATTATTTGCCTTCATTAAATTAGCATGAAAATTATTTTCCATTTGTGTTATATAATGTGGGATTTGAAAGTTTGTGCCCAATCTCTCTCTCTCTCTCTCTCTCTCTCTCTCTCTCTCTCTCTCTCTCTCTCTCTCTCTCTCTCTCTCTCTCTCTCTCTCTCTCTCTCTCTCTCAGACACACACACACACACAATGAGCAAAATGAAGAAGAAAAAACTTCATTACTGTTCTTTTTCCCCATTATATTCTGATGGAAGTAACTGTTCTGTGTGTGAAATGCTTAGCTTTTGTTAACAATCATTTTGTCCCCCTGCTAAAATATTTCTTATTATTTCTTTGTAACTTATCGAAACGTTATACTGTATAAAAATAATTTAATAAACCGGAACATAAAGTTTAATGTATAAATTATAGCCAAATTACCGTACGGCAAATTATCTGTCCAGCTATTATTTTAAAAATGTAAAGCAATCGAAAGAAAAATTGCCTACAGGTAACAATCTTTTCTTCATTAAACATGTTCATGATAAAAAATGTTTGAAACAAAAGGCAGATAATTTCCTTAATTCCTCAGATATATGGCATTTCAAAAGATGATATATATATATATATATATATATATATATATATATATATATATATATATATATATATATATATATATATATATATATATATATATATATATACGCATATGTAATAATAGAGAAAACGAAAAAGAAAAGATTTTAATTATATGTATATGCCGTATTTGACAGTGGCTCAAAGATTGATACATTTCTTCGATGTACGTGTTAAGTAGCTGATTAGGGTGGAGAGATTGTGTTGATTTGTTTGTTGTCGTTGTTTGGAGGAGTTGGGGTGTGGTTGGGGTGGTTGATGCTGTTTTTTTTGGGAGGATAACATTTGTAATTTGACATGGTTATGGGAATAAGACACATATTCTATTACAGTTTACACATATAGAAAGTTTGTTTTCCGTTCTATGCTGTATAACTACAATCAGTTTTCTACAAGTTTCTTGGTAATGTCATGTCCCACTGTTTGCTTTTTCCAACACAAACACCGTCATATTCGATGACAGCGAATGACTCACTTTTATGTGAGCTCAAAACGAATTTGAATCAAAGGAAAGACTCGTTTTACTTTAATGATGTGTTACGTGTATGTAATTTAATTGCTTGTGTCTTCTTTTCTTCTTTTTAAATTCTTTTTTTATTTTATTTTATTTCATTGCATAGTATTGTAATGATAACTTTGTTCAATGGATTTTACAGTTTTTCGGAAAAATTCAGTTCAGTTCTGTTTTGACCTGGTAAATGACCAGTATTTCTGCATAGTATTTTAGCTGACCTAGTTCCTGACCTTGTTTCAGAACTGGTAAACAACTTTCTTTTTACTTATTGCCCAGAGTGAAAATCATTCGTCGTAATCAAGGTCATACATGGCTTGCATGTCAGTTCTATGTAAACAACTTTTTCAATTTTTTATTCAGTCTTATAGATTCGTTCAGTAGAATCAAATTCGTCCATGGCGTACGTGTCAATCATTGTATGGTCATCTTGTACCATTCAAATTAAGTGACTACGCGTTCATATCACGTGATCTAAAACTGTGTTTAAAACTAGCTATTTTAGTGATTGAATTAAGTCGTAAATTGAAACCTCTGGAGCTCAGAAGTATTTATGTTGTGAAAAGTTCGAGTTTAATTTTTTATTTCAAATAATTGAGTCACCCTGGAAAATACTTGTTTTTATCAAATATATTTATTGGAAATTATTCGGAATTCTAAAGTCGGAATATTGACTTTGGTGATTCAACAAGAAACTATTGACACAACAACACAAAACAGGTTATAGAAGAGTCATCTCCCTCCATCCTGGAACTTCATAGGGATTCAAACTTTGATTCATTTAGACCTTGTTAGTAATAGGACTTATATTTGTAAATTCAATGAATAATTTTTGGATTAGATTCACGAACCGTAAGTCCTTTTTCATATTTTGTCTTGTTTTCTAGGGAAATAAATTATTTTGCTAACTTTTACAAAAGCTTGTTGGCTTCACTCTTTTCTTTGAACTAGCCTAGACACGTAACAAATGTTTATATCGATCTTTACAATTTGATCAAAGCCATTTCATGGTGGCATTAAAACTTTAGTATATAACATATATTTAGAATAGCAAACGTAAACTAACAAATTTAATAATAACATAACGATAGTGTTCTGCATGAGGAATCAACTGAAAACTATTTGATGTATAAACATTTGTGTAGTTTTGTCCATGCGAAAATCGTTTCTTTCGGATGTCAGTCGAATAACTGTTCTAGAAAGACTTGTAAAAGATCGAGGGCGTCACAGCTACATGTAAATCCTTTTCTATTAGTTACGCGCATGGCTAAGTACTGTTGACCGTTGACTAAATTTAATGCATCTCTTTAAAAAATACTTTCACAGTTCAGAAGAAACTGTAAAGAGAACATTCGAAGAAAAAATACAGAGTGGAATAACAGATAAATTACCAACTGCAAATAATATTTACGTTGACACCACAAAGGCGACCGAAACATGCGTCACTGTTGTTTCCTGTACAATAATAATTGTGTAGATCTGTTCTAATCTCAGGAATGTGATAAAGAATATTTGTAAAAGACAAAAAAGGATTTTAGATTTGTAAGGATTTGTACATTCGAAATGAAGTCCATTATTCAACACAAACACAACGAGATACATTTAGTACTGCAACGTTTCTGCGTTGTAAAATCCCCTACTTTTATTATTCCCAACCAAATATTCTTGTTAATGTATATGAAGTTTTGTCAGAAAATACTTAAAATTTTAGATTCTGAATGAGTTCCTTCCTATCACACACTACCTTCGTCTCAGTTCTGTTGCGCAAAATAAAGTTCCAACATGTGCATAATCATGCATTAAAATATATTGCCATGTTAAAATGAGTCAAATAGACATGTTTTAATCATTAAGTCACAGAGTTCATATTGTCCATCTTTACCAGATTGTGACAAAGCATCGCAGTAATTTGTAGTAATACCATATTTGAACAAATGTTTCTGTAGTTTATTTTTCGCAATTTTTTGGACCTGATTACCAATTTCGAAATATCCACCGAAATGAAACAAATGAAATATGCAAATATTCTTTGCAGTTTAACATCACGCAAATCGCTCAGTATGTAAATTGGTCAAATTTGCTTAAACTGTAAGTTAGTTTCCATTGAATTCATGGAAGCCGATAGTAGGGGGGGGTTGATTCAGTTTTCATTGAATTTATGGAAGTCGACGGTAGGGGTTTTGATCCTCATCAGAAAGCAAGTAAACAAAATCTTTTTTAAATTCTGATTCACAAATCATAATCCATGAAACAATCAATACTCTAAGTCTCCGTGTAAGCTCTTTGAGTAATTACAGTCGAATGTATATTAAAGATCACATCTACTGGGCAACCACCTGTCGTACATAGGAATGTACAATCAATACTCTCTGTGTCTCTGTGTAAGCTCTTCTGAGTAATCACGGTCAAACTTTTAGTAAGGGTCACCTCTACTGAGCAACCACCTGTCTTAAATAGCCACATTTTCAAAGTCCATAAAACTACATTTTAGAATAAATGAATATTTATCAAGCAGTTGCCTGTCTTTAACGGTCGAATTTTCTGCTACCCTACAGATGTGGCTTATACAGGTTTGACTTGATTTTGTTTTCAAATAAAGTATCATCTTGTAAAATGAATGTCTGATGTATATTGAAAAATTCTATTTCAATAGAAGGTCTGACATTTTTTAATAAAATGTTTATGCAAAAATAGTAAGAAATCAAAACCAATTACACTTGCGTCTTTGTGGAAAATGTTGGAGGTGTTAGTTGGCATCGGGCGACATTTGTCTAGTGGAAACCTGCAAGAAAATATTTGTCAAATAATTGTAATCGTTTTAAAAGTTTACCTTTAGATAGATCATTGTTGATGTAAACATAATTTGTCTATCTTACCTGAAAAATATAGTCATTTAACCAAATATTAAAGTTACGGTAAATGACAATTGAATCAGTAGTCAGTGCCCTTCTTCTTGCACCAAGATGTTCCAAGTCATCAATAAGTTTTTATGTTTTTCTTGATACACGTTGAGTATAGAATCAAAGCCATTAGGCTACAAAATGTATTGTGATGGATTCAATAACTTACCTCACTTCCGTGTATTTGTGCTGGCTACAGGTTCTTACCTCACTTTCCGTGTTCTTGTACTGGACTCAATGTCTTACCTCACTTTCTGTGTTCTTTCCACAGATCCAAAATATCCCTTGTTTGCTCATTTCAGACTGTAGATATCTCCTGTAAAGGTTTAAAGCAAGCAACACAAAATTCTTTCCGTCACTATAAGTTGCAACACGAAAAATATTTGATGAAGCTTCTGAGCAAATCTTTGACAAAATAAGTTTGATATGTATTGATTAAATATAAGGGAATAAAGATATTGGACAGGTTAAGCTCAGTTCTATTGCATCATTAATTGATCGTTCTTCAACGAACTAAAGCTTTGCTTGCCTGTTAATGATATATCAGATCGATACATACATGCCAAATTAAAAATTTACGACACTAAAATTAAATGCAATATAAATTACACCCGGACAAAAATAGACACAACACAAATTTATGTCAGCATTCTAACCTCCGTTATTGGTGCTAATGTTAAAATATGGCCCATAACTTTACAGTTATATAGCTCCGGGTATAAACTTACTGTTGGCATATATTTGGAATTGTTAATATTAATAAGATTCTTTCTGGCACAAGTAGTTTATATACTGAGGATCTTGGTTAACATTTTTTCAATTTATGATTGCATCATCTTTTACGTGTTCTTTACCAAAAGGTAAGGAAATAAATGCATCGAGAAATTGCAATTCCAGCTATCTTTATCTATCAAAATATACAAAAGTTGATTTAGTCTTTCACAGATTACTAGATGTGCCAGTCTATGAAAACAATTAACGAATACAAGATAACAATGTAATTGTGACTACATCATGAATATTGAAACAAAGTTGCGTTTCGTTGAATTCAACCATTCAACCATTCAACTATGGTGATAGAAACTTTTCACGACTTAAACATGAGAATCTCAATGACAGTAAGTAACGATGATGTCGATATGTTTCACAAGTTTGAAAGGAAGAGCGTGTGCTCAACACTACTTAAGTTCAATAACATTAAGAAAGTAGTTTTTTTTAAAAAAAAATATTTTATTCAAAGTTATTCTACGTTTATAACAGAAGCATATTCATAAGGATTCTGTCAATGGTGATAAAATGGAAATGAGCAATAGCAGCGTATATTGCAAGGTTATAACATTACAGAATGACTAAGGAATAAATTCATTATTTTATGTAGGTAAATATAAAACATTTTATTTGGTTAAATTTATAATGCCACTTTATAACGTCAGTCTACGGCTACTGAACCAAATCAATGATACAATTTATAGACGGTAAAATTATATTTAAAGACACATGTAGTGACTCATGATATGAGGCACAAGTAGCAAATAAAAGACAGAAATGGCAAACTTTGATATAATTTTGAAATTATTTCAATTGCAATGGAAAAGATAGAGAAAAACTTTAACATTTGTTTTAAAAGGTACTGGTTGTGTAATATCGTTTTATTAAAACCGAAAAAGATCATTTACCGTAAGAAAAAAAAATTTCTCGATGATATTTTTCTGGATTTTATTTCTTTTGTTTTAAATGAACTACAAAAAACAATATTTGAGACACTATAATAAGTTGCTTACAAAACTATAAATTAATTGTGGGAACATATTAAAATGAACACACACACACACACACACACACACACGCAATACGTTCGTTGACAAGAATCATTATCTGCATCAATGGCGTAACAACAGCTCAAGGTGGGATGTGGGTACAATCAGTGTCCAAAATACCAAAATGAAGTCGTGTGAGGAGGTGGAGGTAATAATCGTTACGCGATTGCAGTGTACCAACACATTATCCACACAGTTTTGTTTGTCAAATAAATGTAAAAACTTTGTTGGGGGGAAGGTGAATAGTTTTTAGCTTACATAGACGAAAAAGCTTATGATGTCTAAATCTTTTAAAAGAACATAAATGACTACAATGTCAATTTATTTTGCTCTAAACAAAACCAGAAAATGGGTTGAAATTTATCGAACTTCATGTGATGGTTACATTAACACACTCCACAGAACAATATAAATAGGTGTTGTTGAAGCAGTTAAGGATATAACAATATCAAAAGTATTTCTAATCCTCTTCAGTTACCTGATAATTTGTACATCTGAAGCACATAAACGAAAATAACGTCCTTTAAAAAATACTGGGAAAATATTTAAAAGCAGGCCATGAATGTTTGATGATTTTCAACATTTTAATAGAGGAAAATACAATTAATTTAATTAAATATTTATTAGTTTTCAAATATTATGTCATTTAAATGAATGAACTGTGACAAATTTATTTCTCTTCAAGACAAAATGTGGTAAAAGTACACACTACCTACAAGTAATAATTAGCATTTAACTTTTCTTTTTTGAAAGATAACGGGCAATATATAGCATGTACAATTATAGACCGAATAAAAAAAAATGCACTCTAAAACATCAGAGGTATATTACAAAATGGCACCAAAAACCACGTGATAACGCCACTATAAAAAGAGATAATGCCTTATCAATATCATACAAAAGTGAAATCACAGAAGAAATTAAAATAGATTACATTCAAAAATATGAAGTCGATTCCAGCTATATCTATAAAAAAAACAAACGGTAGACATGTATGCAGTGTAAATGACTATAAGCTAGCCTATCAGAATTTAAACGATAAAGTCATATAAATGTTGATGAAATCGTAGTCAAAGTGAAACTTCTCTCAAAATTTACTCCATAAAAGATTCAGCTCAGCAAGTACAAAGTAAATAATGAATTTCTTTGTAGACAACATATTACCAATTAGATTTTAAATATATCTATAAATATTTTATAACAATATGAATTATAACAAAATTAACTAAGATACATCAACTACAGTAAAACTTTTGCAAAGTACAGATAAACATATTTTAAAACTACAATTTCTTCAAACTTTTATTTTAACATATAGTAACAATGAAATTATACTACACAAAAAATGGTACAACTAATTTTTTTAGATACACTTAGTTGTAAAATAACACTGAAGCAAATGTTTTAAAGAATGTTAATGGAAGTGATAAACGAAATTCACTATTTCATATATGTAAAGATTGCATCAATCATTGGGATTAAAATATTATTAGAGTCAAGAAAACTAAAATGTTAGAGAAATCAACAAAAATGGCAAATAAATTCGGAACAACGGTAAACAGAGGCTATTTGTCTAGAAACTCTAATCTCTCTCAACTTTCTGACATAATAGAATGCACTAGTATTATGTGGTAGACAAGTACTTTGACAGATTTTTAGTAAAAGTAATTCTGATTTACACTGCAGAAAAAATATTGTATTGTTGAAGTGCTTTCATATGATTTTGGACTGGGTAATAAGAAACAATATTTCTTAGAAAATTCTAAACATTTAATTGCCATTTCCACTGTACAATGCATTTCCAGCTCATAAAGCGGTTTTTAGTTTTTAAAATAAATGATAACGCATAATTCACGTTCTTCTACTAAACTTGATTAAATTGTTGATTGTAAGTTTGGCAAAATAATTGATAATGGAAAGTGAAATCGGACTACGTTGATGATTTTTTCGTTGTACATTTTTTGTTCAGCTATGTTAAAAACAACAATAAGGTGAAGAAATCCAAGGACTCATTAAAACGAGAATTGAACACAACTAACATTAGTCATATCATAAGGAATAGAATTCCAAAGGATAATGGTATCATCAGGTAACAGGTATAAATCACGAACTGAGGACAAAATCTAATTTAGCATGGCATAAAATCAATGTCCATCGTGTGTTACGTATATGTGAATATATTACTTGTGTGTAAGGTTTAAAATTCTTTTTATTTCAGTTTTGTTTCTTTGTATTTAATTGTAATGAACATATTTTTCGGTTTCGGGAGTCTATTTTTAGTAGTGAGATATATTTTTATCACAAAGTTTGTTAATTCAAGACGAAGATGTAATACGTGAGAAATATCATTCAGTCAGTCTCACCCTGTGAAAAGAGTCAACAGGAAATTAAAATGATTGGTCAGTTTCACATGCACACTTTCTTTGCGTGATCACTGTTTGTAAACAACCTTTTTATGATTGTTTTTTAAGTGGAGAGACATTGGCCTACATGTGAAAATTAGCGTAGTAAGAGACCATATGACCAATCTCGCGAGACTTCAATTGAGGCATTGGGGTTCTAAATATGCAATTATAATACTATTTCGTTGATTGTCATTCAAAACCTTGAACATTTTTTAATTTGTTGTCAAGATTGTTTCTTCTTCGTCTTATTTCTGGATTTAATAATGTATTGCCTTGGAAATTCAACAAGTTGACTTTTCTATAAAAAAACCCCATACATTCTGAAAGTTATTAAAGGAAATTTATTTTGGAATTACCCAGAAACAAAGACTATGATTCAAGTTAGGAATTATTGTTTCTCATGCATTGAACTACATCTGACGTCATCGACATTCATATTTGTACGTCGTCTGGACTCGAACCTGGATTCTTATAGGTCTTTTTAGTGATATGACTTGTGTTTTAAAAATTTTAGATTATATTTAGAGACTGTCAGTCCTATTTACAATTTTTCTACATTGCTGTCTTGGGAAATAAACTGTTTTGTTAAAATATACAAAGCTTGTTGGCTTTCACTGTTTTCTTTGTTACTGAGTACGAGTCTTTGTCACGTAACACGTGATATAAATAGTTATGTTTATAATACTTGTTGCACGGGCTAATAATATTTTCTTTCTTTTTGAAACAGTTTATGAACCTCTGATTTCGCTGCATAATTCTTGTACATCTTCAATGAACATAAAAATATTTTTTTTTAAATATTGCCGTAACAAGCAAGAAACATTCTGCACATCTGTTTTCAAAAGCCTGATTATAAAACTGTCAATAGTTCCATGAAATGATCCTTCTGCGTGCGACTAACTCAGATAATATGCTATATATTAATTAATTGCACATCTCAGTGTAGCGTCTGATCTCATGTTCTATTTCAGTTCCGATAAAATGTCAACTGTTGTATGTTGAAATGACCAATTTTCGTCACTGTCATATCTTTGTTTGATATATCGCTTATCGAGCTCTCTGTCTTCTTTTATCAATTTTTTCTTTCCTTGTATTCATTTTGTGCTTTTTTAATTTAGATTTTCCCTCTCCGTTTTAGTTGGGTTTCACTGTAATCTGTTTAGACGAAATTTTATTATAGCCATTAGATCTAGTGTTACATTTTCACCATAACATTTTGGACGTACCTGTTTTCATTCTTCTGTTTATCCAATTCCATTTCTGTTGGTACTCAGAGCAACATTAGAATTATACAATGATATACAATCATGTTGTTTTTATTTTGGAAATGCCTTTGAAAATATATGGAAGGCAAATAAGATGCAGATATTTGTAGTGAAATAAATTTAAACTAAGCTAAGAACCAATGGATTACGCCACATAATAGATTTTACCTGTGTACAACTATCATATATATTGTAGAAAGCCAAAAGCTAAAAGTTTAAAGAAAACGAAAAAAGTTTATTAAACATCTCAAGTATGTCTTTAGTGTCCGAAATGAATTCGGTGAAAGAATTTATAGAATTTCGCAACATTAATTTTGATCCGGTCTCTGACGATTAATTATTTCATCTGGAGTGGTAGAGTTTTTTTAGGTATCGTGTTCACTAAGTCTAAAAGAAAAGTTTTTGTTTGTTTTCAGAGCAGAAACCAAATTGTTGGAGACTAAAAAATACTACTAAGGAACAACAACACAATCTGAATGACCTTCAACATGGAAAAACTTCGATACCTACAATGGCGAAATATGGAATTTTTTAACCCAATTCCAGAGATGCTTTAACTTTGTCCGGTAACAAATAGCGAGTACAAAAATAAGGCTTTCTTCGTTAGATATTTGTACTGGTTCAAAATTTTGTAGAATAATCTGTCTGTATTGATCTCTTTTGTGGTCAGCGTGACACGTAAACTTTAAGATTGACGTTTAGGTTAACCTGCGGATAAACTTAGTAGATAATACGAATTAACTTTTGCTTAATGCATGAATTGATTTTTAATTCATTCAATACCGGCGCAACAGATATGTCTTTGTAAGGTAATGTAACGGTAAAATGACAAGAGTTGATCCGAACCAGGGGGGAACTGTGATACATTTCAAACAAGTGTCATAAAATAATATTTCCAGAAGAGTAAATAATAAAGGTGGTACAATTAATTTAATCAATACTTCTAAGAGTTTTCAAAATTCGACACATCACAACAATAATAGGGAACCTGTTTAAATTATCAAACACCAATGATAAAGATCGGATTTTAGAAGTGGATTTGGCATTTCTATTATATGTCCACCTCTATTTCAAGAATTATGACTATAGCTCCGTAGAAACATACCACTCTATATGATTAATCGATCTCCTCTAGAACATGGGACAATGATTACAAAGTTTCAAAGTCAACAGTATAAAAAGGACCGATAAATATCATTCACTTCATAAAGCTAATGCTTTATATCCAGTTAAGTTTCAAATTGAAAAGATAAACAGAACTGAATACAAAAAAATTGAGACATAAAAGCAATACGAATAATTTCGAAAAAAGACTTTATTAAATTGATGAACAAATCAACTTTTATGAATAAATTAATTATGATTGAAAGTTAGCAACAGTAAATGCATGTCCAGAAAAAAATATATATTTAAAATGCCAGAAAGATTTGTTATCTGCTAGTAAAACAATTATTGACTCTGACTTAGTACTGGTAAGTTTGAAAAGAACGAAAGTCAAATTAGCAAAACTAGTTCAATGTCGTCTGACAGTGTTAGTTACATAAATGGTGAATGTACGAATTTTGTAACCAGCTCTCTAACAGATACTTGAAAAAAATGCAACTACTCAATGGTAATATTTTTTCTGTGTACGCTGTAGCGACCTGAAGAACAACACCAGTAACTGGTCAACACCAGTAACTGTGGCAATAATAACATATCTGGATTCACAAAAGAATACGAATATTCCTGAGCATTTGGAAAAAGAATAGAATGACGTTTCTACTAAATTTCGCGGGTTCATGCCTAATCTCTATCAACTTTGAACGGGAAAAGACGAAACAAATTGTAATGGAATAAAAAAAATTGTTTGATTAAAGAATTGAGAATTTTCAAACTGTACAAAGATCGCTTATTTTATTCCAAGAAATTTACATGGAAATGAATGCATTGCGTCAGCGTAAATAAAGTATCATTTTTGTATGTAGCCCAATACGATAATTCACGGACATGGAAGTATACTAAAGTCATGTTCCTTAGGCGTAATTCCTTAAGAATGCATGGAAATCTTTGACTCGAAAACTGGAATGCACCCCTTGCAAGCATCAATTTTCTAGGCACCAGACGGAAGATACTCAGGTCAGCGTTGAAAAGAATCTCCTGGGTCTAATTGATTGAAATCATGTCATATTGGTCGTAACTAGATACCATTAATGTGTATATAATTTTACTTTATGTTGAAACCAAGAAAAATAAATCGCG
The DNA here is from genome assembly GCA_016746295.1 of Potamilus streckersoni. NCBI lineage: Eukaryota > Metazoa > Mollusca > Bivalvia > Unionida > Unionidae > Potamilus > Potamilus streckersoni. The sequence goes on along the minus strand of JAEAOA010000976.1, from coordinate 105,501 downwards.
CTATGCATTGAGTAAACACCATTGGTTGATACGGTGTGAAGTTTCACCAAACAATCAAAATTATTTCTTAGGTACATAGTCAATCGGATCCAAAAGTGAACCAATTGTCCTTGATGCTGGCGGTGTTTAAATTAGGCGTGGGTTAAAATATAGTGTCTTTTATATCACATCCCCAGTCTTAAGAGATAACTAATTTTCTTGATTTGTTAAGTGTCTAAAAATTTGAATATATGTTCATTCGACATATAAATACCGCAAAAAATCGACTGCTCATAAGGTAGAAAATTATTCCTTTGCTTCAATTAATTTAAAAAATACGTCAGTCGTCATCAGCAAAGGAGCATATACATTATACAAGCTACCTGCCGTTGCTATTAAAACGTAAGGGCAATCTTGGTGATATAGACATAACGTGTCCGTTCATACACATTATACTGTCGCTATTGGCATATTTGGGTGACGAGTGGCAATGGCAGCTTTGGAGGATGAGTGGTAATAGTAGCTTTGGGTAATGGATGATAATAACTTTGGGTAATGGGTGGTAATAGTACCTTTGAGTAATGGATGGTAATAACTTTGAGTAATAAGAGGTAATATTAGCTTTGGGTAATGGATGGTAATAACTTTGTGTAATAAGTGGTAATAACTTTAGGTAATGAGTAGTAATAGTACCTTTGGGTAATGGATGGTAGTAGCTTTGGGTAATGGATGGTAATAACTTTGGGTAATAAGTAGTAATAACTTTGGGTAATGAGTGGTAATAGTACTTTTGGGTAATGGATGGTAGTAGCTTTGGGTAATGGATGGTAAGAACTTTGTGTAATAAATGGTAATAACTTTAGGTAATGAGTAGTAATAGTACCTTTGGGTAATGGGTGGTAGTAGCTTTGGGTAATGGATGGTAATAACTTTGGGTAATAAGTAATAATACCGTTGTGTAATGAGTAGTAATAGTACCTTGGGTAAGGGATGGTAATAAATTTGGGTAATAAGTGGTAATAGTAGCTTTGGCTAATGACTGGTAATAGTACCTTTGGGTAATGAGTAGTAATAGTACCTTTGGGTTAAAAATTAGTAGATGTAACTTTGGCCGATAACTTTTAATAATTACTTTAGTGATAACGGATAATAGTAGCTTCATTTGGCTCAGAAGTATTCTAACGGCTCTAACATAATGAAAAGCTCGTGCATAATTTGCAAAAAATGTTAATCTCAATTTTTAATTTGGCCAATATTCGTATTTTGAAACTAGACCATGAATTATTATTTTATTCTAGTATCTAAAATCAATAAAATACAGCTGTGAATACATAAGAATGGGTCTATGTCAAAATGTAATTCTTAAACAATACTTCTCTCATTGATTCCTAGTGACAAAATGGATTTTCTTTTACAAGAAGTAATGGAACATACAATCTAATCAAAATCGAAGAGGTTTACATGTAAATGCTTTTAGCCTACGACATTTCAAAAATATAACTTCCACATAAACCGGTTGCGTCATTAACAGTACAGAGTTTCTGTTCGTTATTACAGTGCATCACGAGTTACTGCTATAAAAACATTATCAACACCGACTGCACAAGTTATATTGATTTATGTCAGATATTCTCCACGGCTTTGATACTGACACAAGATACAGTTTGGGTAGAGAAAACCGGAACATGGATAAAATCACATACTGATAAGTGAGGCTTATAAACTGCGCATGCGTGCTGCTTGGATAGAAAGTGATGTAGATAAGGCCAAATGCAAAGCACTGACAGATTATGAGAAGAATTAAGTCTCAATTATCGACCAATTCGCAATAGAGATTAAAGAATTCACATAAAAGAAACAGGAAATACAAACGTGCCAGTATAATACAAAATATATCAGTAGGTATTATTTGTCCCACGTTCAAAACCTTTTATTACCGATTGCATGGATCAAAGATGCAATACGAACATCAGACAATGATTTGCCCATAGCTTTGTGTTCAAATTGCTTAGAAAGAAAACCATGAAGGTAGTTATCTGGTAATACATCCATATTGCATTGAAGCAATGTAATATTTGCTTGTAACATTTCCAAAACGATTAAAAATGCAGTCATAAAAAATTTGCTTCACGATCTTCTTTTATTGTAAATTAATAAATCACAAATTACTGATAAAGGTAAATATTCAGAAACACTGTTTAATCTTTCCTATGTTTGAAATCGTAGAAGATTTGCAGTAAAATTCCGTAATATACAAATACATGTTTTTAAATTCACTGGCTATGAGTGTTCATATGCAACAAGAGAGAGAGAGAGAGAGAGAGAGAGAGAGAGAGAGAGAGAGAGAGAGAGAGAGAGAGAGAGAGAGAGAGAGAGAGAGAGAGAGAGAGAGAGAGAGAGAGAGAGACTGCTTCGTTTTCATTTTAAAGACTCTTAATAATTTTTGCCTTTTTCACCCAGATTGTACACTTCCCCAACAAGTTTCAAAATTGCGAGATTGCCTACTCCTGTGTCTTGGGAGTCTTCTTATTGGGTTTGTTTTGCCGCTTATGGATGTAATTTTCAAGGTTTTATATGAATCTATCTGTAAACATCCACCCCATTCTATGCGTGCATATTCCAAACTCGAGACTGATATAAATTATACACAGTTTAGACAATATTTCCCAGCTATAATTGTATATTTGTTTCAAAGATCGGCTGTACGCGATGATTCTGTTTTCGAGAAGCTATTACAATGACGCGTTCATTTGATATTTGATGAAACCAGGAATCTACAATGACGTTGAGGATTCGCATATTTAATAGCAGCATTTTAAAAAACAAGTATTTGGAAGATTCTTCACTTTCTTGTCTGCAAATAAAAAATATAGCCACTCTTTCTTTTTTTCTTTTGGATTATAACTTAAGAGGCATTGCTTGGAAAATTTGTGGAGTTTTATTACATTAGTACTCATGAGTAGTTCTATTTCAGGACAACGTGGGGAAGAAAAGTTCAGAGATGAGTCATTTTTCAATAGACAAGTGAAAAAACTCGTACCATAAGCAATACTGTTTATGTAGATTAGAAACAAGAGGGACTCAACTACTGATTCATTATTTGCAATTGTTTTTCGTGAATAATTATCATACAAAAGGACCATTTCTTTTCTATTAATTTGATAGTTTTCAGACCATTTCAGTAAATCGCACGAAAGACCGTGGTTAAGTGTGAAGGTTAATCCTCTGGGCCACACCCAATAGAAAGCTTTTTATAGATCAGAAAATACTATACAGGAATGTTAAGACTTACATCTAACATGATAAAGCTGAATACGCTTAAAAACGGCGGAACGACTAAGAAAGAATCTTTGTTGTTGGTATTGTAAGAAAAGACATTTTTTTTAAAATGAAGCTAATCTTAAAATGTTTGCATCTTTCCCCAAATTTAGCGACACAGATTAAATAGAGATATAGGTTTATAATTCTAAACAAGGGGCAAATAACCATTTTAAAAATAGGAATTGGATATATATATATATATATATATATATATATATATATATATATATATATATATATATATATATATATATATATATATATATATATATATATATATACTATAACGACTGATTGCTCCTGTGATTTCTCAGATGTGTTTAAGAAGTCTTTAACTTAAGCCATCAGACCCAGTAACTTTATTGAGGGGAAGGGTTTTAATTGCATCTGTAATTTCTCTTCCAGAGATTGTAATTCAAAGCATCCTTTTGAAAAAAAAGAGAGAGGGATAGATCACAATAATCAATAATCGAAATCGACGTACAATTCTCATATAATAATAAGCTGGCCCTTTATTTTTCATTAATAATCACACAGAATGATATTGCTTGCAACTTTGAGTGATGAGTATTTCAGGGATTGTTGTTTTTCCAAAGTATTTGTGGATCCTTGTTATCTCCGAATCAAAAAGATGTACATCCATGTTATACATATTTTACTCTCTAGCATATTTTCTTTTATGTCAATTACTTTATTCTTGATTTGCGTGAATTTATTCCAATCGATTGGCTTGCCAATGATTGAGGGCAAATTTGCGTGTACTGTTCCTTTTCCTTATCATTTTTTAAATTGAAAATTAGACCACGATTATCACTTAGGTGAATTATTACATTTTTAGAAGGAATACATAAAGTTGAAATTCCAAATAATTTGGTTGTGAATATATCAGTTGCAGCATTGCTACCTCTTGAGATTAGCCATAGATCAGTATCGTTAGTTCCTGCTGTCAGAACGCTGAAATTAGTTTTGCTGTAAATTCAAACACGAAGAGTGTATAATCTCTTCTTTATGTTTCGTTGAGCAAACGTTTCCCAACCAGTTTCAACATAACGAGAATTTTTATATGAATAAATGGATAGACTTGTAACGATTGTGTAACTTCTAATTAATTTTATAATGGATATATTTTATATTCAATAGAACAATTATCCCATATTTCAGAAGCATATTTCCAAAAAATGGAGGTATAAATATTAAATACGGTTAGGTCGAAATTGTTCTGTGAAAAGAGTTATGTTCCGGATTATTTCAATATCCACTCACAGAGCTAGCAAAATAACAAATTATTAAGACGAGTGGAACTTCTTTATGAATGGCAAGATTTTTTTTACACACACACACACACACACACACACACACACACACAAACACACCCAAGACACATTGGCTCAGACGCATTTGTGACATTCATGTTAATGCCTTGACCACTGAAAACAAAGAAACATTGTTGAATGTCAGTGGAAATTCTGTGCTACATTATAAAATTATCCTTAATCATTAGGAATGGTATCAGGTTAGAACTGTCTGTTCTCTATGGTGAGTATTCGATATGAAGTTAATGTATGAAAAACTCATGTATAACAGTCTGAATTTTTTTTCAGATTATTGTACTGAAAATGTCCCCGGATTAACAGAGGATAGAAGAATAGAGCTAACGAGATAAACAAAACGACATATGAGAACATGTTTACAAGATCAGTGTGATTCAGATAGATTTCTGGTTAATTTGGGCATACAGCTGGAAAGATGTATTTACTTTAAAGTTGAAAAGTAGTTTTGATAGTGTTAAAGCTGAATACTAAATAATTTCGTTACAGATCAAATAATTTTTTATTTCTTTTTCCACTTGAAATCAAGGTGTTGGATTATGCCAGACTGGACATCACATTCCAAGGATCACATTTCGCATTGTACAGTATCATGTCATGACATCACCCAATCACTCAGAATTAGCCAATCAAAATAAGAATAAAATTTGTAAATGACATGAAATAAAACATTAATGGACATAAAAAACACACAAGGATAAATATGATTATTGTAATTGGTTACGTTTAAAACCGTTCTTTAGTCATATGACTATGTATAGTATGTTTTCATTTAGGATACACTTACGGCCAGTAGCTTCCAGTAGGTTGGTGTTTCTTATCGGGTTTTTCTTGGGTTCATCCTCTACCAGTTATACTAGCCGCCATGTATGGCCCATCTTACGCTGAGAAATGGCGTTAAACCCAAGACAACAACAACAACAATTAAGATATGCTTAGAATAATTGCGGATTTTATAGTAGGTGGGGTGGGTATGGACTTGACATGAAAGGTATTTATATGTCAAACAGAAAAACTAAGGTGTATTATGTATTTAAATATACAACGGGATGAGTTGAAGATAAAGTTAACAAAGAGTACATAATCATTGAAAATATTATTCTTGTGAGTTCCAGTTGCAAATTAGGGACTCCAGTCTTTAGTTGAATTAATGTTAATTTGGAGTGATAGAGGAAAGATACTGGAATATCTGATTTTAGTTGTACGTGAAACAGCTCACCTTTATCTAGATTCCTAAATATGAAATATTTCCATCCCTTGTCCAAAAAGAATGGTTTCTGTTCTTTTTGTTGTTTGCTCATAATTTTATTAGGTTGCACCTAGTCCTATGTTCTCTCGTATTATTTATTAAATTATAACTTGTCTTTGTTATATACTCAGCATATCGTGTGAGATATAACACACGCTTCATAATTATTTATGCTATTTATTATTTTTTAATGATTGATCCGTGAATGTGATAGTGCTCCATTGCATCAAGGAGCATGTCAACTCGAAGTTTTTCTCTGAAAAAGGAAATTACCTAAATATATGTTGTTGGGCAGCAGAAGGGACTGGCATATTTATATACTGCTCGAATTAGTCTAACGCACAACTGCTGGTACCTAGATTTTTAGCCTCTTTTGAAATCGTCTGTTGCAATGTTAATCTCTTAGACTTTCTTAGCCAAGTTCAGATTTCAAGATTTAGGATATTCCTCTAGAAGAGCGTCAATAACTGATGATACAGCTTTGGCTACAACCTCTCATCGATAGATGGAACAATAAAACAATAAAACTGATAAAATGCGTAGTGTTCAATGCTCCCACCGCGGCCTTTGTTAGTGATGCCCCCTGTGTCGACTGCTTCATTGTTTCTTTAGGTATCACGGTACCAATTGCTTTTCCATAGACCGCAATGCTAATGTTTTGCGAAATAAATATACTTTCTATCCTACCTCATCATGCATGTCACACACTGTCACAGAGAACAATGTTAGATTGTTAATTTGATAACATCGAAAATAGGTACTCCATTGCGTTTAAGAGAGATAACTCTGCTGGAACTAGTCAGGGGTAAGAGTTATCTAGTTACACCGGACACATTTTCAGTCATGTGTACCACATTTGTAAAAAATCTTAAAAAATACAAAATGTGATCTAGATATGAATTAACATAATTTCTCATGTTGCCAAGAGGCTCAACTTTTTTTTAAAGCCTAACAGAAAGTACAACTCTTACATAATGCACCAATCACAGCTAGTTTTGTCGTTTATTTCTGAATGCAATGTTCCCTACACCTTAAGCTCCTCCCACCTGAGGTTGTACAATTGGTACCATTATACCTATAGCCAAACTTAATTTTTTTCAATAACCTTTGATATAGCTTGGGACTGTACAAGTGACAAATGTACTTAGTCTCGCTTGTCAGAAACAATTTTATGAGGTACCTTAGCTGTGTTTTATATTAATGTGTATGTAATTGTCTTTGAACTTTTTCAGCTGCTGTTTTTATATGTGTGCTTTACTCACAAACCATATTTTTGGAATAAAATGATTTGTTTTAACTATGAGTTGTGTTTTATTCACATCAGCACTTACTGAACTTCAGATGGGTGATATGGGATAAATCACATCATATCATATTATGTAATAATTAGGTCAAAGGTCAGTGTACTGAACAGTATCTACCTCTTCTACTTCATTAAGTACAATTCACCTAAACTAAAGGACTTTATCTTTGTTTGGTAGATGCAGAACTTAACACCAGAGACAGGTGGATATGAACCAATCTTATTATAAAGTATAAGCAATCAACACTTTACACTGTCTGCAGATACATGAGGTCACTAACCTCCAGTCCTCATACAAAGGTCAACCTACCCATCCTCTTGGTAATACAAATATAAACCTTCCCTCCTTAGTGTAGTAAATAAAATTAATGCAATAAGCCAATCTATATCCAAATATAGTATATTCACAACTTTGAAATGGTTGTGCTGCATTAGGGGTGAAATTTGGGGAATAAAATATAGAAAAATGCCAAAGATAAACAATAAGCAAAGTGAGTCAAATGGAGTTAAAACAGGAGGAAAGTGTGTATCTAAAAGAGAGCTGTAACTTATGGTAAAGGAATTAAAGGAGACAAAAGCAGCAATGAGGAAAATGAGAAGCAAAAGTTTCATGACCTTACCTTGGACAAATATATGGAGGCAGTAAGTACCCCATTGGTCCAAGGACAGTCCGAAGGCACATGTGATACAATATCTATCACATGCAATGAAATTTCAATTGAAGTGGTGTTCATTCCCATCTAATGCATAAGAGCAAATAATTTAGAAGATATAGATGCATGTAATTTACATTTCTTTTATATAAGAAATTAACAGAAACTGGCTAAACTTATGCAGAAAAATACCTAAACCAAACAAAATATCACTTATCTGGTTTTGAACATGTAAATGTTACTGTGAGAAATTATTAAATTGCTTCTACTTATATTTTCATCAAGACTGAGGGCTAATATAGTATTTCACAAATCTTCTCTTTATTTTTATAACCAATAACTGAAAATGAAAGGTTTTATTTCTTGAATTATTCTGTCTGGTGTAAGGGAGATAACTGATTTTTATACATAAGATGTGGTCATTTTATTTCCTCAAATATATTATCTATGTAATAGAGATGGCATTATTAACACATGTATTAACAATGCAATTAAATTATCCCAAGAAATACACTATTGATAAATGGGAACCTAATATTCAGGCTTCTGTATGTAATGGAGTTCTCAAGAGTGATGTAATATTGTTCTAAAAGGTAAGGCGGCTTGTTTGATTTCATGTTGTCTACAATGCCAACATGTGGAGTACAGCCTTCCATAAACATGCGGATATGATTGCATGCCAATTGGATTCTTGCGATGGGATGCAAAGTTTGAATAACAGTGATTACTTGAATGGAAGGAATGGGCAATATGCGACTAATATGGTTACCACTCAATAATGTTGGGCCTGTTGTTTTAATTTGCATGATTTATAATATTTGACAGGTAAAATAGTCAATATTTGGCCAAAATCTACTATAATATGTTTACATAACTTACTTTGGTGCATCTTTGCCAATCTTGGAGCTGACAACACAAAAATGAAACCATCACCATCAGGCAATATAAGTCTATGTTTGTCACATCAAAAGCCCCAATCCTAAGTCAACTTGTGCTATTTTCTTAAGATTTTATACATTTTATTCTTAAAAGATTGCCAATATTTGACCAGAAATGTTCAGCATACATTAGTATTCCTACAACAAACTAGTACAGTTCATAAATGCCGCCAACATGTATGCGTTTCTATGGATACACTGGGAGGCTGTTCTTCCCTTTAGGTATCACGGTACCAATTGCTTTTCCGTAGACCGCAATGCTAATGTTTTGCGAAATAAATATACTTTCTATCCTACCTCAGCATGCATGTCACACACTGTCACAGAGAACAATGTTAGATTGTTAATTTGATAACATCGAAAATAGGTACTCCATTGCGTTTAAGAGAGATAACTCTGCTGGAACTAGACAGGGGTAAGAGTTATCTAGTTACACCGGACACATTTTCAGTCATGTGTACCACATTTGTAAAAAATCTTAAAAAATACAAAATGTGATTTAGATATGAATTAACATAATTTCACATGTTGCCAAGAGGCCCAACTTTTTTTAAAGCCTAACAGAAAGTACAACTCTTACATAATGCACCAATCACAGCTAGTTTTGTCGTTTATTTCTGAATGCAATGTTCCCTACACCTTAAGCTCCTCCCACCTGGGGTTGTACAATTGGTACCATTACACCAGAAACGGCATTCGGTAAATCCATATCCGATGAAGAACTTGTAAGTTGTAAATGACATGGAGAAAAATCCATTACTCTTACTGACACGGAGAAAACTCCATTACTCTTACTGACATGAAGAAAGCTCTATTACGCTTCCGGTAAGGGAAACGATCTGGGGAGTCTGTGCTGCTTGTGTTTAATGGTCGATTATGATCAGAGACAGCAAATGGACACGCAAAACTAAAGAAAAACTATTTAAAAATTCACAAAAATAATAATCATTCTATTCAAAAATATTCCAGTTATCCAACAATCCGATTTCAGATTTTTTAACAACTTACATATACAGAATAAGCAAAGAATAAACACATCAACCCTATTGTTTTATCGTAGAGATTATCAAACCAGTTTACACGCTGCCGTAATGTTGTTAGCAATTAGCAAGAAAAGGAGCTTCATGACCCCGTTAAGAAATAAAAACGTTTGTTTAAATGGGTTCCGATTTATATAGCTGAATAATAATAAAATCTCAAATGATTTCGCATTTTCAATAAAAAAAAAAGGATTTTATCATTAGCTCCCTCTCAAACCAGCCTGTTCGAGAAAATAAAATCGTTGTGACATTGGTAAAGCAATTACTGCAAGTACTAGAAGTTTTTTCTTTGTGTAGCATTTCTACTTGTATCACTTACTTCACTTTCTCCCTTTTAATTTCTCCTTTTTACTTATTTGAGCCGAATTTTTAAATCTTCAAGTACATCTTAACCTAATATATTGGGTTGGACAGAGACAGGAAAGGCTAAAGAATAATGCGGTTCCTTTTCCCTTGGATAGAAGAGGGAGCGATTTCCTTTTCCTTTATTCACATGATTAAGTACATCTAGAAGCCAGGTTGTATTGCATGAAAAATATCTTCAAATTAAATAACACTGAGTATCTGCATGTCTTTGATGATTTTTTAAATACAAGAAAGTAACTAAATTAATGATTTATGCATCAATCAAAAGAAATATTACTACGAACTTGTATGAATTATTTCATTTGTTTGAAAAAAAAATAAAATGATTTTATCAAATCAAAATTTAGTCCAAAAATGATACACAAAAAATAGTGTCAAAGGAAGCAAAAGAAACTTATAGCTAGAAAATGTTTTTAATTAGGCCTTAGAATTTTGAAGATGAAACAATTACAAAGTTAATAACGTATTGTCGGACATACTGGATTCAGGTTATTTGCACTCTTCTTTGATGGAGCAAGGGACATGACTGGGAGACAAACAGGAATGGCGGTACGTTTGCGTGATGACAATCCTTTCCTCATAAACATGTACTGAAATGAAACACTTGCATCTCAAGATGCATCTAAAGCTGTACAAAAAGCTGTACAAAAAGCTGCAGATCACAGAAACACAGCCAGCCATGTCTACAAGTCTTATTGGTATTCAACAAGAAACCAGAGCCTAAAATACAATACTCTGCTTATGCGTCTTACGTAGCCTTGTTCTGGGGGATGGCCGTCTCCTAGATGAGATGTTGAATATCTGAAAGAAGCATGACCAACAGTTTCTCTCGAACTCGAAAAAGAATCCCGTGCGAAAGATACGGATGTTTTCCTTCATAGTGATCAAACATGATAGCTGACATTTTGCCATGAACAGTCTGAATCTAGTTTTTAAAAGGAATCAGTCAATCTAAGGCTCGTTCCACGATCCTTTAAATCTTCAGTCTTGCCGTTGGTCTTTGTCCTTCAGAAAACCAGTTCAAAGCAGCAATTACAACTGACCAAAAATATAGGGACATCAGGCTAATATGGTTTAATAGGATTTTATGGGTCCCCTAAATATAAAACTGTTATAGGATAAACTAAAATATTCCTCTTAAAATACATAGAGAGGTTTTTATTTGTTCGCTCTATTTAAAGAAATGTGAAGGATATTTCATATTTGGGTAGTTTTTAGTATTCCTCTCCCTTATCTTAGAGAACAAAGGGATGCAAGTGAAAACAAATGAAAAGGACATAAAATATGACGCATAATATAATTTTATTTATTTATTATTTATAATGATTTCCTTTATGTCTTCGTTTTTAGTGTGAGCTACATTTCAGTATATCTTTTTAAATTTTCAAAATCATAACAACAAACGTAAATTTCCTCTAGAGAATAAATACAGATTTTCTCTCTTTAAAGACGAAATTTGTCAAAAATATTTAATATTCTGGTTTATATTTGAGTATTAGCTGGAAGTGGGGAGGGGTTATAATGGACCCAAAATGATGATCAATCCTTCTATTTTATTGTTTACAGATCACTAAGACTTTCATTTTAAAATCTATTTATTCGTAAATTTTGCTGAATACTGCGTCAAACTTGTGGTATTCACGAGACGACATTTAACAACTAACAGCCGTTATAAAATTTATCATACTTTCTACCCATTATACACGTTGCTGATTCAGCGGGTACGTCAAATACTAGCCCTTTGGGAATGAGGTCATTCTTTAGCAAGAAAAGATTTTACTATTATATTGTTCAGGCAATTAAATCAAGTGAATGCAGGGATATTGTCACCGTGCTAATATCTCGATTACAATGTCAATTTCATCAAACACAATATTAGCATTGTACCAAATTTTATTAAAAATAGGCTTTTGTCAAGATTTTTGTTTAACTCTACACAATGCTGCACCTGTATTTCAGCCGATTTGCGGATTGCTTGAAAATACGCCAAACTTATAGTTTAATTCAAAATTATAAAGAGTTGTATTTGATACGAAGTAAAATCATTTTAAATTGTATAAATTTGCAACTCTCAAAACAATGTGGGAATTTTATTAATGCATCTAATACCCTAATAAATCTCAAAAGAAGTTTTAAAATATAAATATTCAGGTTTAATTCAGTTTGTTTTTATTTCAGTAATGACGTGAGCGCTTTGTTTTAAGAAGTAAAAAGTTGACATTCTTTTTTTCAAAACAAAAATACAAACACTACATTCATTTTAAGCTTCTGTGTCATTCTTTGCCCCTTGGAATCCCCCCCCCCAATCCCGCATAACTTGGAAACTTTTGAAACCCTTGCACTACAACTATTCACTAACGCTTTCACGACATCAAAAGACTAAGTTTTGTGTACTATTAGCGTTGCACTCTAGATCTCTTCTTACCCCAGGCACCTGCCCACGTGTTCTATTCAGGAAATTTTCATAACTCCACTCTAATGGTTTAACATTGAAAGGAAAATGAAATTATGCACCCAGAGTTAGGTCCTAGGACTATCCTATCACCACGGGGCAAACGTCTTAATTCACAGCTTAGAAACCCTTAAGATTTTTACTTACGATCGTACGTATGCTTTTTCCAAATAGCATTTGGTAAAATAATTAGACTATGTAGAAGATAAAAATAACATGTCTTTTGAAATTGGTTATCTTTACTCAAATTCCTAGTTTCCGGGAACTGATATTTTAATTAAGAAAAAAAATCTTTTCTCTTGTCATCACTGCGTGTGAAAATTAAGGAAAACATTTTAGGAAAACATTTTATATTGCAAAGAACAGTTCTTTATATCTCCCAAGGCAGTGATTTTTTTTCAGCTTGAACATGCTTTATATATATATATATATATATATATATATATATATATATATATATATATATATATATATATATATATATATATATATATATATATATATATATATATATATATATATATATATATATATATATATATATATTGACACACACCCATTTATTTACAACATAAGAAAAGCTTTATTTGATAATCACTCCGCCCCACCCCCACCTTACTTATTATTGTTGCAAATTACTGCATATATAGTTTATTTTGTATAGAAACCACACTTACACTTGCAAGTTCAATAATGAAAATACAGACATGAGTGATTAGAACATGAGAACTATATGAAATGAAAATGTATCATGCAGTATATATGTTTATCCTTCAATTCTCCCATTTCAGCTTGGTGTACAATATATAAAGTGACTCTTAAACAGTTGTGAAGTGAACAATAAAGTATTTTCAAATAATTTGAATTGCAAACTGTTTTGGTTTTATCTTCGGTTTATTTTGTGATATTATTCTCTCTTTTGTCTTATTCAAACGTTGTATAATCTTGTGTGTTTATATGCAATAAGAATGCATCAGAGACCTTTTTGTTTGAGACAAAGTTTAGGATCAAATTTGTACATATAGATTGTACATGAATCTAAGTGGAATTTCCCAGATAGCTAATTATTATTTGTCTTATATAATAAGTATATAAGTATTACTCTTACGAAAGTGTACAATAACCTTACGAGTTTAAAAAATTGAGACTTGAATAAGGACAAATAACATGAAATTATAATTGCAGGTCGAGAAATTTGATTCTACCGGGTTCGATTAAAAAGGCGTTGTTCATATTACTAAACATGGCCAAATTCTCTGTCAGCAATTGATATAATGCTAAAAACAAAAGGACATTTTCATAGCTTCGCTAAATGCCTGTATAATGGATGATGAAGTTAATATCTCAGTTCTATAAATGCATATCCTTCTAATTATATCACCTCTAATTATATCACATGCACATGTGAAATTCCTAAAATTTTGACTGTCACCCTGAATAATCCGATTTAGAGCTGTTAGAGCGTCTGTATGGTATGCGATAGGTCATGAATTTGAACCCCAGCCGAGTCATAAAATATGTTTATATGAATGGTACTAGCAGCTGCCTCGCTTGTTTCTCACCATTAATAGATTAGTGACAGGACTGGTCTAATGCTACATGTCTGCGGCATGATACCTCAGTGAGAGACATCACCATAAACTGTCACAATGCAGACATCGTAGCGATATTCCTGAAATTTGTTTAAAGTTTCGTTAAAAATAAAACAAAACACATACACAAAATCATTTTGTGTCTGAAAGTCATATGACAGATAGGGTATATTAAGCAGTCTTTTAGGCTGAGTTGATATCCGTCTTCTGTTTTGATCACAATGATGGCTGCCAAACTAGTTTTTATTATAATAGTAAGACGAAGAAGGAAAGAATATAGATGTTAAAACTACGTAAAAAAAAAAATCACACACGCATTATTATAATTTTTGCTCCCGCTTCTGATGTTGTTGTCTTCTTCATTTTATTTTGGTTGTTGTTGTTGTGGGGCTTAACGCCATTTTTCAGCACACGATAGGCTATACATGGCGGCCAGTATTAATGGTAGAGGAAGAAACCAGGAAATCCCCGGAGAGAACCACCAACCCACGAGAAGCAACTGGGAAGCTTTCTCACATATCCACTTTCGCCGAATCCTAGACTCGAACCACGCTGAGGTGAGATGGCAGTGATCCGTAACGGACAGCGCTTTAGACTACTCAACTACTCGGGGCCCCTATTTTGTTTTGGTATTAAATCGGATGGAAACAGAATGCTGAAAATGACAGTATAGCAGTCAAATTCACGAAACACTTATAGGAGTCACGGTACTAATTTAATTCCCATAGTAAACATATGGAAACACCATCATATTTAAAATTCAATAACTTAAAATTTCTGGGTACTGATGATCAGACATATATATCTCCATGCACAACTATCCTTGGTGCAAGCTTCTGTGTGGAGAACACCATATGAGCCGCGGCATTTTCTTGACCTACATATGCATGAAGTCCATGTTATTGTTTCAGCACCAAGCGAATCAAGTGCTACTTTCATTATTGAGTAATCCTAAGTCAAGTCTTTAAAAATACTAAAATTGCATCAATAGAAATTTGTCTATATTTTTTTTTAAATTGCACATAGGATAAGCTTTCAAAAGATATTTTTTATAAAATTTTACTTTTCATTATTAACCAATTATGGACCACCAAACCCGTAAATACTCTATTATTTCTTCACCCATTTTTAGACTGGTTCACAGTTCTTCCATTGAATTAGTACCGTGTGTCCTGTACTGTGTCAATATAACGATACAGACTAAAAGGCGATAATTGATCCGAATCTAATTGCCTTAAATCATCGCCGCATTAGATAAGCTTTTACTACCATTCTATGTAACTATATTCAAATTTAAAAGTGTTTCTTTATGCAAAATAACAGACTGGTTGTCTTAAAATGCATTGCATTTGCATAGACAAGAATATCCAAGAAAAAGAAGCAATTTATTAAATCTGCCAAAAGCCTATAAATCCTAAGATAATGACCCAATAAATATGGTATATCACAGAATTGTTAATATCGTGTTTGCTTTTCTGTAATTTGATTTCTAAAATGTAAATTATTTAACATTAAATGTACGTAATATGACTTGAGTATTGCAATATAATCAAAGGCATTACGATGGAAACTGTCGACTTGGAACCTTGATGATGAATTTAAACAAAATTAAAGAAAAGCTGGAGACGTGTGGCAAGTCACTATTAACCATTACAGAGAATTCGTTTTAAAAGATGATACTAAATACAGTAACAGGTCAAACATCCCTTTCAATCACACGCGTTTTATTTTGTATCAATTCATCCGTTATCCAGAAAATATTCATTCACCCTGATGGGTCCAGCTCATGGACATTTTACTGTACAATTTGTAATTCTATTAAGACTTTCATATTTATTTCTATGAAATGCAAAACGACCTTTTGTCTGCTGATATTCTGTATAAAGAAGACTACGTCTTCATCCTTGTAATTATCCTGGACGCCAGATCGTTGCATTTGCCATCTTTCTAAGATATCTTTCATTGTATGAGATTTGCGGTATCATAGCAACGCTTCTCTGTTTCATACTTTTGAAGTAACAGAACTACTATTTTTGTCCTAGAATTTGATCTGTTACTTATAATATTTTCTAGAATTTCTCCTCGTTTTAGCGTATTGATTAAAGAAATACCCCACAACCAAATGCAGATTGTGCCATCAAATCCGAGTTTAGGTTGCACGAGCTACTTTTAATCTAATACGAAGAACGTAGGATATTATGTGGAGTCAGATTTGAGAACGTATAATGCATGAATTTAAAAAAAAGGTATATGATATATCTCTAGACTTAAAGCTGACTGAACAGTATTTTGCCGTTGGGATAAGTGTTAGCATTTGTATTGAATAGTTATTTTCATTTAATTGGTTTTCAGTGGCACACCAACACGTGAAAGGTGAATCAATTGAAGTAAAGCACCTTGATGAGGGAAAAACCACAGCATTCATATATGTCTGTCCTGGCAAAGTTCGAGGCCGCACTTTTATTCTGCGAGTCCGGCATACCAACAACTGATCAATCGCAGCTCATATGTTCTTTTGCAGATAAAGTAGACCAAAAATGCAGTTACTACATTAAAGAAGGCCTGTAATTACTTGGAAATTGTCAAGGAAAACGTTTCCTTTGCAAACACTATTTTTCCATCAAAATAATTTATGGCAATTAATGTTTGTGTTTCGGCACGTAGGATGTTTCAATGACGTTAAATGAGTCATAATGCATTGTATAAAAATATAAAAATCAAAGAAATTCAAAAGGAGTGTTGGCCTTGTAAAATCACAACCTTCTGACCCATAAAGTATATGTCAAATATGGACATACATATATTTCTCTCTGTAAGTCAAAATTTTAAAAAAGGCGACGTCAGGTTTTAGTTCTATAAAACAGAGTATTGTATACTTATTCGAACAGCGGCTGTTACTGTAAAATTTCATGGTTCCATGTAAACATTAAGATGATGGAAGACGTACTTCCAAGAAAAAGAAATGTGTTTTGTGAAAAATTCGCCTGTACAGACAGGATTAGTTTGATCAAAGACGGAAAAAAATAGAAGACAGTATGGAGCTAGACGTTTCCAACCTATACTGAAAATGGCATAAAGTAAGTCGATATGAGAGAACAGGAGGCGTCTAAAAACCATTCCACAGACGCTGACTTATTATTGCTCTAGGTGCTACCATAATTTTGAGTCGATGCTTACAGCAAATATAAATCACATTTTACATTAATGACGGAGGAATGCATATGCATTCAATATGATGAATAAGGAACTCGTTACTAGAAACTAACATAAATACATACTTGCTTCCTTTTGCTCTTTAAACGAGTGCATAACTATTGCATGCCATCTACATAACTATAAATTGTTTCGAATATAATTAATATTGCTTCATTCGTCACAATTCAGCTGCTTTATTCAACATTTGTTTACTCTTTATTGTGTGGACTACAGATACATCCAACAGGGCATCGTGCTTCATGGATATGTTTAAGATTATTTTCTGTATTCTCTATCTCTTTTTTCAGGTATCACATCACATAAATGGCATTTATTAATGCCATTGTTCAACGGAATTATTCAAGTCATGTTAGCAGAAGCCTGGCAATGACTGATTCTCATAAATTATAATCCGAAATCAACGTATCTCTTATGCATACTCTTGTGTCGAACAATCAAATGGCTGTCTTCTATTCTGTTTGCTTTGCAGTTCCTATACCATATTTTACCTAGTGTTTGTATGCCACAACTTGCCTAGAAATCGTATGTAACAGTTAGCATCGTGTTTTTATGCCACAACTTGCCTAGAAATCGTATGTAACAGTTAGCATCGTGTTTTATGCCACAATTTGCCTAATGTTCATATGCCACGATTTTCATGTTGTCTTATGTTACAAATTTCCAATTGTTATTATGTCCTTATATTCTAAGCCAAATTTTGTGTGTTCTTATACCATATTTTTTCTGGTGTCTTACGCCACGAATTACCTATAGTTCTTATGACACAATTTACCTAATATTCAAATGCCACAATTAGCTTAGTGTTTTTATGTCACAATTAACTCAATGTTCTTATAACACAATTAACCTAGTGTTCTTTTGCCACAATTTGTTTAGTGTTCTTATGCCATAGTTAACCCAATGTTCTTAATTAGAGACACTCTACATATAGTCATCGCAAGTCTAAATTATCCATGACTAAACTTTGCTCACAATGTTTGATGTTTTTCTTTCTGTTGTTAATGTTGGGGGAGGGTGTTAATGTTATTTTGTTAATTTCTTTTTACTTCCAGGCAAATTCGTTTTGCGCTGCTTGATTCGTGGCACAATGCAGTTATCTGGATGATCGTCAATTTCCATGTTTGATCCATTATTTTCACGTTTCGAAAATAAGTGTATTAATCATCAGCAATGTCTGCCTGGCTTTTAATTCGGAGTGTGGTGCGAGAAGGTTGCTTTTTGAAGTAATTTTGGTTTGGTTTAGTTTGGTTTTGTTTGGTTTTTTAGCCTTTCACGGCATAGCAATACAAAAAAGGAGAACAGAACACACACGGTAACCCACCAGGGTTAATGAGTTTTAAGACCGACACTCTTGGTGGCTGATATCGCACTCAACTTGGTCATTACTAATAGCTATTAAGTAGCTGCATAATCAAATCGAAACATTCGTAGAAAATTATTAAGAAATCAATTACGGTGTTTGTAAAATTATTTTATATACGTCCTCTCTCTCTCTCTCTCTCTCTCTCTCTCTCTCTCTCTCTCTCTCTCTCTCTCTCTCTCTCTCTCTCTCTCTCTCTCTCTCTCTCTCTCTCTCAATCTAAATATATACATATATGAATATTAACTGCAAAGGATTCAAATTATATGTTTTCTTAGATAGGGTGGCTTAATTATAGCACCAAAGAAGCATACAAGTAAATATGACAAATAAACATAAGAAGTAATTATTATTGGCGGCGATAGAGGTGGGTTGGGATGATCACCCCCCAGGCGTCAGACGATTGGTGGCATCATAAGGAGGTTTGTTTTTTAGTGTTTCACCTCATCTTAGTGTAACGGAGCCAATCGGACAAGATTTGAGAAAACATTTATTTACGAGGGGGAGGCGAGAAGTTGGCAATTGACATAAACCTGTTCTCAATAGAAAAAGTAGGGACGACACTATAAACTTTGCCCCAAACTCCTTGGCGCCTCGGTAGGGAAGTTATAAAAGAACATTGCATGCTGGCGTCTAGAAACCTCTCGCTGCCATTTATATATATTAAACAACTTTAAACGTTTTAATAAATACAGTGCAATATTTTTTAAAGTTACAACCACAACCATTTTTCTTATTGTGATGATATTACAACGAGCAACAAAAATGTAAAAGTAATTTTAACATTCACTTGCAGCGCATCCAAAAATTTATCTTTTTAATCACTTTTGTAATTTTTATTGTTATTTTTATTATTATTATTATTATTATTATTATTATTATTATTATTATTATTATTATTATTATTATTATTATTATTATTATTATTATTTATTCTAGTAGTAGAATTAACTCACTTCTCAGCACAGAGCGAATGAAATGCTATCGCATATCTCACTGTGTATTTGAATCAAAAGGTGGCACAAAAATATTTTACGAAGGATAGAAACTATTCTGTAATATAATTAAAAACTGTTTGTTTTTCAAATAGAGCAAGAACAAAACTCACAAATTTTCTCATATGTTTTTATTAATCTTTTAGTTCTGTATTTTATCCTATATTTAACTCTTAAATTTTGAATTCTTCGTGATTCTTTTCAAATGCGAGTACAGCATTTATATTAAAACTAAATTAGTGTACATCTGAGTGTATTTGTGAGTATTTGTTATTTTATAACTACTTTGTTTTTCTTTATTAATTTCTTTCCTCTGCCATTTAAATTATTATTTTCCTTTAGTTACTACTGTGTCAGTTGCTTATATTAATGTTATTGATGTTGTTCCGTTTTGTTTTGATTCTTTGTTTAAAAGCTTTAATGCTATGACCTGCTCCATCTATCATTCCATCCTATTATATCATCCATTTTCATCAAGCATACAAGTCCAGGAGAAAGATATAATACTTAATGGGAAATCTATATAAAAAAATAACTTCCACAAAAACTGATAGTATCTGATGAGACAGTGTGCTACCAATTTGTTGGAATATCATTTATCATTTCAAATGAAAAAGATGTAATGTCTATGAGACAGACCCATTTTGCTTGCTATGATGGAAGGTTATTGTTACACGGTCAGGCTCGGTCAATTCGATTCGATATAATTATTGCTGCGTATAAAACGACAGCAAGGCGCTCCCAACGATAATACATTGCTTATGTTGACCCAAGTACTTTTGCGATGAATGATGTTGATTCATGCCGTATATGGATAAATATATATGCAGTGCTATTTCGCGACCTTCAAGACCCAAATAAACAACAAAAACAAAACAAAACAAAAAAATAATCGCAAATTTTTTTATTCAAAACAATGTGTAACTCCAAATATCAATGTCACAAAATTAAATATATCGAATTTTTCAAAATTTAATTCTCGAAACGTTTAAAGACATGGAAATTTTCTCCTCAAACGGTGTGCAAAGCAATAAGGAGTTGTTATTTTCCCACCGTTATTCCTCTGCATTTAACAAAATCTTGCATATTTATCGCAGTGCAAAAAGACTAACTATTTGAATGTAGTATATATAATATAATACTGATATAAAATAATACTGGACATTGTAAAGCATATAATGTTCATTTTTACATATAAAATCAAAATTCCAACATTTTCCAAGCCAATACCAACTCCGAAAAAGTTTGGGAACCACTTTTCTATATTAAAAGAAATGGTCATTGATGCAAATTAATAAGACTTATTAACTGTTTGAGTATAAGGCCCTTGTTGTCAGTGGATACTGGTCACGTGCAAGTTTAGAAGGTAACCCCGCCTTATAACTGGCAATGCTCGTGACGAGGTGCGAGTTCCTTTGTGAACAACAGAACAGAAGTACGAAGGAGAGGAAACGTGTTTATTGAATTGTTGGGATAGCACAAAAATCAGCATTGCCAAGCACATAGTTTGGACCGTGTCGCAATCTTTAAATGAGTACAGATTTTATGGCGGAAAACGATCATTTTTTATGACTTGAAGATCATCATTCTAAAACTTCAATAATTAAGTTTTGTGAAATCTCAGTTACACATAATGATCACACTTATTAATAGACCGACACAAGAGGAGAGAACCAGGTGAGCATAGAAATATTTACCATAGCACAAGGCTTTAAATCTATTGAACACATTCGAAGTAAATAAGTAAACTGAATATTACTTCCACATTTTACATACCAAAAGTGGTCAGAAAATACGGTTTGGTACAAGATGAATGTTTTATAGGATATACTATTAATAATGCCCATAAATAGGTAACAACCTCTCAGAGGAAGCACATGCGCAGATTACTCTAAATAGGTTATAGAACAAAAAAGCGTCTACCAACATAGAAAATTTTTTTAAAAATAATTGTTTATATTCTTTCTTTCCTGATGATTCCATTTTGATCGAATCTCCTTAAATTAAAAACCAAAAGAAAATCAAAATTCACTTTGGATACATGCAGTCATTGGTTAAACTATGTTCGGTAGACAGAAGTTAAAACATTGGAAATTAGTTTGATATATTTCTAAATGTTTATGTCAAAGCTGAACCATTACATTGGTTTCAAATAGACAGAGAAAGATATCCTGGCAGAGATTATGAACAACACTGCCGTGCACGTGAGTTCATGGGTCTAATGCATAATGAGTTGTAAAATCACAAGTTGTCCATATCAGTCAAAAGTTTAAATGTCGTATGTTATAACTTTGAATGTTACAAGTTTACTCCAGGCACAAGCTTTTAATTAAGCAAAGCACGTGTGCAGTAAAAAAAAATGAAATTCCATGGGCAATGAAAACAAACTCGTGTCATCAGTGTTCTGATTGTATTTTAAATTAATGCACCAGAATATAAACCAATATATTAATTATAACAAAATGGATTCAAGTATTTTACGATGCGTTGAGTTTATTCTCAGAACTATTAATGAAGAATTAAAAGCGAATATATGATGGTGACTGAAGCAAACTGTAAGAGATCATAAGTATTTACGATGTAAATAAGTGGGTCTAGTACATGAGAATGCAATTTAAATTTTACATATATAAAAACATACATATATTCTCCAATCACAACTTGTCCACTTATGGCAGTCCTTTTTTATCAAGACCAAATCAAGTACTTTTTTGTGAAAGGTAGTTGGTGAGGGGGGGGCGTCAATGTTTTTCCGAGTACAAAACATGATCATGACTAACAGGTTTAGTTTCTTTAATTAGGTGAGTGGCCGATCAATCCAATTTGTACTCACGACTGCCTGTGTACACTTGACAGCAGATACCGCTTAGGCTTCGTTGATCGATAGAGGTAGTCTGAGTTTCTTCTGACCCTTGACACCCCATTTTTGATATTTAGTTTTGTTTTTGTTTTTTTTTATTTTGGGGTGTAGGGTCAGAGTCAATTCCTTATTAAAAAGATGGAATTTGCCGACATCATGAGTAGATAGGGTCAGCAGCAGGCAGGGTGAACCCTACAAAATTTTGCTCGAGTCCTTAACAAAAAAAAAGTTTCCTGCAGAGGTTGAATAAAAAAATACGCCAACAACGCTAAACTAAAGTTTCTAAATTTTCCCACGCCTGAGGTTAGCTTTTTATTGTTGACGTATTGTTTTTATGATTTTGTTTACTCGTAAAGAGACCCAGTTGTTGTCCTTCACCCTGCCTGTTGCTATTGATAGTCAAGGGGAGTTTAACCAAAGATTTTATATAGACCAATCTACGAGTGTATGCATAAATTAATATACAGAGTTTCATTTCTCAAATTAATTATATTTCCATTATGATTTGTGAGTTTGAAATGCATTCTTGATAATAATGGATTATGAACACGCAGGTAGATTTGATTTATTGGCTCAGACACAATAAGCCACCCTGGAGGTGATTGATAAATATTGGACGAATATATATATATATATATATATATATATATATATATATATATATATATATATATATATATATATATATATATATATATATATATATATATCCCTGCTGAGCCTGATTAGACTTAGAAAGGTCAACGTGATAGCTACTGTCAATTACATCGCATACTAGATTTAGTGCGATGGTGGATGTTATTAACAATATTAGGTAAAATATGACGTCCTGTTCCATATGGGTCATTATTATATTTGAGAACAGTTGGAAGCGGGATTAATTTTTTCCACGATTCATTTACTCTCGGATAATATTCTTCAATAAGATGATTTAATGATTTCTTCATTTTAGCGTTATTTAGAACTGGTATAATACATGTGTGTAAGTCTTTTTTTTATTATTTTGTAATGATCAAGAAATAATTTCTTAGATTCTAAATATGTGTAATAATTATTGAGTGTTGTTGCTGCAACATTTATAATACTTCGATTGGCGATGTACAAATCGAATAGGATCCCATTTAAGTGTTTTATTGACTCGATTATTTGCTGCTTTACATTATGATAACAATGCTGTGATAATGAAGTAAGTAAATATCTTAAATCATTAAATGATTTATCGTATTTTGGCTTAAAAGAATCTAATAATATTTTTAAAAATTCTTCATCAATAATATCTTTAGTATGTTGCGTCTTGGGGTCCATGATACTAGTAAATGCTGATCTAAATATCTTTGGGATCCTTTTACCATCAAAATCGGTAAAGTAATATCTATCGTCGTTTGAATCATAATCAAATAACATAGAATACCATGGATTTTCTTTTCGATATTCTGGATTTTGAATGAATTTTTCTTCTTCACTCGTTTTAAACTCATTTTTAGCTGGTTCTAGTGGAACCTGATAAACAGGTGCAACTTCAGGCCATCCTAACACTGATCTAATCGAACTTTGATAAATATCCACAACATAGGAGAATGTATTTTAATCACCGACGATAATGTTGGTTCGTATACAGTTATTGCTATCTTCGATTCTTTCCCAGTAATAAACTTAATTCTGCGCTGGGATTCCTCATTAATTTGCTCTATTTGATAACTGCCAGTTGGAATACTAACTACTTGCCAATCGGGAGTTCCATCAGATTTATTCTTATTTGCGAATACTAATGAATTATTTACCTGTAGTGCACCAAATGGTTTTGATCTAATATTAGGCCAGCTATAATAAACACGTAACTGTGCTAATGCTATCTCTTTTACTTGAATTGCAGTTGGAAAGTTAACGCTGAATTCAGGATTGGTTGAACTTATTGATATCATAGTAGTTTTTGATGGCGTCGTATTAGTGACGATCTGTTGCAATATTTCTTTTGAATCAGACATTATCAGTATGTTTTTTTTATTTAATTCTCCATCCTTTCGTTATTGTCACTAGATGATGCGTTATTTTCAATCACGAATGCTTCATCGTAGGTTTTCATTATTATAACGAACTCCTCATCAGATATTTTACCATAACTGAGGTACAAAGAAAGATGTGAGCATAATTTAGTATAGGCGGTTGTTGCTGCGTGTAATTTCATTATGTACTCGCGTAATTTATCAATCGTGCATGTAGGTATTTTTAGCGATAATACTGAGAATACCTGCACATGTTGTTGTAGAAACGACAATCGTTAAAATCACAGGAGCAGTCATAGTTAATGTTGATAATAATAATCCAGTTCCAGCAACAAAAGCAGAATCCGAGTAAACTTCTACATCGATAACAACCATGCGTCTGCGATATTTTTTTTACTTTCAACGTGTATTCGTCGATGATATTTTTTAGTTCAGTCTGACACTTACACGCCTGATTATACCTGTGACATTGAACGTCAATGAGTGACTCTTTCATAGGATTCATTATACCTAATGATGTCATTTAATTAAATAATTAAAATGGGAGCTTTAGTTACAAATTCCAGACACCACCAGTAATTAGTGGAGGACAAACTTCTATCCAACGATTCCAACGTGAACGTTTCTTCAGAATCTTTATCCAACATTACAGATACGGTTCTAGATAGTTTATTAGCTAATGGAGATGTGGTAAGTATGTTAAATTCTGCAACGCTAAACACAGACAACCTATATATACCAGCGACCTCCGCGGTGTGTTTGATGGTTTTATTTCGTTGTTTCCAGGTAGCTGCACCTGATCCGAGGACGTAAACGATGTTGATGATCCGTTTGTGAGGAATTTTAATCAGGCTTGTTTTTTTTAACAATATCCGGAATTCCACTAACAATATCGTTGAGTTTTGTGTTAATATCAGTAAGTTTTATATCAACATATGGTTGACTTCCAAAAAATGTGCTATTAGTTTTGTTTATTTTTCTATGAAAATTTATTAATCTTTATATGTGATTAGAAAACTCAGATCTGAATGCAGCAACTCCATCATTAATTGTCGTTAACAAAATCGTTATTTAAATTTCCTTATCATCGACGTATTTTTTGTAGCAGCATCACTATCTGTGGTTGGATATCCAAGATCTGTAATTTTATTTTTGTTCATAATAACGTCTCCACTAAATACACCGCCCAGTCGTCCTGACATAATCGTTAACTGACTTACCGGAATCCTGTATTTTACCCTGATCACTAAAAGTAATGATATCATCAACAACTGCAGTAGGAATTCGTGTAAGTACGTCTGGTAGTTGTATATTGCTTGTCTTTCATCGTCTTTGTTTGTCCTGAAAAACAACAATTTCATTCTGATCCACATTTGTAATATTTAATAAACCATCAATATCATTTCAGAGTTGATCGAGGGTTGCATTTTTAGATAAATCACCTTGCTGCTGAGCTTTACCACGAGCAGATCTTCCATAAATATCTACCATTATAGTAATTGATGTTTGGTCAAATGTGACAGTGTGGTATATTCATGCACGACTTTATGAGATGGCTTTCTTTGCGGTGCCATGGATACAGCATCAAGTATATTAAGTACATCACGACCACATATTGGTGGATAAGTTAATGTTTGAGTTGGTAGCGTTGAATACCAGATAGGAGCAGTATTATTACTGACATAATGAAGAAATTCTTTTGGTGGTGCTAATCCATATGAATCAAAATAGATAATTCCACGTGAATCAATCCTTACGCTACCCAATTAGTGCCAGGTCCAGAGATTTTATCGAGATTAATAATACCGGTTTCAATATTGTTAGGTTGTTTTGGTAATTGATCGCGCATAAAAACCCCTCTGAAATTTTTTATATTTAGTTTTTTTAGCAGCATCGAGTAAATCAAAATTAGACATAGGCGAGATCAGTAAACTGTCCCTGGAAGTCTTAGGCCTTTTCCGTACCATAAAGGCTGGGTTCCTGGTAATCTGAGACCTTTTCCCTTTTTTTTTTGTTTTGATTCCACTGTCTGGTTGCTTTCTTTAATGCCATTCCAGGAGCGATTCCAACAGCGCCTAATGAAGCTGCTTTTGCAACAGCAGGGGCTGCTGCGGCTATTAATGCTGGTATAGCTGCGAGAAGGGGAAATATACCACCCGTTTTAAAAGTATCTTTTATGGCGCCAGCAGAAAGATTAAGTTTGACGCCTTTATTTGTTTTATTTTTTTCTTCATTAAAGTTTTTGAATTGACGATCGGTCAACGATAATTTATTTGAACCGCTCATCTGTTCTTTTTTCAACGATATTTTTATTCCACAGTTATTGTTTGATGCTGATTGCAGTCTTTTTATCTGACCAGGAGAAAGTTTAACATTAGCGTGATAGTATGACATTTATAATATTCAGAATTGATCTAATTACGTGTTACATGTTCTCTACTGGCGCATCAATGATTCTCATTCGTCCACCAATACCTTCGAGTAACATTAATTTATCACTGAGTATTACGGCAATTGCTCTGTAATTAGGGATAGCTCCAACATCTCTATTGACTCGAGCTCGAAAATATATATCAACTACTGACTGTCTGTTTAACTTTAAATGTTCCAGCGAAAAGTAATAAATTGGATACAGCGTTGTAAAATCCAGCTGCGATATTTGTAAACAAGTATCAACGTTTTGATTACGTCCCATGAAAGACATAAGACGATGATACGCACGTGCTACATAAATTTGATCCAAATTTAACAAATTATCCTCAGATGGTTCTTGATGTCCATTTATTCATAATGAAACCTCAGAAACACCGAGATTATCAAATATCATAATACTGGGCGTTTGCGAATTTATTCGTGTAGTATCTTGAAATGCAATACATATGTGTCGCGGTGCAGAAACACCTTGCTGAGAAGCTATTTGCCATGTAAATAAACCGTTAATATTACTCTGGATAGCATCTGTGGTCATTGTTAAACATGATAACGCTGATTTACCACCTTGATCCATAAAAGAAAGTAACCGTTTTTCTTCAAATATCGAGGGGGACATCACTGACATCCACAGGGAAAGTTTTGTTAGTACTACAATACCAGGATCATCAGCGAGTCTCCATATTGCATCATCGTCTGTGCTTAATCTTACGAGTACAACTGTATGTTTAGCTCCGAAATAACCTTTCGTACATTTCTACAGAATTCAAAGATATGTGACAGTGGAATTGCACGTGAAAATATTCTCCTATTTCCTTTTAACATCGCTCGACGTGATCTAAATCCTAAGTTGAAATCTGGATCTACATTAATAGTCATACTTTGTACATCCGCATCGGCATTTCTGACAAAATGTCTTGGTCGTCCTATTTAATATTTTTGGTATTCTGGAGAATTAGAGGTGTCTTTTACAAACATCATTGATGGACCAGCTGATTTTAAGTAATAGTCGCTGTATCTTTCAAGACCAAGTATTGTTGTAGCAACATCAACGTCTTTTTGAATTGATTCAATATCTTTCAGTCAATCATGTATGTAGCGCTATCAAACAATGCCATAATACCATTATTAACAAAACCAACACTAATATCGGCTGCATATTCAGTATAATCATCTTTTAAAATTTCACCTTCGACTTCAATAAATGCTTCAGCGGGTAAGAAATATCTACTTGTATCCTGAACCTGTAGTTCAATTCGTCCACGCTGATCTGGAATTCGTGCGTCATAAGAATAATACTGATAATCGCGCACAGACTCATCTTTGAGAACCGGTGCGTCCATGTCAAATGCGGGGCCACTTATACGCTTGAACATCTTTATTATTATCATCTTCGTCTAACACGAAGGTCACTTCGAGAAGTGAGACCACTTCCTGCTACCAGACTAGCGGTTATATTTTTTTCTTTTTCCGATATTGGGGCATCAACTAACTCCGCTAGTTTTTGATTAGCGGCTTGATTTATTATTTTACTTACACTTGCGGGCATCACTTCAGTGCTGCGAAATTTCACTGGTTGAGGTCGGAATGCTTGAGGTCTGCGTATTATTCGTGTTAGTCTATCTTTGATCGCTGGGAATGCTTTACTAGCAACATTACCAGCAGCGTTTATACCTTTTTCACGAACAACATCAATAGCTTTTATACCCAGCTGATTTGCAATTGATATTGCTTTTGGGGCTATTTTTCTAAATAGACCCTGAACAATATCACCTAGTCCATCTCCGTAGGTTGCTTTGTATACTGGTAATCGAGAGTTTATTACCCTAACCATGGTAGGTCCACGTTGAGCACCATGCACAATCATTTTATTATTAATTGACTTTATCACTAATTGTATCGAATCACTGTGACGTAGTTACTATAATACTCATCAGCAATTTCATTAATGAGAGAATGATACATCAATGTCCATAATACCACCACTAAATAATCGTTTACAAATATCTGCTGCTTCATTAATAATTTCTGGGGAATTATTACCAGCTCGTTTTCCTCCAATCAGAATTTCTAGTCGTTCAACATCAGCAAGAACATTATTGGGACAAGTAATAAGACCACTTTCTAGACCACTTCCAGTTGCACCAGGAGCGTCTTGAAATTCTTCTTCTGCTGTTCTAACTGGTTGTCGCGGTGATTGCAATCGTTTCATTATTGCTTGTCGTTCTTATTCTCGTTGTTGTAGCTCTTGTTGTAGTCGTTGTGATCGTTGTGGTGTTGATGATGATTGTGATTGAAATGGTTTTGGTTCTTTTTGTTGTTCTTTTATCAATTGCTGTTGTTGTTTTGGCGGTAATTGCATGAAGGGAATATATATATATATATATATATATATATATATATATATATATATATATATATATATATATATATTTCATGAGTATGCTCAATATATCTTGGATCGTCGTTTCGAGCTTGATTAACGTTAGAGTGTATGTGAAATATCCAATTATACCAATCTTCGCAACCTACAGTATCATCAACATATTCAGGTTTTAAATAATGTTTTCGATTATTATAACTTCACACGGCATTAGCAGCTAATTGTTTTACATTTTTGATCTGTCTGATATCATTAATGGTATCTTAGGTAAATTTATCATTTATATTAACACTACCTTGCGTTTGTCCTGGTATTTTTTGAGTATCACCTTTTGCCTGGTCTGTATCCACCGATATTTCCGGGATTGACATCGCAGCAGCTATTTCTTCTGGAAGTTCTTCAATAATCTTTTTTGTTTTCTTAGTTCTTTTTGCTATTTTTTCAGTTGTTTCAGCTGTTTTTTCTATCACAGGTTGAATATCTTTAGTGGTCTCAGTGATAGATTTAAATAACTGTTTTGTATCCACCTCAAATTCAACTTGAGATTCCTGACGAGAGTTTAGTTGTTCCTTAACAGAATCACGAACAGGTATATATTTTTTAATTGCCTCTAGTCTCTCTCGAGCTAATTTAGCTGAGTGTGATTCTCCAATACTCATTATTGATAATATTTATAATGGTTATTTAATATATATGTATGTCTCTCTTTAATGTCAAGGGGAGTTTAAGCAAATATTTTATCTAGACCTACACGATATCTTGATCTTGGATCATGTAGATTTATCGTTATAAATCCAAACGGAACAGATTGTGCTTTAGAAAAGAAATTTTTAAATTTATTCATAACCATGTCACCTGAACACCAGGTATAATAAATATTCTGCAGAGTATAATCATCTACTCCATTAAAAATAATCAAAATATTACAGTTATCTCTGATCACCTTAGGTATTTTTGTATATCTTTGAGTAACATAAATCACGTCTGTATTTTTGTGTCTACCTAGAGGAAAATATTCAAGCTGGATTAGATTGTTTGTCCAACACACATCATCAAATACTACGAGATTATTAATGAATCCATCTAAGTCATCTACAGACGAGGCTTCATCTATATCTGTGATAAAGTCAATAATATCGTCACCGTCTTTATTAACTGATTTTGCTTTCTCGTTAAAATCCTTAAGTACTTCGTAACAATGCTGATCATCTACAGATAGTGCTATTAAATATTGTTTATTTCATCTCAACCACCTTATTATTAAATTTAATAATAACTGTGTTTTACCTGATCCAGATGGACCTATTATAATCATTCTTATCGAATTTGGTAATGCTGGATGGTGCTTCACTGGTTCCTGTGTTCGTCTAGCCGAAAAGTCAATTATTGTATCCATATTATTAATAACATGAGTTTATATTGTGTTCGATGTAGATCATCTACACTTACCACTGGATTGACAACAATAATAAAAAAAATAAACAACATGCATTAACAGGTAAATGTGTCAAATGTGGCACACAAAAATATAAATTTATCTCAGGACAACAAAGATAGGTAGGGATATTGCATCTTCTTTAGGAAAATTACATGGATTACCATGGGCTAAGTATGCTGGTGAGATACACCTTCCTGGATATAATTACTGTGGTCCTGGAACTCGTCTCGATATCAGACTCGATAACCAATATCAACCAAGACCAGGAGAGTATCCAATAAATAAGATCGATCAAGCATGTCACAATAATGTCATTGCTTATAAAAATCCTGATTTGCAACAACGGCATCTCGCAGATGTAAAATTAATTCATGCATTCAATTATATATCTAATAAATCTGTTAGAGAGAAACTCGCTAGTTTCCTAATCAAATCTGCTATTAAAGGTAAAATAAAGATAGGGGCTGGTAATTAATTGTATAATTATTATAATGGAATCAATTTATTATAGCCCAAAAGGGTATTGGAAAGGTAAAGCAGCGATCGCTAAACTTGCTGAAGCAGCTAAAGTTTCACGTTCTGTTGCTGCAGCGTGGTTAGCACGACAGGTAATATGGCAAATTTATTTACCACCACCAAAAAAGAATTCAATACGCACATTTTGATGTCAGTGTTCCTGACGAAGTTCATCAAGCAGATATTTTGTTTTTACCACACGATACTATTAAAACACGTGGACGAAAATCACGCACGTACAAATACGCATTGACTGTTGTTGACGTTGCAAGTAGATATAAATAAGCTGAACCATTATCAACAAAGATAGCATTTGAAGTTGAATCTGCGTTTGAGCGAATTTATCAACGTGGCGGTCTACGATAACCACAGCTATTACAAGTTGATCCTGGCAAAGAATTTCTTGGTGTAGTATTCACTTTGATGAAAAAACAACGTTACAGTCAGACACGGGCATACTGAAATTCATCGTGATCAAGCAATCATTGAACAATTTAATCGAACACTTGCTGAGTGGTTATTTGGATGTCAATATTCGAAGGAAATATCTGCTGACTTAAAGTCCGGTAAGCGATCTCGTGAATGGGTTGCAAGGTTACCAAGCGTGATATCTGCATTAAATAATAAAATTACTCGTGCAACTTCCATGAAACCTTCTAATGCAATATATATATATATATATATATATATATATATATATATATATATATATATATATATATATATATATATATATATATATATATATATATATATATATATATATATATATATACCACGTAGCGATGAATACGGACAACGAAGTCAACAGCCAGTATTAGGTAATGTAATTGTGAGATATTTATACGAACCAGGGGAGTTGGAGGGTGGCAAAAGACGAGCTACTGACCCTATTTCGAGTGTGACCACACATACAATTTCTAGCGTGGTTAGATCCACTGGAAGACCTGCTATATACAGACTAGATTATACTGCCCCTCAACGTGGATTTGTGCGTGAATAATTGCAAGTAATTCCTACAGATACACAATTACCGCCACATTCATTTATGTAAATTAGCACCAGGGCGTCCAGCGCCCCGACGTCGATCAAATTCAAGATAGGTCAACATTACATTTTCACGTGTGTGACCAAGATCACTATTTATTCTTTCTACGGTAAATTGTCTTGGATTATTAATCGAATATTGCCATAACATTATTGTGTTACAACTTGCACAGTGATTATTCTGTAGCTGTTTTAGTGTTATAATAAATTCAGTATCAATATCAAAATCACGTTTATTTTTTTTTGTCACATTGTTTATAAGACGCTAATTTTTTTCTATATTACAGCATCGTCATTAGTAATTTCTTCAGTTATTACGTAATCTATGATAACCATCTGTAGTTGAGTTATTCGTCTGACGAGAGATACTGCAAGATAGACTAAGTTTGACCACTCGATCCGGTCATCTACAATCCAGATATTTGTATCAGAGATAGTTAATCCCTGGGACGAATGAATCGTTGTAGCGTATCCTAACGTCCACGGTGATTTATCCATATTAAATGCCCCTTCAACTGTACTAAAAGGTACCAAAATAATGTCATTCAATACCAGATTTTGTATTCGGACACTTTCAGTGTCTACACTAGGAATTTCAACTTCAATATTCTGTCGTCGAGTATCTGCTGGGCGATAACATAATGGTACAGGTAAGTGTGAAAATCTTTCTTTATGTAACGTAAATAATTTCTTCTGCAATTCATCACGAACTATCTTTCTACTTTCGACTATCAAATCAGTAGGTCTCCATAAAGTTAAAAAATCATTCATGGTAGTTTCTGGAATTATCTCACGCATTATCTCACATTGTATTTTATCTGGTTTTAGTCTGATTAATCTTTTAAGTTCTTTCAGCTGTTTATCAATAGCTCTATTGTCGTCGTGTATTTCTTCATAATAATCCACATTATTCTTTAGCCATTCAAGTGGAGACTGTCCAACAAAAGGCGGTGATTGACCATGATCACCACACATAATCACAGAAGTGTTTTTGTTAATAACTATTCAATGAATGTTTTTAGTGTTTCTAACTACACTGTGTTTATCTCGTCACATA
This sequence comes from Potamilus streckersoni, assembly GCA_016746295.1. Classification (NCBI taxonomy): domain Eukaryota; kingdom Metazoa; phylum Mollusca; class Bivalvia; order Unionida; family Unionidae; genus Potamilus; species Potamilus streckersoni. The sequence continues at coordinate 71,975 of JAEAOA010000976.1, read as the reverse complement.
TTATATGCTTAGGTATATATTTTTCACCCATTCGCTCAGGAGTCCATGTATCACCACACCATCTAAAAAAACTATATGTGCAAGTTTTAACTCCTCGTTATCTCTCTGGCTAATTTATGTGTAGGTGTCAAAACGATCATATCTGAATTGTTGTTCATAAATAATTTAATCGCACGAGTTGTTTTACCTGACCCTCCACACCCATTAAGATAAACAGTCTTATGTCTAGCCACAGGATCGTACACAGATGGTGCCGATGATTCTGATATTTGATTATTATTTCTGTAATATATTTCCTTAATTTCAACTTCAGCAAATTCAGAATAACTGAGTATATTTTCTTGCTTTATCCTCCATGTTCCCCACTCACCATTTCCGAATAGCGGATTTAATAAATCCTTATACTTTTTGTTTATATAAAATGAATCCGTAGCGACTCTAACAGCGTAACGAGGGAATTTATTTATCATCGACAGTAGATTTATAGAAACATAGGCTAGCATTGAAGATCTTAAATGAGTAAACTTCGGTGAGTCGCCATCAAGATAGCTCACAATAGTACCTAGTTGGGTCCCATCCGATAAATAAGCATTATTTCGGCTTATAAATGTGTTTCTCTACGTTGTATCAGCGATTATAAAATCTAACTCAGCATCGTCTATATTCAATCTTGTACAGTGTCGTTTATTACCGTATGAACCACCCTGAGTAAACTTACCGATTATATTTCTACCGAGATCTTTTGCACGCTTCTCATCGTACTCGTTTCTGCATTTACATATTTTAATTATGTCATCTTTGGCAAGATCAGGATATTCTTTCCTGAAATCTTCCATATTAAATCTGTCCGGTTCTGGTAACCAAACTTGCTTTTGTGGACTATAGGATATAATTTAAATGCTTCATTTAACTTCAACGATACTAATATTCCAACATCAAGCATATATCTTAATAACACTATTGGTGCCCAACATTTTTCTGAAAAGTGTTTACTAAACCAAACATAAGTAATCGGATTGAGATCTTTTGCGAACTCGAATGATTCTATATATGCAAATCCAGTTAAGTCAAAATCTGGCAAGGGTCCATTTATTAAACTCTGGTCATGTCATGTGTGGGATGTCCAAATCTGTTAAAGTATTTAGAACACTCACCATATCCAAGAAAACTACCAGGATAACATGCAGCCATATCGATTGATATAACATCATCATAATCGTATGTAGTATTCCATAATCCACCGTGTCCATATTCTATGCAACTTTTTTGTATACCCTCAATACATTCTGATCTTGAAGGTTTCCATGATTTTTTTCCTGAGCAAAATGGGCCGCAACATATGGTACGGTAAAACAATTATTCAGTAGTTGTCTGATTTTGTCATCGTCAGAAGTATATTTTAGTGCAAGATTTCTCATTTCTTCATAAAGAGATTCTGTACGATAAATATCTCTATTGGGTCGTACAAATTGATCATAATAATCGTGTTCCGAACTCTGAAATAACCAAAGAGATACTGGGTCATTTTTTTAAATATTTTTAATAAAATCAAATACATGACCATTATAAAATTTAATCATTCTATCTCGTGGAAATGCGGTTACAGCATCAGTCCATGCATGTGCATTATGATCAATGATTGTTATAGGGCATCCATTTTTTGTATATTTTGGTTTGTACAATATCTCTCCTGTTAGTGTTTTTACTGTTATTGGAAATCTTAATAACTTTTCTAGCTTAGCACCATCCTTAATAGATGCACCAGTATCTTTAATGGTCTCTGCCCATTCACATATTTTTACGTCTTAAATCTGTTAAGCCATTACCACGCATCGCATTTGTAAAATATTCAGTAATGCGCTCCGCAACACAGTTTATTCTTGACTCTGATAGTCTCATCGGTTTGAGATCCGCAATATTAGGTTTACCATTCAGTAAAAATAATCTATATACCACAGCAGTAACTGGATACCCTCGCTCAAAATACGGTTTATCAAGACCAGTCAGTATTCCAGGTTTGGATTTGTTACTTAATAATATCGTTTTATTATTTTCAGACTGTATATGAACGGGTTTTTTAAATCACGAATTACCCAAATATCATCTTCTGTCTCCACAATAAATTTTTATTAAAATAAGATATTTTTGATTATCAAGGTGGTTAACAATTACTTTCCCCCGTTTGTCATTCATTACATTAATAACGTTTCCAATTCTAAAAGTTGACCACTCATATACCGCAGCGTCCTCACGAAATTCCTTTTTGGCCTCACGGATACGTTTGATTATATCTGTGTTTGTTAAAGCTAGATTTTCTATCGAAACAATAAATTTATATTCTGGTAGTCTGTCAAGATCAAATCTAGTAGAAGTTGGTTCAATTGCTGATAATTCCTCCATCATTATAATTTATAATTAGGACAAATATTCAAATTGAAATATATAATATATATATATATATATATATATATATATATATATATATATATATATATATATATATATATATATATATATATATATATATATATATATATATATTGTGACAAATTGGCAGCGTGCAAAACACACCAACCTCTTTCACTACGGTTCGTTGCTAGGGAATGACCTCCGCGGTGTAATTTACCCAGTGTGGATAGATAGAAAGAAGAATGCAGATCACTGAACAATTATATTGAAGAAATAACACGACGAGCCCCATTTCAATGAACAAATATAAAATTTAATCAGTTTATCAACAGAATTTAAAATGAAAAGAAATCAATGACTTGGTTATAAAAGAAGGAAAATGGTACTAACATGTACTCAAATAAAAAGACAATACAACTTTTTTTAAAGGTAAAATTACTTTCAACGTTAATATACTATCTTCATTGCCAATGAGATGTGACCTTTGAGTGCAACGATGAAAGACTTCATCACCTATTTTATGCGGACATCAAGACTTCCGTTCGTCCCTGCTCTGCCGATCTTTGTCTAGCTATCTGGTCTTGGACTCTTGTCCGTCGAACTCTGATTCAACAATCGTCTCTGGACTTGTTGTTGTTGTTGTTGTTGTTGTTGGGCTTAACGCCATTTTTCAGCACGCAATAGGCTATTCATGGCGGCCAGTATTAATGGTGGAGGAAGAAACCGGGAAAACACCGAAAAGAACCGGACTTAGATTTCGGCTTAGATCTTGCTCTAGTTCTGTGATTGGTTTAGGGATTTCTCAGATGAATCCAGGAAAGCTGTTTCCTTCAATAAATAAAATGTCTCGCAATAGACAATAGGTCACATTCCCTAGTATATTTATATTTTTACATTAATTCGGCTCAGAAAATAAAAGGCATAAATTCTGCTGCAGTAACTCATTGCTCCCTAACTCTTATGTTTACATAGATGGTCAAGGCTTGTCCTGACCTTAATTCGGATCACGCTAGGGGTGGTCAATTAAATTCAACTCAGCCGTATGAATCCGTATGTAAACCCCCCCCCTTGGCTTCTTACTCTACCAATCTAGTAGTGTTAAGTTACATATGGCTTAGACCCTCAAATCTAACTATTCTAAAATAGTTTACTCTACCAATTAAATATTACAAACTAGCATATATATATGCACTTAAGTGATCAATTAAATATTACAAACTTTTATATGGATATACATGTAATATTAGGTCATACTCATTAAGGACAGAGGTAATCCATAAAACTATGAAACATCACCCATCATTCCTTAAGCTTAATTCATGAAAATTCCTAATCACTCCTATGTATTAAAGAATCAATTACATGCAATCTTGTCAACTAATCTAATGAAGCTTTAATTGCATTCAATCTTGCCAATTCTCCAAATGTATTGATAATTAGAAAATCAAAGAATAAAATGTCGTGACTAGCATTTTACTAAAATCCTTCAAAATGAAATCATACATACATACATCATATCAAGAATACATTTGCAAATAGATCAACAAATGAAATAACATTAAAATCGGGAAACTAAGATTGCGTACCTTTTGCCGTTTTTCTTTATTCGTTTCCACAAATATCACGTATAGTCCGTCTCATAATTGAGACAACTATCTGGCCCCTTACTCTATAACGAAAACGTACTTGTTACGAATTCAAATGTAGAGCTTGTCTACCCGCTAAGACAAAACTCCCGCTTTACTGCCAAATCACGAGATATCGTCTTACACGCTTCTCCCGAAGTCGACCACTCTTTTTCAAGAAAGATTGAAAACTGGGGAATTTTCCTAAAGTAAAACCTTTAATTTCTTACAGAGTTACGCCCATAAATCCATATTAACCAATCGGAATAGACTGTTTCCCAAACCGGTTCCGTAGAAATTTTTGATTGACAAGACAACTAAACAACTAATCATACCGTAATTAACATTCCTTTGAACAATCATCTATAACCAGCTCCCGCCCTTTACCCGGCCGATTTTGGGAAAGGGTCTTATGTCATTCTCTTGTACCATAGCATATGACTCGGTCAAGTGACGTCGGCTAGAACGAATTCCCTTTTGACGTTCAGAGATGAAATGAAAATAATCATCTATATCTAGCCCTTTCTACTTTAATTAAGTTGACTTTGATACAATTTCTTTAACCAAAGCTTCTAAGAGTTTTCAAAATTCGAAACATCATATATATATATATATATATATATATATATATATATATATATATATATATATATATATATATATATATATAAATAAAATGATTCAAAGAGAAAAAAGTGTATTTGGTTGAAAATTGGACATATTACTTATTGTAATAAGTCAGGCGTAAACAAATAATGTAGTTGCCACATGCAAAGTATCAGACATGGAAGTACTGGACCAAAGCCCAGCATTCAATAGGGGAAATCGGTAATTTGTGCAAATTGTGGAGGTAAAAAATATAGGGAACTTAAACGCTATTATGACCAAAAAAGATACATCGACAGGTAAATCCCCTATAAAAATAGAAAAGGATTATCTAACCAGATTTCAAAAATAATGATTTAGACAAATAAATATTATATACAAATGGAGCAAAAAGAATTTGTTAGACATCCAATATATACAAATTACGAGGCGTCAAGAGATGGTATTATTAAACATTGTAGACTAAAGAAACCAGTTGGTAGTATTGATAATACTGGTTATTTTAGATATAATCTTAGTGGAAATAAAAGATATCCATCACATAAGTTCATCTACGAGTGTTTTATGGGTAAATCAAAGATGGACTTGTAATTGACCACATAATTTCAGACATGAAGGATAATTCTCTGGATAATTTACGGACTTACTACACAGAGTCAGAACTGTAAGGTAGGAAATACTGGTATTTCTTCTAAGACTTCTAAGTCGGTCATATCTACTAACACAGTTACTGGTGAAAAAAATAGTTTTTAAATCTAAGAATGCCTCCGGTTTCGATAAATACCTCACTGCGCAACCAACGCGGTCGGGTACCTTTTGTACCTTACACGGGGGTTTCCTGGAGGTTAGGTATTTATCGAAACCGCAATGCCTAAACAGTCTTCTGAATTTCAAATATTTCGTCTTTCGTCGATTAGAAATTCGCCAGATGTGTTTATGCGAAAAATACTCCCCTCCCTAAAATAATCAGTAGCATGCCTTGAGCTCTCTGCCCCATGGAAGAACCCTCAAAATAACACTTAGAAAGAGTGTATAGCCGAAAGAAACAGTACATGAGGTGCCGCATAATAAGTCATAAGAGAGACGACCATTTTAGGACCTCATGAGAGACACAATGCTATCATGGGATTCTATGAAGGGTAACCGCTTAGATGCTGCTGATTATTTTTGATAAAAATTACATGCATACTATACATACATACTATACATACATACATAACAGCAGGCAGGGTGAAGGACAACAATTGGGTCGCTTAACGAGTAAACAAAATCATAAAAAAACGTCAACAATAATAAACTAACCTCAGGCATGGAAAAAGTTAGAGACGTTAGTTTAGCGTTGTTGGCGTATTTTTTTTTCAGCCTCTGCAGGAACCCTTTTTTTGTTAATGACTCGAGCAAAATTTTGTAGGGTTCACCCTGCCTGCTGCTGGGTTTCTGAAGGATGCCCAGTCTTCCTCGATGTTTTCGGAGTTCATATTAATTACAACTAGTCGACAAATGCCTTTTGGAGACCTTTAGCTTTCCAGGCACTTTTTGTTTTATGCCCTCCTCCTAGGTTACACTTCGATATTGAGCTTGGAGACTGCGAGCCAGTAGTCTGCACTTCTCATGACTTTCGTCACTCAGAAGACGTAATCAGGGAGATTCAAAAGCTTGGAAAGTTCATGTATCCAAGACATCTTGCAGCGGTTTCGCATGTGGAAGGGTTTTCTGGTGATTAGGAGGTCGTGTTCAGCGCACTTCCTCTATAAGTAAGAGCCCATCATTGTTGCATTGACCAGAGCCATTTTTACCTATGGAAAATGGTCATGTCTGTTGATCTGTGCCAAATCCTGTATTGAAGTAAAAAAGGAGTTATTGTCACTTAGGTAGACGAATTTCCATCAGGGCTACTATCTAAATGCTGAATTCAGTCAGTTCTCAAACAACTAGAGCTGATCTTCTCAGCAGATATATCTGACTAAAGATGGTATTCTTTTGTAGCCCTATATATCCACGCCCATAATCTTATTTCTGTGCGGAGGGCTTCCTTTCCGCATAACATCAGTGATCTAATGTTACGAAGCAGTTCAAATCATGTTGTCAGTTCAATCCGATTTTCACTGATGGTGTTTTGGGATCATGATTCCCTGTCAACACATCTGTGAAATGTAATTAACTCTTATATATTTCCTGCCCAGGTGTTCCTGACCAAGAAATTCGTCTACCATCACTGTTGGTTCCTGCATTGCAATTGCCCGAAAGCAATCAACGCTCAAATACAGAATAAGACGAAAAGAATACGTTCTGTTGTAAATTGTTTTAAAAATCGATGCATGTATGTGTACATACAGAAATGTTATTAATTCTTCTTAAATTATTGAATTAATGATACAGAAAAGACACAACCAAAAAAGTAAAAATCGAAAATGGAAGCTTCTAAGAGTGCCTTTCCCGCGGAGCCATCCAGTCCAAGCAGAACATAAAGAATCAAGATGTGCAAGAAACTAATACTTTAGCTCGTTAAATAATTACATGCTTCAATCAACTTCATCTTTCGGTATAATCATAGTCGGCGACACTAATTTTTACGTTCAAAACAATTTTCGCAAAGATATGTTAGAATTAGTGTCGGTCTGAACATATTCACGAGACAAATGTTCAAAGAATACAGACAGAAGTGCAATTTCTGACAGAAACTAATGTCCAAAAAATGCACTTCACTACTTGTTGTAGTTTTCACTATTTTGAATACATTTTGCAATGTATTTTATTTTATGTGGACATCTCCAAGTCAGTCCCACCACATATGACTTTTTGGATTTTAAAAGTGAACCCCGTTCCTTCTAGTAACATACATATCTAATATCTTACCTGTACGATAGTATTATTTGTATTAAATATTAATGTTGCCTGCTATTATCAAGAATTATCCAATAGAATCCTGGGATAATTCTCTCTCTCTCTCTCTCTCTCTCTCTCTCTCTCTCTCTCTCTCTCTCTCTCTCTCTCTCTCTCTCTCTCTCTCTCTCTCTCTCTCACATGTATGTATGGGTGTATTTTATATATATATATATATATATATATATATATATATATATATATATATATATATATATATATATATATATATATATTAAAATGACATAATTTCGAATTTTTTGAAGCTCAACAGCAGATATTATAATTCTAAGGTTAGGAGTTGCAATTTTGGATTATATATAATTAAGTTTGGAATTATTTGAAATATCTTCCAAAATTTTATTTGGGTTAAAAGTTTATCATATTTATATTCAAGGGCATTGTTAACATTGCAAAAAGGTTTATGATTTGGTTTTGGATAAATTTGTGATTTTAGCTAATATTTCTTTAGTTATTTTTAGATCCCAATTTTGAAATTTATTGAAATATCTTTTGTTTAAGAGTGTTAAGATTTGTTTGAGTCATTTTTGTATGGGGTCCTTTCAAAATTAATTTGTTAATGTTTTAATTCTTTTAAGATTTCAGATTGGCACTCCCTTACCTTCAACTATTGCCTGTCGGTTTATTTTATGTACCCTTCTTTATAATAGTTTCTGATCCCAAGTGACATACTCCATGTTAGATCTCAGCTTGTTTTCATTTCAGATTTCATATTTATATATTGTGTAGACCATGTTAGTTTGCAATTGGTTGTTTCGATTCCTTTCATTTTGTTGTCAAATCAGCACATTTTGGTTGCTTTCCTGACATGATAGTGTATGCATGTCTTCTTCCATATTTGCCTGCCTTGTATCTCAACTAAAGCAATATATATATATATATATATATATATATATATATATATATATATATATATATATATATATATATATATACACACACACATATACATATACACACACATATACATACATATATATATATATATATATATATATATATATATATATATATATATATATATATATATAGTTTTTCTTTCTTTTTTCAATTGCATTATCTTGGTTTTAATGAAGCCTTTTAGAGTATCTTGTTCCATTTGACATAAGTGTTTGATAAATTTTCATGTCTGTGTTCTGTCGTTCAAGTGGTTGGTTCTCTTCTTCAGATAGTTATGATCTATCAAATTTCCAGAGGTTTCCAGATCTTCAAATCTGATATTGTAATAATCTCTTCTTTTCTCTCCCTTATTCTTCTTTTTTTTTTCATTGTATTGTCTGGTCTGTGAATGTGCCTGTTGGTCTTCTCTTCGTTTTCTGGCTGTTTTTGTGTTTATTACCCTTTGTATTCTGATTGTTTATAAAAGCTTGATGTGTGATGGCGTTCTTCCATCCATTATCTGCTTTGGATCCTTCTTGTGGTAGTTGTCTATCAGGGTAGTTCTATGGTTGCCATATTGACTGTATTTTTTTTAGTGTTTTGGTACTTCTGGTTCTTATGATATTCTGATTCATCGGTTCATGGCATGCCCTTTTTGGCTACATTTATGGTATTGCCAATGGAAATAATCCCCTGTACTATGATTTAATTTTAAAGCCTTAAATGTAGTGGTTTTCATCTGTTTTACTTGCTTTTCTTCTATGGCAAAAATTTTCGGATTTGTCTATATTGCTGGGTATCCATTGTACATAACCATTTGAAAAATTTTAATATTTATTTTGAATTTTGCTTGTAGTCTGCCGTGGCTTCCTTAGGTATTTCTATTGGTGGTCTAGTTATGTTCATCTTCATATTTGGGTACAATTCTTTTCTCTATCTCCTGTTACATTGAAAATGGTCCCCTTGACAGGTATTGTTTTCCTTTTTATTATCTGAATTTCTTCTTTTTCAGATACATGATGAAGGTTCCCTTTCCATCTTGTGTAAAGGCCTGTGTCTGAGTCATATCAATGCCTTGTGTCATCAGTTCATTAAGATTTTACTGACTGTCGGCCTTTAAGGGCCTGTGTCTGAGTCATATCAATGCCTTGTGTCATCAGTTCATTAGGATTTTACTGACTGTCAGCCTTTATGGACCTGTGTCTGAGTCATATCAATGCCTTGTGTCATCAGTTCATTAGGATTTTACTGACTGTCGGCCTTTAAGGGCCTGTGTCTGAGTCATATCAATGCCTTGTGTCATCAGTTCATTAGGATTTTACTGACTGTCAGCCTTTAAGGACCTGTGTCTGAGTCATATCAATGCCTTGTGTCATCAGTTCATTAGGATTTTACTGACTGTCGGCCTTTAAGGGCCTGTGTCTGAGTCATATCAATGCCTTGTGTCATCAGTTCATTAGGATTTTACTGACTGTCGGCCTTTAAGGGCCTGTGTCTGAGTCATATCAATGCCTTGTGTCATCAGTTCATTAGGATTTTATTGACTGTCGGCCTTTAAGGGCCTGTGTCTGAGTCATATCAATGCCTTGTGTCATCAGTTCATTAGGATTTTATTGACTGTCGGCCTTTACTCTTTTGCAAGCAATGAAATGTCAACTTTTTGTGATCCTGCTTATCAATATATTACCAACTTTTAGCCAGTTTCTTCTTGATGGTTGTAATCTCATCATACTTTTTGTTTTATGGTACTGTTTAGCTAATAGTTATGATTATATATATATATATATGTGTGTGTGTGTGTGTGTGTGTGTGTGTGTGTGTGTGTGTGTCCGCGCACATACATGTGTGAACAGATATTGTATATTTTTCATCACTTATGTCCTCTCGCTTGCTTTGGCAGCATTGTAATGAGAGTAAATTTTCCAATATGAAAAGAAAAGTGGATAATGTTTCAACAAACAATTTAGTATAGCCTATATACCAATTTGCAAACATATTTCTTTGGTTTCTCAAACTCAGTAACCAAACATGTTATCACAATCTTGTTTAAATAATTTATAATAATTATTTCATCTTTAGGATTTCATTCATTTTGAGATATAAACTGAGTACCAAACCATAAATATTAACAACAATTGCTTTTAATACAGTCTTTCATCCTTCGAAGACCATGAGCAAAACACATTCTATGGCATGTAATTAAATAACTTTGCTATCATTTACATCATGACTGTGAATAGGATTTAATGTCTATGGACTTGTGTGACAAATAATACCAGTTTTGATTACCTTTAATAAGAGGGTCATTATCAAGGATTAAAAGGTATGGGTAGGACAATGCATTAAAACATTCAGGTGCTCTGTAGTGAGACAAACAACACATGTTCTATTGCATTTGATCAAATTGGCACATATCATGGTCATCAGTAACAATGGGCATGGATTGATTTCTGGGCAAGGATCAATTTCCAAGGTTTTTTTCTTAAAATTATTCATACTCAATTTAATCAATTAATGCTTTATCAACAAGAGTATTTTTTATGATATACTATACTTGTAAATAATCATTTAAATAATATGTAACCAATTTGAAAAAAAAAATTAAACTCATTTAAAATGAAATGCATTTACATTTAAGAATACATACAGGGTAAATGAAATCTAAAATAGTTTGGTTTGTTTGTCTTCTTATTCAATATATGAATATCACAGTAATTTCTTAGCGAACATAAACTGGCTGTTTCATTTAGTTAGAAATATTGTGCTACCTTTTTATTTTAAAAAAAATAATCTCTTATTTGCAAGACAGAGATAACATAAAATGGGTTTCTATGTTTTTAATCTCTTGCACTGAAATCCAAGAAAGATAAATCAAGCAGCATAAACCGTAATATATTAAGGGTTGTCTGTTTGTGTTACGCATATTGATGAAAGTAATTAGGTTTTTATAAAAATTTAAACAAACATTGATTATCAGGAAATTACATATTTTCTTTAATAAGTGCTTATACAGCTAATTACTGCCACTTTGAAGCACTTCCTGATGCCTCTAGTTTTATAATTTTATTCATATTTTTTTTAAAATAAAGAAAACAAAACCACAAGGGCTAATTACACAATAAATTAAAAGTACTGGAAAACTGATAGGCCTGGAGGACACTAATCTGCAACAGTATAAGACATGCGGTACAATATAATACTGGGAAGGGGGTGGAGCTGGAACTGTCTCTTTATCGTTTTTTTTCCTCAGTGAAAATAAATACTGAAGATCTTGTGTACAAAAGAAGTATATAGAATTGTAAGTTATAGGTAGCAACTGGAAAACTGAACCCTTTTAATATGATACACCAAACCTATTAAGCCTTATACTTCCCCATCATATATACATGTTTAGCATCATATTTATTTATAGTTATTAGAATAAATGACATTTTTTGTTGTTAATTTCTGACAATCTTCTGTGTTGTGCCAATGATTTGGACTACCTTGCTGTCTTTTTTTAATTATCAAACAAAAACAAATTTATTGATATATATAGGCATTATGTCATCTAGACTGCAAAAAAATTCATCTTTACATTCATCATTCTGCAATGTTCTCTCCATGTAAGTTCCAGAATCCATACCACTATAGCTGTATTAATTTGAAGCTTAATACTATTCATGTTCTACAAAAATCTCTTCATTATATTGGAAGTTTTGATAATCATTCTAATTCTTTTTTTAAATCTTATTTCTTCCACGTTCATCGCAGTTCTGTGGTCAGTTACGAGTCGAGTTTGTTTTGTAAATATTTTTCTTATAAGTATAAAGCATTCTTAAAAAGTGGTGATTCCTTCCATCTCTCAGATTATTTAAATTGTACCCAGTTTCTTTTTAATTATCATTATTTGTCAATGCAATTTTACTTTAAAAAAAAAAATAAACAGAAGTTGCACATTCTTTACCTATACATGTTAGGTCTCACATTTTATCATATTTTTGGAACCCTTCCTTCAACTATGCTCATAGCACTAGATGATTCCTATTAAATTTACATCAAATTATTTTGTACCATTTACAAGACAGTAAGTTGGATGTGAGCTTAAGGAAAGTAATATATTAACATAGCATATCCATTTTAGTTGTCTGCATTAAGCATTCCATCTCTTCACTATTGATTTCTTCTGTAGATTTAAAATGGTACATCCAGGGCCATAGAGAGCAATCACAGGCCCTGGGTTAAGAAACACCTGGACTTCTAGTTTTTGTTCAAACATTTTTTTTCTTCATAAAATTAACTAGTGTTGGTAATTCCAGGCCTCCTTATAGGTCTGTGCCTTTAGTATAAATCCCTGGTTGCCAACACTTTTCCTTTTTGTCGGCCCTGGGTATATCTAAAGCAACTATAAGTCTCCTTATTCCTAAGGTTACAGATTTTGATCTACAATTCACAAGAGCATAGCTATTGTAAGTTTTAGCATGTATTGCAGGTTAAATCTGTCATTTTAATAAATTTTTGGAATGATCTATCATATTGTTGGTGGGTTTTTTATAGACTTTGTTTTAGTAACTGCCCTGAAACAAGAACATCTAGTCTTTTAGTCTTTTATTGCTATTACAATTAAATCTTGTAATGTTACAATGAAATAGAAACACTTGCATTTTTGAGTTACTTTTTCACTTTTATAATGTATTTTATGAACTAACCATACAACCCCCCAAAAAAATTATCTTTAAAGTTAGCAACCAATATACCCCTCAGTTCATGTTCTTTTTTTTAAGAAAGTAACCAGAGTAAATTTTGTAGTACATGTATGTTGCAATCCAAGCAATTGGTTATTAATTTTAGAAGATGGTGGTTTTCAATTAAAAACATTTCAATGCCATTTTCATTTAGTATCAATTAGACATCATATGAAGTCTTCTTGTGAAAATCCTTTGTCAGTATGTCTGGTAGTGATGAGATTTTCCAGGGAGCAAACCTGGTAATCATGTCCATTTTCATTTAGGACCAGCTAGACATCACAAGAAGTCATTTGGTGAAAAGCCAATGATATGACTTTTTGATTAGGAGTACACTGTATTAGCAATAACATGATGTTCAACATATCAATCATGTCAATTATGTTGGATGTTAGTTCAGCATCATTTTCATTTAGGAGCAACTTTATATCACAAAAAGTCTTTGGGTTATATGTCAATATGACCATTCATCTAGGAAAAGTTCTGTCAAGAATATTTTCAAGATGAATAATTGTTATTGTCATATTTGAGGTCAGACTAACACCATCTACATTTGGGAAATCTGATGTCTTCTGATGACAACCCCAAACATGATTTTCAAGATGTCTGCCATAGTGGCCATATTGGATGCCTGATCAGTACCAATGCTCATTATGACCAAATAGATATCATATTAAATGTGTTTTTTTTTTTTAACCAAAGACCTCAAGTTGATATAACTTTCGTGAGGCATAACAATAGCAAGATTTTTAAGACAGCCATTGTGGTGGTCAGGTTGGATGCCCAAGCTGCACCAAATACACATAACAATAGCAAGATTTTTAAGACAGCCATTGTGGTGGTCAGGTTGGATGCCCAAGCTGCACCAAATACACATAACAATAGCAAGATTTTTAAGACAGCCATTGTGGTGGTCAGCTTAGATGCCCAAGCTGCACCAAATACACATAACAATAGCAAGATTTTTAAGACAGCCATTGTGGTGGTCAGGTTGGATGCCCAAGCTGCACCAAATACACATCATAACAAATCTTATCATTAAAACTCCATGGTTTTCCATTCAGATGGACTGTGCATGTGTGATTTGAATTTTTAAAAAAGCTTTAAAATCATTTCAGACATATCACTATGATGTCTGCAGTGTGGCAGTTTATAGTGAAGTCAAGACCTGGAGCATCATGCTACAGACATGTAGCATCATGTCCCACCAAGTCACACATTCCTGACACCAGGCGAACAAGTCCTAATGCTAACCTACTGATGCTGAGCACCAAGTGAGGCAGCAATTAGTAAAAATTTTATAAGTCTTTGGTATGACTTGGTTGGGGTTCAAACCCACAACCTCCTGAATCCAAGGTGGATTCACCAATCACTTAGGCCACGAGTAGTAGTTGGCCACTGTGATGGCCACATTTGATGTCTGAGTGGCATCATATTCATTCAGAACCAACTAGACATCATACCAAATCATTTGGCGAAAACTCCATCTTGATATGACAAACCATTAGCATGAAAAGCAAGGTTTTCAAGATGGCCACTGTAATGGCTGCATTTGATATCTGAGTGGCACAACTGCAGCTTGGGACCAATTTCATATCATAAGAAGTCTTCTGGTGAAAACATCAGGTCAATATAACATTCCATTTGGGAGGAATAGTGATAAAATTTTCAAGCTGGCAGCTGTGGTTGTTACACTGGATCAGATTGACAATATTCTTAATAAGGGCCAACTAATTATCACAAAAAAAGTTTTCTTTAAAACCTGATGTTGATATGACCATCTAATCAGGAGGTGTAGCAATAACAAGATTATGTCGACCATAATGGATATCTGAGTTCTACAACTTTAGACCAACTAGACATCATCAAATGTCTTTTGGTGAAAATGCCATGTTGATATGATTTTCTGTGCAGGAGGAATAGAAATAAGATTTTCCAGATGGCTACAATAGTGGCCATAACAGATCTGCATTACCGGAACCAATGATTTCATCAGAAGATGGTGAAAACCCAGTGTTGGTATGACCTTCCATTCAGGACTAGATGTGACAAGAAGATTCACAAGATGGCCACTGTTGGGCATGTTTGATGCTCTCATATACACCATTCAGAAGCTATATTTAGATAATGGGATGATTTTCTTTTTGGATATAAAGCATGGTACTCCATCATGTAGTTTAGAAGGAATAACATTATCAAAGTTTTTCTAATGGAACAAATGACATAGACCTAAATCTGTTGATGCATTGTTTGATAGCATTTCAGGGTTCATCCTGATGAATTTTACTTACAAGCCAATATATATGTTAATTTTGTTACAATTTGAAAAATATCACCTTAATTAAATGGTCTTATAACTACTTTGACCTTGACCTTACTTAGAAGATAATAGTTTATTTTATTATCAAGAAATGCACTATAAAGCAACTGTATATTTTTAGTCTCATAAGAGAATTAACATAAAACAATCAATCCTATTGTTGGTACTTGTAAGCATCAATATATCTATTTATACTTCTATTAGTTATGACATCCTTTTTCTAGGATAGATTGTAAATGTTCAGGTACATTAAAAAATAACTTGTACATAGTATATATGCCTTTTAATCACTCTTTACTTTTTTATGAATTCATGTTGGTGCCAAACAAACAAAAATTGATCTATGTGTGCAAGGCAATTTAAATTTAGAAAGGATTAAGATAGAAATAAAAATAGTTTCATTTTTCTTCTTCTTTTGAATCAAATAAAATTAATACTGGTAAGAATAGAATAAGAAGTGGTATTTCTTTACACATTGTGAAGTCCTACATAGAAAGAGAGCAAAAATGCATCAAAATATCAGCAAAGCTTGTTAATTGTTAGTTTTAAGACCAGCACAACTTTGCCCCAAAATATTTTACATAATGAATTTTGAAGAGTTTGAATTATATCTTAAATAGCAAAGAATCATGAAATTGTCAATATTTAGTTTTTCATAAAAATGTGTATAGAACATGGCTCTTATTCAATATACTAAATTTTGACCCATTCATTCCCACTAACAATATACATTGTATCTATTTCTCTCCTCAACATGTACGTCATTGTATCAAATCAAGAAAGAGTGACAACATAATAAGCTTCTTAAAAATTTTAATGTGTCATAGCATTCAAGAATACCCAAAATACATGGTTATTTATAAAAAGAAACATTAAAAAACTTTTCAACTGTATGAAAAAAAAAATAAGTCAAGCAAAGAGTAAACAAAGCACTATCTAATGACTCATGCATCTGTGCAGCTACATGTAAAAAAGAGGTAACAGTATATACAGTAATACCTATACCCACATAAAAAACAAAAATATTTAATATCAGTCAACTTTCATTAACAATCAGCTAGTACTAGGCCTTTCCAC
This sequence comes from Potamilus streckersoni, assembly GCA_016746295.1. Classification (NCBI taxonomy): domain Eukaryota; kingdom Metazoa; phylum Mollusca; class Bivalvia; order Unionida; family Unionidae; genus Potamilus; species Potamilus streckersoni. The sequence goes on along the minus strand of JAEAOA010000976.1, from coordinate 55,431 downwards.
TCTAAGAATAGTTATTTTTGTCAACATAAATCAGAATAATTAGGCATTTTTATGTTTTCACAAAACATCAAGATGTATACTTTTTTAATTAAAGACTGACAATATTTCATGTGTAAATTAAAGACTGGATAGATGTTTCATGTGTAAATTAAATACTGGATAGATGTTTCATGTGTAAATTAAAGACTTGATAAATGTTTCACATTTAAATTAAAGACTAGCTATATGTTTCATGTTTAAATTAAAGATTAGATAGATGTTTCGTGAGTAAATTAAATACTGGCTAAATGTTTCACATGTAAATTAAAGTCTGGATAAATGTTTCATGTGTAAATTAAAGACTAGATAAATGTTTCACATGTAAATTAAAGACTAGCTATATGTTTCATGTTTAAATTAAAGATTGGATAGATGTTTCATGAGTAAATTAAAGACTGGATAAATGTTTCATGTGTAAATTAAAGACTAGATAAATGTTTCACATGTAAATTAAAGACTAGCTATATGTTTCATGTTTAAATTAAAGATTGGATAGATGTTTCATGAGTAAATTAAAGACTGGATAAATGTTTCATGTGTAAATTAAAGACTAGCTATGTTTCATGTTTAAATTAAAGAATGTATAGATGTTTCATGTTTAAATTAAAGACTGGCTAAATGTTTCATGTGTAAATTAAAGACTAGCTATGTTTCATGTTTAAATTAAAGAATGTATAGATGTTTCATGTTTAAATTAAAGACTGGCTAAATGTTTCATGTGTAAATTAAAGACTAGCTTTGTTTCATGTTTTAATTAAAGATTGGATAGATGTTTCATGAGTAAATTAAAGACTGGATAAATGTTTCATGTGTAAATTAAAGACTAGCTATGTTTCATGTTTAAATTAAAGATTGTATAGATGTTTCATGTTAAAATTAAAGACTGGCTAAATGTTTCGTGTGTAAATTAAAGACTAGCTTTGTTTCATGTTTAAATTAAAAATTGGATAGATGTTTCATGTTTAAATTAAAGACTGGCTAAATGTTTCATGTGTAAATTAAAAACTGACTAAATGCTTCACATGTAAATTAAAGACTGCCTATATGTTAAATGTTTAAATTAAAGACTGCCTAGAAGTGTCATGTGTAAATTAATTACTTGCTAGATGTTTCATGTGTAAATTAAAGACTGGCTAAATGTTTAATGGGTAAATTAAAGACTGGCTAAATGTTTCATGTGTAAATTAAAGACTGGCTAAATGTTTCATGTTTAAATTAAAGACTGGCTAAATGTTTCATGTGTAAATTAAAGACTGGCTAAATGTTTCATGTGTAAATTAAAGACTGGATAGATGTTTCATGTGTAAATTAAAGACTGGATAGATGTTTCATGTGTAAATTAAAGACTGGCTAAATGTTTCATGTGTAAATGTTGAAATAAAAGACTGGCTAAATGATTTATGTGTACATGTTGAAATAAAAGACTGGCTAAATATACTTTATTTAAATTAAAGACTGGCTAAATGCTTCATGTGTAAATTAAAGACTGGCTAAATGTTTTATGTGTAAATGTTGAAATAAAAGACTGGCTAAATATTTCATGTGTAAATGTTGAAATAAAAGACTGGCTAAATGTTTCATGTGTACATGTTGAAATAAAAGACTGGCTAAATATTTCATGTGTAAATGTTGAAATAAAAGACTGGCTAAATGTTTCATATGAACATGTTGAAATAAAAGACTGGCTAAATATGCTTTATTTACAATTAAAGACTGAGGTATTACATCCAACTGCATCAAATATTTTTGCAAATCAAATTTTTCACAGAATTAAAAATACAATTTGACATTGAACAAGTTTTGTAATTGTTCATCCAATGATATCAGATAACAAAATAATATGAGATTCAAGCTGAAATGATATGGAGTTACTGAAAGAAAACTCTACACATATTATCCACATAAACTGAAACCTCTTAAACCTCTTAGCTGAGGGTCCTAGCACTTCAAATTACATAAAAGTTCATGGGATGATATGAATTGTTTTCTCCTATTCTTAGTAGGATGTACATCCGAAGTAATAGTCACTGCAAGAAAGAGCATGGGGAAAAGTACCATCACTAATTATACATGAACTTACATCTAAATGAGTTTTTAAATTGTGAACAATTGTATGCAGACTAAAAATTATAGATTCCTCTCACCTCACCAAATACACAAAGTCTTGATGATGAATGATTACTTTCAGAAAGACATATTTATTAAGATCAATCCAGTTTGACACAAAAAAACCAGGCCTGGATTGCAGAGTTCCAGCAGATCCTAATCACTTTCACTGGATCTTCGTTACAATTTATTAAAACTATAAACATTTTTCTTGTTTGCTATTTAATAGGAGATGAAGTCATAACTGAATCATTTTATTTTCAATTTCTCTTTAAATGCATAGTTTTATGATATAGCTTGGTAGGTAGAGTACTGTGAATGACACATTATTCCCCACAGATTTTTTTGTCCCCAAATCAAAGGGATTTATCCTTATACCAAGTATGAGTCATCCACAAAATTTAGTACTTGTCTATGATGTAGATGTTATTGTGTGGAAACTTTTTATTCTTTCAGTAATGCTATATTAACCTATGATTGCTTGATCTCATAATCAATTAGAATCTTCCTTATCCCAAGTGTAAGCTATCCTCATGGATCCCTTCTGATCCCATCAACAATTCTCATCCTTATCCCAAAGGCATCCACAATAACTCTGGATAGACTCAAGTTATTGTCCAGGAAGGAAATTAACAGACAGATGGATGAAAGGACAATATGTCTTTTGATGAAAATATAAAAAAGTTATGTCACAAGGATAATGTCAGATTATGATAATCATAACAATCGGTGCAGTTGGAAGCAAATTAACAAAGACAGACTATATTTAAACAATTCTTGCTGGTAAACTCACTCACACACACACACACACACACACACACACACATAAAAGAGATTGAGACAGTACACAATACAGAAAGATGTACCAATGAAAAAAGAACAAAAAACAAATATATACATGATCACAACTGTAAAAAATGCACCAATGAGGTTGCTAGTAATTAAATCTTAAAAAAGTGACATGACTTAGATGACAACATGACTGATCGTTCACTGTATGACAATCTTTGGTTTTGCCAATCCTACACTGCTACACAACAAACATCATGATTGATACAGTATTTCTTCCATGATCACAATAGGGGGGTCAGTGTAATCAATTTTATCAAATAACATGGAGCAATCAGACAAAGATATCACTCAGCCACTTGGGGCCCCTCTGTTTAGATTAGATGCTCATATAAGATTGCATGTGGCCACTATGGTGGCAATTTTAATAGGAAATGCAGCAGTATGAATATGGTTCTGAATGAAAATGGTGCTTATCAGGCCTCAACAAGGCACCATACAATTAATGTCTATAATCTTCTTATCATCATCAATACTTTTGCATGAATGTTGGCATTTCCATGGGATATTCACTAAAACAATCCCTGACACATTAAATTGATTAAAAATGAAAATGGTGCAAATCTGACCACCAATAGATCCATGCTTTTGTTAACGAATTTGGAAAACCAAACCAAACTGATGTTGAGGTAAAAGTCAAAAGTCATTTGCTTGCATTTTTGTGCTTCATATATTTTAATTGTCAGACTGACTTGTACATGTACAAGTTTTAGCAGGCCTTGCATATTTTGCATGGGGTTTTGATTTTTATAAAGAATAATTCCCCATGTATTCCTCACTAGTTAGCCTGGCTGTTTAAAATAGACCTTGTGCATGTATATCTTAGACATCAATTTTAATTCCATTACTTGGGGTGTATGGTGTATGTTTTTGTTTTACATGTGCTCATCCCAAAACACTTCTTGCAAAATAAAATAGTGGTCAATATCATATACTTAATTCATTATTATATATCCAGAGTGGTCTAAAGCGCTGTCCGTTACAGATCACTGCCATCTCACCTCTGTCTGCGTGGGTTCGAGTCTAGGATTCGGTGAATGTGGATATGTGAGAAAGCTTGCCAGTAGCTTCTCGTGGGTCGGTGGTTCTTTCCGGTGATTTCCCGGTTTCTTCCTCCACCATTAATACTGGCCGCCATGAATAGCCTATTATGTGCTGAAAAATAGCGTTAAGCCCAACAACAACATCAACAACAACAACAACAACAGCAACCTTTTCTCCTCTCCTCCTTAACTGGGGAAAAGCTCTGATAAAACTGACCATCTACAATTATAGATGATGTTTCTATTCTGAAGTGATCACAAAGCTCTTTCAGTCTTATGCTGTCTGCATGAGCAAAAACCTTTCAGGATCTCCTGAAGTTGATTGTACTTAATTTCCTTCCAATTATTCTTTAGATAATGGTCATTAAGCTTGACAAGGTCAGGTGCCCCTTCAAGCAGAATGTCATAGAGACATGGGATATTCCTCTGGTTCCTAAAAAACAGGGACTCTTCCCAAGGATGTCGTGAAACACGAAACTGTGTCAAATTGGGTGTATTTATGTGTTTAATGTAGAAGCCTCGACACTGTGATACATCCAGGTACTCCAAAGATCTGGAGGTGATCGAGAACATAACGAAACCCTGTCCAAATGGAATCCAAACCTGCAACATCAGTTTTTTCAGATTCAATAGACCAGAAAGAAGCTTGTCCAATAATGTTTGACTCACAGTCGGATTTATAACATTTTCTTCTAAATCAAGCCTGCACAATTGTTTAAGTCTCAGCAAGCTCTCAACAGTCCTCTCTGACCAATCAAATTGAAAGATTAGTGTAGTGGGCGAAAATTGGCTTAACCGACTTTTAACATTGCATCGAAATCTAGTGTCAACAATGTCGGTACAAAATCTGATCAAATATATCGCATTTTTACGGCATTATTATTTCATTATTTACTTTTCAAATGCTCATAGTTTACATACAAAATTAACTCTGTACCTTTTCAATGGTTTCCTCAAGTATCTACAACCAGCCCTGTGTAATATTCAACAAATGTCTATAGAAGCACCGGACAAAGCACCGAAGTCTCATTGGCTCTATCGCAGGAAGTAAACGTATGGACATAGTACACAATTAATTTCACTATATATTCTCTACATTTGTTTCTCAGTACTGAACTTTCCACTGTGTGACAATCAATACAAATCATATGTTAATCTAAAATACCTTCAAAGATGACTTTACGGTTTAGTTCTTGTCAAGGGTTGACCTGCATTTTTTTGAGAGGCTGAATTGTAAACAAAACACCAGGCAACGGAACACAGAATTCACTTCCGGATCATCACCATGACCTTATTACTCAATGTGCACTGTCGCCGAAATACACACAGACAACCACACCATAAGCTCACATTTTAAAGAATAAACAATTGCCTTTAAATCCTTACCAAGAATGCCAAAATCTGACTCTAGTATCACCACTAAATTTAGACCGGAAAAAGTGATCTAAAAATAGACTGGGACTACATTCGTGGGTACTGAACCGGATTTTATTAATTGTGTACCGATTCCTGAAAGGGTCAATGTTTTTGTCAAACTTTTATATTTGCATTTTATTTTGCATGCCACTACTGTTTCAACTTCATACATAAAGTCTTTTGAAATTTCCTTGCAAGCAAGACATGTGACAGCTGTCAGAAAGTGTGTAGTGCTGGTGTTCTATAGGGTGCAATTTGAGGTCCAATTGTTCTTAAGAAACCAAAACTAAATTTGCTATATCTTCCTTAATTTTAGGAATTTTTCAATGCAGTAAAAACCTAATTGTAATACTTGATAAGGCCTGTCTGAAAATAGTCTTGAAATTAAAAAATATTGATATATTAAATTTTAATGAAAATTTAAAAAAATATATAAATTTTAAAAACTTTTTATTTTACAAAAAATAAATTTTCATACAAGTTATGACATTCAGTTTGACAAATTTAAGGCAGTAATGTTGATTAATGAATAGTCTTTAAAACAAATGGTAGTTTAGGTCTGTACAACTGATAATATTAATCCCAGGGGTACTGAAGCATGATAGCTCACAGTGATTTTGACAGCAAATTACAATATGCCTATCCAGATGCATATAGGTGTACATACTAAAGAAACAATGACAGGTACTATGTTCCACATTTATTGTTTCAGGTACTTGGACAGTTGTTTGTATAACTAATATCCCACTCAAATTTAAAGTTTTGATGGGACCACTACCATGTTTTATAGCAAATATGCATTCCATTTTAATGCCGATAACTACAAAAGTCAACAATGCAATATGAAAATACAGTTTCACCTTACTGAAAAAAGATGCGAATCTCTCTCATGAAGATCTAAGCCATGTCTTTGAGATGCTGTATATCAGTGTACTGATATGAACTCATCTTGGTCACTTATAGCAGCACACTGCACATGTCCTTATGAGACCTTGCTATCACCATTGGACTACTGGAGAGCTTCCAAATTGATCCAACTCTAATACTTTGTTTCAGATACCAGACTAGACCTGAAAATATATAACATGTTTCACTTAATTCTAAAAAAAAGGAAGATGTAGGCAAATGAAGTTAAAATGTGTTAGATATGGTGATTTCAATATAACATTCAGGTTGCAAATATGGTTAAAAAAGGTAAACTTGATAGTGACACTCAAAGATGTGAAGCAATGGGCATGTATTATAGTGACAAATGCATCCTAAAAATAGATGAAGTTTCTACAAGCACATTTAGCCATTTACAGGTTAAATAACTAATCAGGTAGAGTATGTATCATAAAGTTTAAGGCAATGTTGGAATGGTGAGGTTTGATCATTGGTGCAAACATTGATACATACCAGTATAGTGGAAAGTCAAATGACAATGTACCAAATTAAAATTTATTACTATATGCAATCCTATTCATGAAGGAAAAAACAATTTTAGATATTGTGAGTGAATAAAGCAAAATGTGGCCACACAGATCAACTATAGGTACCAATAGATCCTATATCACCAACTAAATGTGAAATTTGCATCCCGAAAACTTGTAAACAAGGATGGATATTTGCATGTGTGGGACATATGCAATGTACTTGTTAAAATCACATGTGCAAACATGATTCAAATAATCTGTTTGAATATGTTTAGTCTATTTTTAAGAGTCTTGGCTACCAAGGTTTTAAGTTCAATGATTCAATGATTCAATGGAATGAAATATCAGCTGATGCTGCAATACCGCCCTCTGTCAAAGTACTAAATTGAAATGTGTTACCATACAGAGGCATATTCATGATGAAAATAACATCTTGGGATATTTTAAGTGCACACAATCAAAACTGAGCCTTACAGATTCACTATAGGTACCATGTCAGCCTAACAATGTCAACTTTTGATTCCAAACAGTACAAAATATATGCATATTTGTTCATGTCAGCTATGTAACCATGTTAGGATCAGTTGTAGAAAGTTAAATTCAAATAATCTGTTTGAATATTACTTATGTAATCTTTAAAGTGTCAGATAACAAATATTATTAGTCATTAATAATGCATAAAGCAAAATGGATCATGAGAATTCCCATAATATCATCTAGGCTACAATGTCGCACTACATCAATCAACATCTTAAAGAAACTGAACAATAAAATGGAATGCATTCTGTGTTCAACTTACATCATTTTGCTGTTTTCTTACATGCAATGGTAAATATACCTGGGTAAAGTATATTTTACCCCTCTGACCTGTATTTCATTCTCTGACAGCTTAATATGAATTTGTAGACAACTTGAACAGGTTCTAGTATAAAGTCTTCATCTCTGTCCTCTCACTAAATACCCTATAACTATGGTTATAAACAATTACTGATAGCTATACAAGCAGATATGTGTTACTCAGGAAGCCACCCCATCATAAACACATAAATTAGCTGTTTGAACCCCAAATAAATAGTTTCAATGACCTAAAGGTACAAAGCAAAGTAGAATTTTGTCTTCATGTATTTTAAATGAGGGTCTCATTTTGACTAATAAAGATATTTTCTCTGATCAAATTTGACAAATATCCATCATTTGAGCTTGTATATGGTGTAGGAGTATATATATGCTGATATCATTTAATATCATTCCCAAAAAATATTATATATGTGTATACTTGGTGGAAAATTTTTATTTTTTAATTGTTTTTTTAAATTTCATTTAAATTTTTAAAATTAAAATTATTTTTTTATTTTTAATTTCATTTTTATATTTTTAAAGTCAATATACATAACCTATTAAAATTTCATGTGTATGTCATTAATAATAAAAATTTTATATCAGTTTCAAGTTTTTACTGACAGGACATAGTACACAATTAATTTCACTATATATTCTCTACATTTGTTTCTCAGTACTGAACTTTCCACTGTGTGACAATCAATACAAATCATATGTTAATCTAAAATACCTTCAAAGATGACTTTACGGTTTAGTTCTTGTCAAGGGTTGACCTGCATTTTTTTGAGAGGCTGAATTGTAAACAAAACACCAGGCAACGGAACACAGAATTCACTTCCGGATCATCACCATGACCTTATTACTCAATGTGCACTGTCGCCGAAATACACACAGACAACCACACCATAAGCTCACATTTTAAAGAATAAACAATTGCCTTTAAATCCTTACCAAGAATGCCAAAATCTGACTCTAGTATCACCACTAAATTTAGACCGGAAAAAGTGATCTAAAAATAGACTGGGACTACATTCGTGGGTACTGAACCGGATTTTATTAATTGTGTACCGATTCCGTATAATATTCATCAAATTCGTATATAAGCACAGGACAAAGCACTGAATTCTTATTGGCTCTGTCGCAGGAAGTTGACTGGCAAAGCCGCTTACACACTTGACGCAGAAAAAATATATACTCAGATTCCTTTGCTAACTTCACTTGTAAATACACTTGAGGTGGAACTCTACAGTTTCGTATTTAGCATAGGTTTAAAATTTTAAAGAAAAAGAGTTTCCCCGGGTTTCCTCACTAGTTATACTGGTTTTTTAAAAGAGACTTTGTATATCTTAGGTATTGTTCAAAGAACCTTTAATTCCCTTTATTTTGATGTATGATTGATGGGTGTAATATGGGTTAGAGAATATACAGCTTGGCCTTACTGCAGATGTGCACCTTTCAAAAAAGTGCTATCTCTACTTGCTCATTTTCACTTCTCGAACTTCAGAGGTAAATTGTAAAAAAAAGAGCCGATAAAACTTTTTTTACATTTATGTATTTGGTAATTCAGTCATTGCACTTTTAGAAGCTGGCATTATCTAGTTTGGCAAAATTCATTTTCCATATTTTAATAGCTGCCAAGAATAGTGTACTTTAGACAAATTTTGGTTGATTTGTGGAGCACAAGGGAGCAGTCATTTTAATTTGCAGTGTCCTAAGCTCATTTAAAATTTCCAAAAGTACAATATCCAAAGAAATTTCATCCACATTACATGAACGTAGTATATAGGTATGCCAACATTCTCTCCACTGTGCATGTTTAAAATGCAAACAACTTCACCTTACATACATCACTCTCTCAAAAGTACATAATAACTGGTGAGCGCCACCATAAAGAGGATATAGAAATTATTATTGTATGATTTAATTTTGATTGTATGGCTGAAATATTTAAGTCGCAAGCATCAAAACAGTCCTTTGTAATAATTGTCCTATATTTTCCCCCTCAGAACAGCATTTATTAGAGTCAGAGTCTTAAACCGGTACAGCCCCTCTCTCCTTATGATAAAAAGTGAACAATTTTAAAAATGTGCATTGCATTTTGTCAACATAGCAACCAGTGTTATGCTGATAGACAGGAACATGAAACTAACCATATTTATTCCTAAGATGTCAACAATAAATTTTACAGTTATAAAAGGGATATAACAGGTGAGGTTCATAAAGGTCAAAGGTCAAAGGGTAAAATATTAACTAATTTTTTTATATGGAGGAAAGCGAATTTACTTTGTTATCATTTATTTTTTAATTTCATTGCAAATAAATGAAATGAAACATTTTCACTATGTATTTCTGTTATTTATTGCAAGATTTTTCAATTTAAGTTGACATTATTTCTATATTCTAAGACTTCTAATTTCCCCATGATGAAGGTCACTACTCACCCAAACATGCCTCATAGCAAAGTAGGTATGCTAGAGCAAAAATATGCATAATTAGCTTATTTTCATGAATAAAATCATTCTTAATGTACCATTTTACTCAGAAGATCATACATAATAATATGAAAATAAGAAAAATAATTGCATATATGTTTATATTTGTTTTTAAGGTGGCGCTCTACAGTTTCGTATTTAGCATAGGGTTAAAATTTTAAAGAAAAAGAGTTTTTCCGGGTTTCCTCACTAGTTATACTGGTTTTTTAAAAGAGACTTTGTATATCTTAGGTATTGTTCAAAGAACCTTTAATTTCCTTTATTTTGATGTATGATTGATGGGTGTAATATGGGTTAGAGAGTATACAGCTTGGCCTTACTGCAGATGTGCACCTTTAAAAAAAGTGCTATCTCTACTTCCTCATTTTCACTTCTCGAACTTCAGAGGTAAATTGTAAAAAAAAGAGCCGATAACTTTTTTTTACATTTAATGTATTTGGTAATTCAGTCATTGCAGGGCCCCGAGTGGCCGAGTGGTCTAAAGCGCTGTCCGTTACGGATCACTGCCATCTCTCACCTCTGTCTGCGTGTGTTCGAGTCTAGGATTCAGCGAATGTGGATATGTGAGAAAGCTTGCCAGTAGCTTCTCGTGGGTCGGTGGTTCTTTCCGGTGATTTCCCGGTTTCTTCCTCCACCATTAATACTGGCTGACATGAATAGCCTATCAAGTGCTGAAAAATGGCGTTAAGCCCAACAACAAACAAACAGTCATTGCACTTTTAGAAGCTGGCATTATCTAGTTTGGCAAAATTCATTTTCCATATTTTAATAGCTGCCAAGAACAGTGTACTTTAGACAAATTTTTGTTGATTTATGGAGCACAAGGGAGCAGTCATTTTAGTTTGCAGTGTCCTAAGCTCATTTAAAATTTCCAAAAGTACAATATCCAAAGAAATTTCATCCACATTACATGAAAGTAGTATATAGGTATGCCAACATTCTCTCCACTGTGCATGTTTAAAATGCAAACAACTTCACCTTACATACATCACTCTCTCAAAAGTACATAATAACTGGTGAGCGCCACCTGAACGAACGTGTAATTTTTAGGAAAATGTTTAACCAATCGTTCTTTCAATCAAATAAATAGTCTGGATCACTAACTGACCTCTTCATTAAAATAGTATAATAGAGTAGAATGAGGTCAGGAAACCAGACCAGTAAGTCACTTACATAAGCGGCTTGGCCAGTCAACTTCTCGCTTTTGGTGGCGCTCTACAGTGTGGTATTTAGCATAGGGTTAGAATTTTAAAGAAAAATAGTTTCCCCGGGTTTCCTCACTAGTTATACTGGCTATTTAAAAGAGACTGTATATGTTAGGTATTGTTCAAAGAACCTTTAATTCCCTTTTTTTTTTGATGTATAATTGATTGGTGTAATATTGGTTAGAGAGTATACAGTTTGGCCTTATTCCAGATGTGCTAAACAAAATGACTGCTCCCATGTGCTCTAACAAATCCGCCTCAATTGGTCTAAAGTACACATCTTTAGCAGTTATTAAAATAGGAAAAATGATTTTTGTCAGACTTGATTATATAAGTTATGAACATATGGTGAATGAATTACCAATTTATTTATTTATTTACTTATTTTACAATGCCTGGAACTTCTTGCCTAATTTGGACTCGGGTCACAACTATTTTTCCTATATAGTGTCTACATTTGTTTCTTAGTACTGAACTTTCCACTGTGTCCAAATCATAATCAATCAAATATTAATTTAAAATAAGTTGAGTGATGAATAAGTTCAATGATGAATTCAGAGCAGTAGTCGGCACTGTAATGGCCACATTTGATGTCTGAGTAGCATCATATTCCATTCAGAACCAACTAGACATCATGCAAAATCTTTCACTGAAAACCTCATCTTAATATGACAAACCATGAGCATGAAAAGCAAGGTTTTCAAGATGGCCACTGTGATGGCCGCATATTTATCTGAGTGGCACAACTGCAGCTTGGGACCAATTTGATATCATAAGAAGTCTTCTGGTGAAAACATCAGGTCAATATAACATTCCATTTGGGAAGAATAGTGATAAAATTTTCAAGCTGGCAGCTGTGGTTGTTATACTGGATCAGATTGACAATATTCTTAATAAGGGCCAACTAATTATCACAAAAAAAGTTTTCTTTAAAACCTGATGTTGATATGACCATCTAATCAGGAGGTGTAGCAATAACAAGATTATGTCGACCATAATGGATATCTGAGTTCTACAACTTTAGACCAACTAGACATCATCAAATGTCTTTTGGTGAAAATGCCATGTTGATATGATTTTCTGTGCAGGAGGAATAGAAATAAGATTTTCCAGATGGCTACAATAGTGGCCATAACAGATCTGCATTACCGGAACCAATGATTTCATCAGAAGATGGTGAAAACCCAGTGTTGGTATGACCTTCCATTCAGGACTAGATGTGACAAGAAGATTCACAAGATGGCCACTGTTGGGCATGTTTGATGCTCTCATATACACCATTCAGAACTTATATTTAGATAATGGGATGATTTTCTTTTTGGATATAAAGCATGGTACTCCATCATGTAGTTTAGAAGGAATAACATTATCAAAGTTTTTCTAATGGAACAAATGACATAGACCTAAATCTGTTGATGCCTTGTTTGATAGCATTTCAGGGTTCATCCTAATGAATTTTACTTACAAGCCAATATATATGTTAATTTTGTTACAATTTGAAAAATATCACCTTAATTAAATGGTCTTATAACTACTTTGACCTTGACCTTACTTAGGAGATAATAGTTTATTTTATTATCAAGAAATGCACTATAAAGCAACTGTATATTTTTAGTCTCATAAGAGAATTAACATAAAACAATCAATCCTATTGTTGGCACTTGTAAGCATCAATACATCTATTTATACTTCTATTAGTTATGACATCCTTTTTCTAGGATAGATTGTAAATGTTCAGGTACATAAAAAAAAAACTTGTACATAGTATATATGCCTTTTAATCACTCTTTACTTTTTTATGAATTCATGTTGGTGCCAAACAAACAAAAATTGATCTATGTGTGCAAGGCAATTTAAATTTAGAAAGGATTAAGATAGTTAGAAATAAAAATAGTTTCATTTTTTTTCTTTTTTTAAATCAATTAAATTTAATACTGGTAAGAATAGAATAAGTGGTATTTCTTTACACATTGTGAAGTCCTACATAGAAAGAGAGCAAAAATGCATCAAAATATCAGCAAAGCTTGTTAATTGTTAGTTTTAAGACCAGCACAACTTTGCCCCAAAATATTTTACATAATGAATTTTGAAGAGTTTGAATTATATCTTAAATAGCAAAGAATCATGAAATTGTCAATATTTAGTTTTTCATAAAAATGTGTATAGAACATGGCTCTTATTCAATACACTAAATTTTGACCCATTCATTCCCACTAACGATATACAGTGTACCTATTTCTCTCCTCCACATGTACATCATTGTATCAAATCAAGAAAGAGTGACAACATAATAAGCTTCTTAATAATTTTAATGTGTCGTAGCATTCAAGAATACCCAAAATACATGGCTATTTCTAAAATGATACATTAAAAAACTTTTCAACTGTATGAAAAAAAAATAAGTCAAGCAAAGAGTAAACAAAGCACTATCTAATGACTCATGCATCTGTGCAGCTACATGTAAAAAAGAGGTAACAGTATATACAGTAATACCTATAACCACATAAAAAACAAAAATATTTAATATCAGTCAACTTTCATTAATAATCAGCTAGTACTAGGCCTTTCCACTCTAAGAATAGTTATTTTTGTCAACATAAATCAGAATATTTAAGCATTTTTATGTTTTCACAAAACATCAAGATGTATACTTTTTTCAATTAAAGACTGACAAAATATTTCATGTGTATATTAAAGACTGGATAGATGTTTCATGTGTAAATTAAATACTGGATAAATGTTTCATGTGTAAATTAAAGACTAGATAAATGTTTCACATGTAAATTAAAGACTAGATATATGTTTCATGTTTAAATTGAAGACTAGCTATGTTTCATGTTTAAATTAAAGACTAGCTATATGTTTCATGTTTAAATTAAAGACTGGCTAAATGCTTCATGAGTAAATTAAAGACTGGCTAAATGTTTCATGTGTACATGTTGAAATAAAAGACTGAGTAAATATACTTTATTTAAATTAAAGACTGGCTAAATGCTTCATGTGTAAATTAAAGACTGGCTAAATATTTCATGTGTAAATGTTGAAATAAAAGACTGGCTAAATGTTTCATGTGTATATGTTGAAATAAAAGACTGGCTAAATATGCTTTATTTACAATTAAAGACTGAGGTAACTGAAAGAAAACTCTACACATATTATGCACATAAATTGAAAACTCTTAAAGCCAAAAACATACAGGCCTGATTCAAAATTTTTAATTTTTGCAGGTTTTTTGAATTACCAAGAAAACTATTAAATAAAGAACCATTTTGGAGCAGTCAGCTATTTACTAAATAAAGAACCACTTTTGACCAGTAGGCTATTTCATTGGGGGGGGGATTTCTCTTTACTTTGGTTTCAGACTTAAGAGGCTTCATTGTATATTCACAAATTAAAGATAACCACCTTTGAAATGCTGATGCATTTAGCCTTTACATAATTTTACACTTTTATATATCTGAGGGTCCTAGCACTTAAAATTACATAAAAGTTTATGGGATGATATGAATTTTTTAGTTTTATTCTTAGTTGGATGTACATCGAAGTAATAGACACAGCAAGAAAGAGCATGGGAAAAAGTACCATCCTTAATTGTCCATGAACTTACAACTAAATGAGTTTTTAAATTGTGAACAATTGTATGCAGACTGAAAATTATAGATTCCTCTCACCTCACCAAATACACAAAGTCTTGATGATGAATGATTACTTTCAGAAAGACATATTTATTAAGATCAAGCCAGTTTGACACAAAAAAACCAGGCCTGGATTTCAGAGTTCCAGCAGATCCTAATCACTTTCACTGGATCTTCGTTATAATTTATTAAAACTATAAACATTTTTCTTGTTTGCTATTTAATAGGAGATGAAGTCATAACTGAATCATTTTATTTTCAATTTCTCTTTAAATGCATAGTTTTATGATATAGCTTGGTAGGTAGAGTACTGTGAATGACACATTATTCCCCACAGATTTTTTTGTCCCCAAATCAAAGGGATTTATCCTTATACCAAGTATGAGTCATCCACAAAATTTAGTACTTGTCTATGATGTAGATGTTATTGTGTGGAAACTTTTTATTCTTTCAGTAATGCTATATTAACCTATGATTGCTTGATCTCATAATCAATTAGAATCTTCCTTATCCCAAGTGTAAGCTATCCTCATGGATCCCTTCTGATCCCATCAACAATTCTCATCCTTATCCCAAAGGCATCCACAATAACTCTGGATAGACTCAAGTTATTGTCCAGGAAGGAAATTAACAGACAGATGGATGAAAGGACAATATGTCTTTTGATGAAAATATAAAAAAGTTATGTCACAAGGATAATGTCAGATTATGATAATCATAACAAGCTGTGCAGTTGGCAGCAAATTAACACACACATAAGAGATTGAGATAGTACACACTACAGAAAGATGTACCAATGAAAAAAGAACAAAAAACAAATATATACATGATCACAACTGTAAAAAGTGCACCAATGAGGTTGCTAGTAATTAAATCTTAAAAAAGTGACATGACTTAGATGACAACATGACTGATCGTTCACTGTATGACAATCTTTGGTTTTGCCAATCCTACACTGCTACACAACAAACATCATGATTGATACAGTATTTCTTCCATGATCACAATAGGGGGGTCAGTGTAATCAATTTTATCAAATAACATGGAGCAATCAAAGATATCACTCAGCCACTTGGAGACCCTATGTTTAAATTAGATGCTCATATAAGATTGCATGTGGCCACTATGGTGGCAATTTTAATAGGAAATGCAGCAGTATGAATATGGTTCTGAATGAAAATGGTGCTTATCAGGCCTCAACAAGGCACCATACTATTAATGTCTATAATCTTCTTATCATCATCAATACTTTTGCATGAATGTTGGCATTTCCATGGGATATTCACTAAAACAATCCCTGACACATTAAATTGATTAAAAATGAAAATGGTGCAAATCTGACCACCAACAGATCCATGCTTTTGTTAATGAATTTCGAAAACCAAACCAAACTATTTTAATTGTCAGACTGTACAAGATTTAGCAAGCCTTGCATATTTTGCATGAGGTTTTGCTTTTTATAAAGAATAATTCCCCATGTATTCCTCACTAGTTAGCCTGGCTGTTTAAAATAGACCTTGTGCATGTATATCTTAGACATCAATTTTAATTCCATTACTTGGGGTGTATAGTGTATGTTTTTGTTTTACATGTGCTCATCCCAAAACACTTCTTGCAAAATAAAGTAGTGGTCAATATCATATACTTAATTCATTATTATATATCCAGATAAACTTAAGCATCTGAAACCTTTTCCACAATTTCCATCCATTTTTATTGTTGCTGTTGTAAAGATTACACTTCTTTTGCATATTTGTGGTGGATTTGGGAATTTTGTCGACTTTTTTTTATAGATATTTTCATTAACATAATTTGTTTACACTTTTATATATGTGCTTTTGACAAGTGAATGCAAAAATGCAAGATCTGACCAATGAATGTAAAAATTTGAAATCCGACTATTGAATGCATAACTTCTGTAACCTAGGCTTGTTTGTTACAAATTGCATGTAGATATTTCACATTAAGTCCATATAGATATTGCTATGTTGTTTGTAAAATAATATGTTTTGGTAAAATGTTAATTTGTTTTGCACTCGGTTCTTAAAAGTATGGTTTTAATCAGTTGCTAGAGTGTGTTTTCAGGTGTAAGTTTGCAGCCTTTATGTAAAAATTTTCCAAAATAATATGAATCTGGTGAGAACATACTTTACTTATTAATAAAAAGGCCAGGCTAATAGTAAGCATTCTCTACTCCATTTGTTTTTGCACATTTTTTCATTGGCACCATTTTCATTCAGAACCATATTCATACTGCTGTATTTCCTATTAAAATTGCCACCATAGTGGCCACATGCAATCTTATATCAGCATCTAATCTAAACAGAGGGGACCCAAGTGGCTGAGTGGTCTAAAGCGCTCTCCGCTATAGATCACTGCCATCTCACCTGTCTGCATGGGTTCAAGTCTAAGATTCGGCAAATGTGGATATGTGAGAAAGCTTGCCAGTAGCTTCTCGTGGGTCAATGGTTCTTTCCATGTATTTCCAGGTTTCTTCCTCCACCATTAATACTGGCCGCCATGTATAGCCTATTGTGTGCTGAAAAATGGCATTAGGCCCCAGAACAACAACTAATATAAATAGCATAATCTTGAAGTGAAAAATTCCATGTTGATATGACTATCAATCTGGCAAGAAGTAAGATTTTCAAGATGGCCAATGTGATGGCAATATCAGAGTCGGGATACAATATGAAATCTTTTAGTGAAAACCGTATCTTATCAAATATGGTTGCTGTGATGGTCACATTTGATATAAGATCAACACCATTTAGGACTATGTAGACATTATAAAAAGTCTTTGCATGAAAAACAAATGCAAATAAGATCTGTTTGGGAAGAGATACAATAGGAAGATTTTTAATGTGGTTTCTATGCTGGTCATACCAGTTGTACAAGGAACATCATTTCGATTTAGGATCAACTAGACATCATCAAATGTCTTTAAAGTCTCTTGGCAATCCTTGCTGTTTATATAAAGTAAATATAACAGAAGATTAATGATTGATGGACAACTAACAACAGGTCATTGACCATTAGAACTAAAAATGAAACATTCACTGATATAAAAAAATTATCTTATAGACAGTAAAGACTGGCAAATGTGTATTGGTGTACACAAATGTACCATCTAAAACATGAAATAAGCAAAACTTATGAGTGACAATTAAACACGCCTATCAGTATTCATGCAGAAATGATTCCTTTTACCCACTGCTTCAGTTATCTACCTTTACTCTTTCCTGATTACATACATTCCATAATAAACATTTAATACAAGCCTTGATTGCATTTTTTTCATATCTGTATCATTCATGATGAAAAGGTAGGCTTTTATTCATGATTTTATTACAAAAGTACCCGTATACTTAGTAAAATATTTAGCTGCAATATATGTTTGGCCCACAAAAAACCCTTTACAGAAACAAAGAATATATGGTGAAAAAGGCAACCTTTTCTCCTCTCCTCCTTAACTGGAAAAAAACCTGATAAAACTGACCATCTACAATTATACATGTTTCTATTCTGAAGTGATCACAGAGCTCTTTCAGTCTTATGCTGTCTGCATGAGCAAACGCCTTTCAGGATCTCCTGAAGGTGACTGTACTTAATTTCCTTCCAAATGTTCATTAGATCGTGGTCATTAAGCTTGACAAGGGCAGGTGCCCCTTCAAGCAGAATGTCATAGAGACATGGGATATTCCTCTGGTTCCTAAAAAGCAGAAACTCTTCCCAAGGATATCGTGCAACATGGAACTGTGTCAAATTGGGTGTATTTATGTGTTCAATGTAGAAGCCTAGACACTGCGATACATCAAGGTACTCCAAAGATCTGGAGGTGATTGAAAACATAACGAAACCCTGTTCAGATTGAGTCCAAACCTTCAACATCAGTTTTTTCAGATTCAATAGACCAGAAAGAAGCTTGTCTAATAATGTTTGACTCACATTTGGATTTATGGTTTTTTCTAAAACAAGACTGCGCAATTGTTTAAGTCTCAGCAAGTTCTCAACAGTCCTCTCTGACCAATCAAATTGAAAGATTAGTGTAGTGATGTTGGGGGTAAAGAAAGTGAAATGGGAAAAGAAATCAACAAACAGATGTTTTCGATGATGATCCTTCTTAAAGATTTCATCACAGGTGAATGATCTTTCCAGCCAAAATGGTCGGACAGGAGTTGAATTCCAATTCATGCTCACGTATTTCAAATTGTACATATTTGCATTCGCAATAAACTGCTTCAGTTTAAGCAAATGGCCATCTTTTGTGTCTGCTATGTCAAACATAAATTCCAGACTGTGTAGCACTGGATGAATTTCTCCAATAAAATCCAAAAATTGGTGTACTCTGTGACAGTAACGGGCATAGCAAACTTCCAAACAGTTGTGATGTTCTTTTATAACACAATGCATTGGAATTTCAGAACATGAGACATGTGACCACAAACAACAACTCCTCAGCAGGTCATACCAGCACCTACATACCACAAATAACCGGCCCTTCTCTAGGCTTGATAAATATGAAAACACTTTCAATTGACAGATATACGGTAGATGCTGGAATGAGAAGGACATATTCTTTTCACTATTATTTCCTGACTTTTTGGCAGCCCAAACAGTTCGCAAATTTCTTGAAGTTGCTGAAGGTGGATGGGGAGGAAAAAGGGCCAAAGCATCAAGTGAATCACTATCTGACACTGAAGCCAATGTCAATCTGCTACCCCTGGTGCATGATTCCTCAACTGGTGGGGAACCAGTAGCATCCTCTGAATCACCACCATGAGGAAAGTGAAGAGATAATTGTCTCTGGTGAGTCCTTGATTGTTCTGTGGTTTTAAGATTTTGGAGTGATTGGCTTTTTCTGAACATGGCATTTTCAGCCACAAGTTCATTGTCAGCATTCTGTTTTGAAAATAAAGGAAAGATTGTGGAATTATAGACAGATGACCTTCTTGGTTCCAGCTGTGGCTGATCCTGGTTTTGTTGGATCTCATTTCTAGGTAAGTGATGCCTTGAAGTCTTGTGAGGCTGATACCACAGTCCAATATTAAGGAGTCTCTGGTGAGTCCTTAATTGTTTTGTAGTTTTAAGATTTCGGAGTGATTGGCTTTTTCTAGGTAAGTGATGCCTTTTAGTCTTGTGAGGTTGATACCGCAGTCCAATATTACGGCACCTAAGCCCATATCGCCTGTCTGCCATCCAACTGCCACAATGAAAATCTAAGAAATAAAAAATGAAAATATTCATAATATAACATTCATTCTTGCTTGTCAGTCAGCTCAAACTGCATCAACATAGGTCCATGCAGTTTGTTTGGAATAATCAATAGATCAAACAATACCGACCCTGATCTTCCTGTGCAACATGCAATGGCAGATCAGGGTCTATCTTGTTTCTAGTTGGATTCAACTTACAAGTTACTAGATATGGCTTATTGTAATCATGAGTCATAAAAAGTTAGAAGTCACAATATTGGAAATACTGAACATCAAAATTCATGCAGTATCGCATATACATTAATGTCTTAACTGTAATGTAACCAGAAAATAACAAACACCATATTAAGAATACTGGAAAATACAGAATCCTGATGTAAAAATACTGGGAAAAGTTTGATAAAGGAATCATTAGTATCTTCATGGAACTATATCTATTTTTCTAAATTGCTGACAACCAGTAATGCATAATTTTCAACATAGGTACAAATCATGTATTAGTTTCAAAGTCAATGAATAAAACGTGCTCAAGATGTATTTCTATTTTTAAGGTTTTAGAACATGCTCTTGGCCATAATACCATGTAGTTTGACCATATGGCTTCACTTTAACAGTTAAAACTATAAACTGTAATTAAATCTGACCTGATCGGAAGAATACATACATGTACCTAGACTAAAGTACAACAGTTACAAATAGTCAATCAGCTGCTATTAGATCAATCAATGTTTCTCAGTTTTTAAAACTTCACCAAAGCTTGAAAATATTATCCAAAACTCTGACAAGATTGACATTTAGTTTTGAATTACCTTAAACATGTTGTCCAGCAAGATCAATATTTAATTTTTAATTCCCCCTTAAATATCTATACATCCAATAAGACAGATAATTAACTTTTAATTAACCTCCTTAAATATGTAGTTGTCCAATAAGATTTGTATTCAATTTTGAATTAACTCCCCTTAAATATATTTTTGTAAAGTTAAGGTTACTAATTTGTAACATCAGTGACAACGATGCAAGAATACATGAGCACAATGGTGTGAAGTCACCTGTTCTTGTGTTCTCATGTCCATTTATATGGGATATTTCATAGGAGCTCTCTTGTTTTCTGGTGAAGTTTTAAAAAAAGTTTAAGTGCCAGCTAATTAAATATTTTTACTTATTTGTAATTGAAATACTGTAATCTCCTAGACACCTGTTCATGTGTTCTCATGTCCATTTATATGGGATATTTCATAGGAGCTCTCTTGTTTTTGACTTGTTTTATGATGAAGTTTTAGAAATAAAAAATATAAGTTTAAGTGCCAGCTAATTAAATATTTTTACTTATTTGTAATTAAAATACTGTTAATCTCAGGAGTTAAAATAATACCAAAGGCTAGTTTCTTTTCTGATAATCTGAGGTCATATGACCAAAACATTGTGTAATGACTAAGAAGGGCACACAATTCATGGCAGTTTAATGTGACATCTGTGAAACAATGTCATCAAATAAATGGATTTCATCGGATGTTATGTGCAAAGTCATTGTATGTCTATGCAATACACAGACCTGCTATAAAGGAACCCGTTTATTTTCACAATTATTTCTCAACAACACTGTTATTTCCAGTGTTATCAGTCAACAATAAGTGTTCCAGTATTCTTCTAATACAATATGTAGTTTATTGGGGTGGTGTTAAAACTGATTTTAATGATGTAATACTGGCTTGTTGCTTGTGCATGGAATTTACCTTTCTCCATTAGCAAGAACCAGAATAACTGAAAACACTAGATTGCCTCCCACAATTGCACATGCATCCTGCTCTTTCAGCAGGGTGGGATGAGGGAATATGGCAACAACAGCAGGAAAGTATTACATTACTAAATACAGTTTTATTATTTCACCCATCCCAAAACTTTATTTTAATAACAGAATGGCAGGAGGAGGAGGATCCAACAACTGGTGCATAATAAACACAAAGGAATTTTCACCCTCATAGAAGACAGGATACACATTCTGTATGATGATGATTGACTCCAGTGAGAAAATTCATTCACTTTGAAGGGCTAACAACTGACGGTGAAAGGACAAAGTAGTACAGGAGATAAATAAGTTAGTTGTGGAGGGTTCATCCTGATTGGTGTGATGGCATAAATAAACAGACCATCCCACTTCATATTAAATGCATCCAAGGTCCAGCCCCCTGGTCAGAGAAAAAGAAAACACAAATGGGTTCTTACTGTTTAGCTTGGTAGCAAACAAGTACGCCAATGGCATCACCCAAAGTTAAAACAAAAACTTTTTGTGGCGTGACCATTCCATGAGGACTATCTTCTCTTTCTTTGACAGACTATTCTTCAAGATAATCTTGCTGCAGGGAATGTGGTATCTTGGAGGGTAATTCCTTCTAAAGTTGCTCAGTGACAGAGGTTCATAATCTTCATACAGAGACAAAGTGCATGTGTGCCTCCTTGTCTCCTTACGTATCCTACCACTGACATGTTGCTGGAGACAATTGTATAGAGACCTTTTATATGGTGGATGCAGCCCTTAAGGTCCAAGAACACTTTCCTCATTTCCTAACTGTTCATGCAGTGGATAGATTCTTTCCAGGAGCATAAACCCTTAAGACTGCTCTAGATGAGCACACCACCATTAGTCTGATGCATCTGTGAATAGGCAAGAGTGAGGTTCTGGGATCAGAGTGAACTGGACTCCTGCCAGAAACCAGTGATTTATCAACCAAATCTGGCAATGTTGTAAACCCCCCAACCCAGGGAAATCAAAGCATTCAAAGGGTTTATGTCCAATTTCCATGCCACTAAAAGATGAAACGAGAGGGCACAAGTGCTGTCTGCCTATGTGAACCAGGTCTGCTGCAGAGATCAAGGTTCCCAGCAAAGGGTGTAAAATATGATATGAAAGTGAGGTCTTTACTCTCAGCATCTTCAACAGGAACCGAATCTTGTCTGCTGTCTTGAAGGACACTAACTAATCCTGTTTTTCTGAAAATTCATCCCCACATAGACAAAAACTCTAGTTGGAGTGAGTTCTGATTTCACTCTGTTTGGCAGATAACCCAACCTGATCACAATACACCAGTATCAAGGATTTTATTCGACCATTGTGGATCAAATAAACAGAAAAATATCAGGGAAATGAGATAACTAATGACCTTAAATGGGCAGCAGCTTCTACCTTGACAAAGGTAAAACCTCTGTGTGTGATGACCTGGCTAGATGGGAGAGTTCAATGGCTAGAATTGAAAGGCCTACCTTTCAAGCAAAATTGGAGGTGCTTCATGTGTGAATGAAAGATTCAGAAATGAAGGTTGACGGAGAACACCTAATCACCATGTCTTATGGCATTCCTGACTGAGGTTGTGGCCTCCATCTTGAATGGTCCCTAAAAAAAGAAATCTGTTTAGGCCAAAAAAGAAACTGCATGTTTTTGATTGCACGGGTTCAAGAACTAGGGTAGAACACACGCACACATTATGATTTGTAGATATAACATAAGAAGTACTTAAAGATGTATAAATTAATTTCTTGAATTGTTTTTTAAAAAATATTTACAGAGGATGCAGACTGCTAGGTTGGCAACATAAGCAGAAGTGGTCATCTGACCAAAAACATTCATAATTTTTGGGGGGTTCTTAGGGAGAAAAGGTCAATAGGTCAGATGAACTCCCTTCTAGATGAGAGAAGGTGCTGCTCCTCCCTTGGGAGGGAGCCTACTATTCCAATGAGTCTCCAGAGGTACTTGTGCAACCTTCTCTGAGACCCTAAGGTCATGGAAAACCCCAAAGCTATGAAGAAGACAAGGATATCATTTTTCTCTCTTCATTTCTAAATCTGTTCTTTGAGATCCCAAATCTCAACTGACCATAGGCTACAGAATGAACAACCATGTCTTCTCGCAGTATGGGCAACATAAGGAGTAACTGTATTATACTACTGTATAGCATTGCCCGAAACAAAGTATCTGCAGTGTATATAGAATTGCTTTTCCAAGACAAAGTATCTGCAGTGTATCTGCAATATTTTCCAATATTTATCATAAATTGTTCATTCACAAAATACTAGGTTAATATTAGTGATAAAAATGGAGGAGTTTCAATGAACTGTGTTTTTTTTTTACTGTCAACAATATTGGCATATCCTGTACTATGACTGCCAAATTTACATAATTCTATATTTGCTTTTTCTTTCTCAGAAAGCTGCATTGTTCTAAACAAGCAATTTTTTTACAGTGTTCAAGCTAAAAAATTAACGGTCACCTGAGATTAACAGAAGTGGCATTACTGCTTGGAAGCATGTCTCAATGAAGTTTGCTAACTCTACTGATCACTTCACTTGTTCTTTTTGCCATATTAAATAATACATATGAAAGCCTCCAATCTTATTCCATATTTTTTATGAAACCCAAATTTGACTATTTCAGAAAAATAGTTAAATGGAATGAACATTTTTGATACAATAATGCATACAGAAAACTTTCAACTTTCCCAGCAAGAAAATCATGTCATAATGTCCTTTTTGGAAAACAAAATTTCTGCATTAATTATCCAATTTCATTGAAATGATAATGTTTACAGGTGCCCACAGATTATTAAGTGTCATATTGATCTATTATGGTACTAATAGCTGCCTTGCTTGGCACTCAGCATTAAGAGGTTAGTGTTAGGACTGGTTGGCTTGATGTCAAGATGTTACTGGGTGCATGTCTGAGGCATGATACCCCAGTGCCAGACATCACTATAAACTGCCACACTGCAGACATCATAACAATATGACTGAAAATTTGTTAAAGCAACATTATATAAAAAATAAAATTACAAAATCATCTTAATCCAAAAAGACATAATAAACAAATATACACTATTTCAGTGCCTGATTTAGATTATGGTAGAAGAACAGGAGTCAAGAAACCTGGGTCCACTAGTTGCCATTGATAAAATTATGTGCATTTAAATAAACCATATAGGTTCAAACACTGGTGTACCAAATAGGGACAAATCAATCTAGGTGGCATTTCTGAAAAGACAGCAAAATAGGGGGGTGGGATAAACAAAGAAAGAGGACAAAAGGGAAAAGAAACTGACAATGAAAGTAGAGTAAAGGAGGGTAATATTTTGACAAGGGTATAGCCACATACAATAAGTGGCAGAGGGCAGCATCAGTGAGGCTTCCTTTTTTTTTCCCAGGTTCTTCCTCCACCATTTATACTGGCAGACATGTATATATCATGTGCTGAAAAATAGTATTTGTTATCCCAACAATAAACACACTGACAAGAAATCACTACTGGCATTACATAATATTGCAGGAGGTTTTCTCCAGAGGTCTTCACAGGTGAACTGGATTGTCATAAGTTTGTACTGGACAAACTGCATGAACCAGGCAAGCATCACTGCCTCCTGTAAGAAATTTCTGGCTGAACACTGGCTTTTCACCCAATGGATAGGTTGGGTGGGCATGAGGTCACAAGCTTAGCGACCTATTTTCTGCCATATTTCGGAGGTGAAAACAATTGCTTAGTAACAGTAAGGTATCGTCAGCTATTTTCAATATTCCAAACCGTTTTGGTTTACCTTTATTTTGTGTATTATTTCTGTTTTCTGTTCGGAAGTGCTGCATAGTCTTCTGTGTGTCTGTCGAATATAGATGTAATATATTTTAGGTTGAGAAGGGTGGCAGTGGGGTATACCTGTCACATACATGAGTACATGACAATATACGCTAGTTAGTGTCAAGACACTTTGAAAGCTGTGTTTCTAAAATAGTTTGTATATTGTACACTTTTCATTTATAAAATGGTGAATATAAATGCAATGATCATGACATCAGTTGGCCATTCTTGCAATGCCTTATGGCTACAAATAGATGCTGGATAGTGATGCTAATTCACGATGTTTACAAAAATTTAAAAGTTGTTGAAATTGATAATTGATCTTATAAAGTATTAGCGGATATTTGTGTAAATAAGCCAGCGAAATGACCTGAAGTGACATGGCCTTATGTTTGCAACTATCTTACAGATACATTTGATAATATTTATAAAAAAAAACAAAATATTTTGTTTAATGGTATACCTTTTCCTTAAATCTTTTTCCTTTAACCAAACTGTAACAAAATCTGAAATTTTCAGTCAGTATTACCTGTGATCTTAATATTTTTTTAAAGTTCTCATTTTATATTTTTCCATTAATATTATGCTTTCACTGACCTTTTAAACCTTGATTAGTAACCACTAAAAGTTGGGTATTTTCAACCCATGTGCGTTATATCTCACAGCGTTTATAATATTTTTTATTTTTTTTTTGTTGAAAGGAGTGTACATCAAAGAGTCAATAACAAATTGCATGAGTCTTGAGGCACACATTTTACTTTCAGGATGGGTGCAAACAATATATGCAGCATGAGAAAAGCAACAATTTTGTGTTGAAAGCTGATGTCAAGTTATAATGGAGAGTGACAGATGAACCCCATCATTCATGGGTTGCTATTACCAGTCAAGGAAGGGTCATTACAGCACATTGTAATTCCATGGCAGGGAAAGCATTCCTTAACCCTTTAGCTACGACTGTCGCATCTAAGCGTTGCCCGTAAATAGCTCCCAATCCCCACTGATGCATATATGCAGTATCAATAAGTCTTGTCTACAACCCCAGTGTCGCTTATGTGTGCATAGTTTAACACTACTCGAAACCCCAGTGTCCCATCTGTGCGGACGTGAGGGCTGTGTTAGCTTAACGTTGATTGGTTGAAAGAACAGATGTTTAAAAACTTTTTATTATTATAACCAATGAGAGAACTGGTTGCTCAACATTTTGATACCAGTTTGAAAGCTGGGCGGTTATATTTAGACACACAGGAAGGAGTTTTCCAGCACTTTACGAAAAGTGTGTTGTTGAGAGAAACCAAGATGGATTCCGATTCAGATGTGAGCGACTTCGAAGGATTTAGTGTAGCCGATGTTGAACAATTTAATGGATCTTTGTTAGAAAATGGATCTGATATTGAAGTTAGTCCAGTTTCATCACCTAATGTAAGTGATTTCGAATCAGACGACGAGGAAAACGTAGCCCCACTTGCACAATGGAGTGACGACCTCGCCGTGTTTGAGATAAACGATTTTAATTCTCAAGTTGTTTCGACAATTGAGCTTGGACCACTTAGCAATGAGAAAGATTTTTTCCTCAAGTTTTTACCTGAATGTTTGGTGGAAAAACTTGTCAAAGAAACCAACGATTATGCGAAGAAAATGGGGGACACAAAGCCAGACCCGAAATGGTATGAAACCAGCATCATCGAGATGTTTGCACATCTTGGAATATACATCTTTATGAGCATTATGCAGATACCCAAATATTCCATTGCCTGGATGACATCTGTATATTTTGGGATCCCATGAATACCTGAAATCATGACCAGAGAAAGGTTTGAAAAAATAGGGAAATATTTCCATGCCAATGATACGAGCGTCAATCCACCAAGAGGTCAACCAGGGCACGACAAGATTTTTCATATAAGACCTTTCTATGACACAGTCTTGCATAAATGCCTGGAAAATTATAACCCTCCAAAAAATCAGTCAATTGATGAAAGAATGATTGCTTTTAAAGGAAGACTGTCATTCAAGCAATACCTTCCAGCCAAACCCACAATGTTTGGTATTAAAGTCTGGGAAAGAGCCCACCCCCAAACTGGCTATGTCCATGAATTTCAAGTATATGTTGGAAAATCTGATGGACAGAGAGGGAGAATGACAGGAAGGATTAGGAGCTAGAGTGGTGAAAGACCTTACCAGAAAGTTAATAAATAAAAACCATCATATATATATATGGACAATTTCTTTTCAAGTCCACAATTATTTGAAGATTTACGCCAGGATGGTCTCTTTTGTTGTGGCACAGTCCGCGGAAATAGGAAAGGAATGCCAGAACCTTTAAAAAAACCAAGTGGTTTAAAAAACCAGGGAGATATGAAGTCAATGCAAAAAGAGACCCTGGTCTGTGTTGCCTGGAAAGACAAGAAAATTGTCCATATCTTGTTTAATAATATGGATCCAACACAGCTATCCAGTGTAACACGAAGAGAAAAAACTGGCAGACGAAAAGAAGTAACTTGCCCAAAAATTGCTGATGAATATTCCAAAAACAAAGGAGGGGTAGATATTGCAGACCAAAACAGAATGCAATACAGTTCTTGCCGTAAAGCAAAGAAATGGTGGAAGTACCTTTTTTGGTTTCTCGTTGATACAGCAATATGTAATGCGCTAATCTGTAAGAGTCACCAAATCACCAAAACAAGACCAAGTCCGGTAAAGAAAAAAAGAGAACACAGCTTGAATTTAGAATGAATTTGGCAAAACAGATGGTTGCTGGTTTTCAAGGAAGCAGAAAAAGAAAAGCTCTATCCAATGTTGATGCTGAAGATTTAAGTCACTGGCCAGGACGGTTTCCAAAACGTGGGAGATGCATTATGTGTTCAAAAGAAATGAGGAGAAATGAAGTTTTTCTTGGTTGTAAACAATGCCAAGTTCATTTATGTGTGGATCATGACTGTTTTGAGAGGTACCACTCTCAACTTACTAATTAGTGCTGATTTTATTTGTGTTTTTATATGTTGATTTGTCAATATTGGATTTATTTTGTGTGATTCAAACAGTTTCCATGACTTGGATTTCTTTTATGATGGGATGTAGCAGTATATAAAGTAGAAGTATATGAATAACAGACACTATACAAGGTAGGCTGTTTTTTATTTCACTAAAATCCAACAAAAACTATTGAAATAATGAATATAAATGTAACCATGTTGTTAATGTCAGTTTCTGTAGTCAGCCATGTAAATGCTGTAGTATTCAGCCTAGCAACTAGCCTCAGTAGTCTGGGTAACTGATATGATAGCATTCAGCAGTAGTGAGCCTGCACAACAGGTGTAGTAGTTAAAGGATTAGTTATATAAACATTAGATTAGTCATATTCTAGTTGGGTAATACTTGTGTAGTAATCAAACTGATAGCCATTAAACTATTATTTTAATATTTTGTCTTATTTTTATGTAATTCTTTAATGTTTTGGAAATATTCACACTGCATAGTTCTCATCAGTACACATAAACAAGAGAAGTTTATATATTCTGCTTTGCTACTGTATCATGGTAGAGTACAACCGATGTGTAAATATTGTTTAATTGTTAAGGCTAAGAAAGTCATATTCTCCTGTTGGTGCCCTTCTTTTTAAAATAGAAGCTGCAGTTCACAATGGATACACACACCAAACATGCACAAAGAATCCATGTGAATGGAATAAGTGTTTTGTTAAGTCTTTGACACCAGCACCATTTCCATAATTAAATTTTACAAGTATAAAGCCACAACCTCCAACATCACTATTTTCAGAACAGCTGGGATTCATTCAGATTTTTGAGAGCTGCCTACACAAGCCTATAACACTAAGCACATTCAAAGAAACAGATCATCACTTTGGTATTAAAGACAAACAAATATCAGTAAGATGCTTGCCAATGCCAATGATATCTTTAAAAAAGACAGCATTAATCTTAGAAGAGAAGAATCAGTAGAAAAGTGTAAACAAGTCATGCCAACAGTGACAGTGAGTGTGAGTGAAAAGGAGTACTTAATGGAGTGCACCAAAAATCAGTCTAATTCATTGGTATGGCACAAGCAAAGATTGCAAAAAGGAAAAATAGCAAAAAAATATTGTTTGATGATTTAATGAAACAAATGCATTATTTGTCATCTTTATGCCAAACTAAAATGAATTTATATAAACAACATTCCAATTTATATGTGAAAACAAAATATGTATAAAAGTCACTTTTCATGATTGCAGTTATGGAAATAGGCTTATCACACATTATTAACAAAGTAGCTCAGCTTGACCATTTACATATATCATTATGTACATGAAAATTGAAACTTATTCTATATACTAAAACACAATTGTGACATTGCCTCAAAATGTGTCCATTAATAAAAAAAATTAGGAATGGGACATATTCTGACAATTTTAACAACATTTGACTTAATTGAATTCACAAATCTTGACTTTATGAATCTCTCTCTCTCTTAATTCGAACTGATGATAGTTTCAAGATTGTTCAACTTCACGGGCAAAAAGCCTTTTTTTTTTCTCCTTTGTAAATGCTGGCAAGATCAACTCGGCAGAACATTCAGTTGCTATGTCTTCTTGAAGAATAAAACCCTGTCTGCCAACATCTGATCCCCAGGGTAATTAAATGCTCTGCTGATATTGATATATACTGATTTAATGTGATATTTCAATATCAGAAACACGTCCTCCCTCTTGGATAAAACACAAAACTGATCCCAAGGGATTACATGCAACAAAAAAACTTTACTGTTGTGTGTGGTTTCTTTTCTTGTTTTGTTTTTTGTTGGTTTTCTTTTTTTTATTTTATATTTTTAGCCACTCTTTTACTCGGCTTTAGCTTTGTAAACCTTTGGGATTTCAATGAAGATTTCAAAGCAGTTAATTATATTAGTCAAACGCAGAAAGTGCATCTTGAAAACATCGGAAAAAATTGTAAAAATATTATATTGGTCTGACCAGTGAATCATAAACTTGAAAAACGACAAATTTTCCTTTTGCAAAAGATAGTTTGTGCACCCACAAACACTGCAAATGTTAGGCATATCTTAAAATATTGTTTAACTGTCTCACACATGTTACTCAAGTCACTAGAACAATATGGCGG
Organism: Potamilus streckersoni; assembly: GCA_016746295.1. Classification (NCBI taxonomy): domain Eukaryota; kingdom Metazoa; phylum Mollusca; class Bivalvia; order Unionida; family Unionidae; genus Potamilus; species Potamilus streckersoni. Next base: position 24,441 of record JAEAOA010000976.1, on the reverse strand, counting down.
TTGTTTTCACCTCGGCGGTCGTAACTAAGCACTGACGTGGAAAAGTGCCCGGATTCCCCACCCAACCAATTGTTTTATTTATGGATATAATATTTTAAGGCTATCCATATGTTAGAAAGTACTAAAACTGAAAGTGTGCAAAATTTGTTTAAATCATTAACATATTGTTTTCAATAAAATATAGAAAACAGGCGCCCTACTCAAACAATAGTAGATATTCAGATAATGATATAGTATGAGTTTCCTCTTACCCATCCCACCACATTTTCTGAGTTTCCTCTTACCCATCCCACCACATTTTCTGATATCTGGATAGTTATGCTGTGGCGAAGCGTACATTTTAACATTGCATCGAAATCTGGTGTCAACAATGTCGGTTCAAAATCTGATCAAATATATCTAAATTTTACGGCATAATTATTTCATTTACTTTTCAAATGCTCATAGTTTACATAAAAAATTAACTCTGTACCTTTTCAATAGTTTCCTTAAGTATCTACAACCACCCCTTTGTTCAACAAATATTTATACAAGCACCGATTTCTCAATGGCTCTATCGCAGGAAGTACAGGTAAAATATTCAACAAATTCGTATACAAGCAAGGACAAAGAACCGAATTCTTATTGGCTCTTTCGCAGGAAGTTGACTGGCAAAAGCCTCTTACACACTTGACGCTGAGAAAAAAAAATATTCAGATTCCTTTGCTAACTTCACATGTAAATTCAGGTACCTGGACGTTTCGCCCCACTTGAACAAACGTGTAATTGTTAGAAAAATGTTAACCAACGGGTCTTTCAATCAAATAAGTAGTCTGGTTTCCTGATCGCTCAGATCGTTAACAAATATAATAGAGTAGAATGAGTTCAGGTAACCAGACCAGTAAATCACTTACATTAGCTACTTTGCCAGTCAACTTCCTGCGAAAGAGACAATGAGAATACGGTGCTTTGTCCGGTGCTGGTATAGGAATTTGTTGACCTCGAGGCATCAAATACCTATATCACTTTTGCGAGCTCCCCACCCATCCCGCCCAAAAAATGTAAAGGATTTTATATCATTGTTTACCACTCTTAGGTCTATAGTGTTGAACTTTTTATTAAAAGAATCTAGAAAAAAAATTATTTGCATAATGTTTCGGAATTCGGGGTTAATCTGTTCACCTGGCGTCTCTAGCAGAACACATGTAGAGCGCCCCCATTGTAATAAAGATCTCCAAGAACCACGTGAGAGTTAGAACGAGACTTGCGAAAACCCACCAGAGCATGTAAATATTATTTCACGCACGGAAGAGCTTGCCGGTGTAAACAGAAGTATAAACAGAAGTGGTTCACCTACTTGGAGTGTTAGGTACTTGACGTGTATCGCAACCTATTTACTTAACGATACGGACTAAATATACATTTTATAAGGGCAGGTAAGGTTTATAAATTTTGATGACCATAGTCTCACTTTCTGTGGTAACAGTGGTTAATATCGTCTTAACTCTGCCCTTAGCCTCATAAAGGATTGTAACAGAAAACAATGATGTAATACCAGTGCCTGCATTAAGGGTTGTACATGCAGGGGTGGTTGTACATACTTGAGGACACTATTGAAAGATACAAAGTTAAATTTGTAAGCAAAGAATGAGCATTTGAAATGTAAATAATTAAATAATGCTGTAAAAATGAGATATTTGATCAGATTTAACAGCGATATTGTTGACACCAGATTTCGATCCATCAACAATGCCAGTAAAGTTTAATCTGACCCTTCTCATTATATATATATATATATATATATATATATATATATATATATATATATATATATATATATATATATATATATATATATATATAATGTATGCTTCGCCACAGCATAACTATCCAGATATCAGAAAATGGGTCAGAGGAAACTCAGACTATAATATACGCTGAAGATCTACTATTCTTTGAGCAGGGCGCCTGTTTTCTATACTCTATTGAAAACAATAAGTTGAGTTTTAAAACAAATTTTGCACACTTTCAGTTTTAGTATTTTCTAACATATGGATAGCCTTAAAATATTGTATCCATAAATAAAATAATCCATTGTGTGAAAAGCCAGTGTTCAGCTAGAAATTTCTTACAGGTGGCAGTGTAGTACTAATATTTGTACCCTTAGTCCTACCTTGTGGACAACCACAACAAAACAAGCTAAGGCTACAACATCATAGCTACTGGCAGTGATGATTGCCTGGGTCATGCATTTTGTCCAGTACAAACTTATGACAGCCCAGTTCACATGTGGAGACCACTGGAGAAAACTTCCTACATGATTCTGTAATGCCAGTAGTGATTTCATGTCAGCATGCTTGTTGTAGGTATAATACATACTGTTTTTCAGCATATGATAGACTATTCATAGATCCGAACATCCAGGTAATTAACAAGAAGAGTGCTCTCTCTTGCATAGATATGCCAGTTTCCGCCTACCTGTATGTGAATCATAAACCTCTCGACCATTATTCGAAGGCTGTTAGGTAGACTAACGGGCATGCTATCAATATTGTTACATTAAAAAATGTCTAAAACGTGGAAAATAAATAAGTTATGATGTGTAAGTTCCAAATGATTTATTGTGCTAAATTTATGATTTGAATAGAAGAACTCTTTGATATTAAAATGAGAATCTGTTACACACTACTTCTTTACTAAATCCTGTAAAATAAATTGTCAGAAAACTGGAAAGGGCTTTTGTTTCTTAGACTTTATTATTATGGTCAACAATTTTTATCTAATGTTCAATACTGTTGCTTAATAGACTTTAATGTTAAGGACAAAGAATTATATTAATATGAGAATCTCCTGAAATGAACTTAAAAGTTTCCTTGTTCATATCCTGCCATGCAGTCTCAGTCAGCAACAGCAAGAGCCACCCAAGGATGATGTAGTTTATCATTTACCCACTGTGAAGGTATAACATCTGCACATAGAAGCATGTAAGCACTATATATATGGCTTATAGCTCATTACTGTGTGTATCCATCCAAATCAAAAGTAGTTTTAAGCCTCATGACTTGTAAGCTTTCATAGTCACATGTGTAAAAAATGCCTAGAGACAGGAAAACAGTTTATTATTAAATTAATAGATATTATTGACAGTTATATTGATTAGGTACATATACAGAATCAGATATGATAAAGGAATTAGAAGAAAGGAACTGGGTAATAAAGCAACAAAAGAAGAGTCTGTAAAAAAAAAACAGTTTGCATTTTAGTTTTGAAAATGATTGTCCATTTTTAAATTAAACATTTTTAAAAATAAATTTATGTTTCCTATGTAATATATTTATAGGTTACTGCCTTTGTATGGAAAAATATGAACAAGTTTAAGACATTGGGAGTGCAGTATATCCATCCGAAAAATTGATTTCATATTTTTCCATTCAAATGCAGTAACCTTTTTAGTACATGCACATTCTTGTTTCATTACCACATATTTAATAATAAAATTCATTACCAATTATATTTAATAACAAAATTAATTATTTTATTATTAAAATAATAAAGTTCATAATCGTAGATGGCTTCTATGCACAAATAATAGCATTCATGCACATATAGCTAATCCCACCAACTTCATAGTGTACCGCACACTCATGTGCATCAAGCGCATTATGAAGGTGTTAAATACATTTTTGGCCATTTTTATTAACAGCTAAAGAAGACAGTTTATGGGTATAACTTCCTTTTAATTGTGATGACCTTGTATAGCGTAATATATCTAGCTAAATCTGAAACATTTGTATCAAAAAAGTAAAAGCAGAATGTGACAAAGCAGTTTGTATGTGTCAGTCTATGAAACATTTGCTGGTATTTGGCCGTCCTTGAAATATCTGCTTTAGTTCATTCATAAAAAAAATCCAAGATTACCACATTCCCTGCAGGAAGATTATTTTGAAGGATAGTCTGTCAAGGAACAGGAAGATATTCATAATGTAATGGTCACTCAACGAAGAGTTTCTGTTTCAACTTTGGGTGACGTTATTGGCGAAGTTGTTTACTACCAGGCTAAACAGTAAGCTCTCTTTTGTGTTTTCTTTTTCTCCGACCAGAGGGCTAAGCCTTGTATGCTTTTAATATGAAGTGGTCTGGTCTGTTTATTTATGCCATCACACCTATCAGGATGAACCTTCCACAAGTCCTTCACAGAGTCAGGTACTCCATTGTTCTGCTCATTTTTTGATAGCCCACTGTGACCCCAGTGATTGCTGTTGGACCATCTTATGACTTTATCTCAGATGAAAGACCTCCAGTCACAACACAAGTACTCTCTCCTACACAACAGGCTATAGATTATCAGTCATATTGATAAGTGCATCATGCAGTCCTGGAGAACATCAATGTCAAAGGTGTATAATGCCAAGTAGAGAGTCTTCTTCGATTGTTGCAGTAGAAAATGTGTTAATTCTAGCAGGCCCTCCTTGAACAAATATGCTGATTTTCTGTTCTCATCCTTTTCAAAGAGAAAAAAAATCCCTTGTTTGTACTCTGATGGGCTATTGAGCACACGTTTCGAACTCGATCACATTTTCAAAAAGCCTGTCTATTGGGTCAGATTATAATGTATCAGATTTGATCATGTATTTCAAACTACAAAGACTAGTGTCTTACTCTTTAATGCCTAAATGAAATCTTTCTTGTTTTGTGTTCTCTTTATGAACCTTCCTTCGAACCTTTTGGTGAAGCTTCCTTTGAGAATCTTAACATAAACATGGTTTATCAGTTTCTCTCCTTTGCTAATTAAGTTGTTTATTGAAGATCACCAATTGCTGGAGATTTTCTTTTATATTTATGTCCATTTAGGGCTTATGGGTGTTTTTTTTTTTTTTTGGCAGCCTCTACAGAGTGATGGAAGGGTAGGAATCATCCTTTCCTCCAAGTTTTATAAAGGTTCAACTCGTATGTCAAATTCGCCATTTCTAGTTAAATTGAATTTTTAATTGACAAGAGAACTTCCAAGTCCTTTACAGATAGGGACCAGACTTTCATGAAAATTAAAACCCATGAGGTTTGAGCCATTAATGCCTCATGGAACTAACTCATTCATCTACTGTACTACTTAGTCCTGCTTTCACTATGAATTGTTAGCTCTTCAAAGTGAATGCATTTTCTCTCTGGAGTCAATGTTTATCCTGTATTCTATTAGGGTCAGAATTCCTTTGTTTATCCTGTATTCTATTAGGGTGAGAATTCCTTTGTGTTTATTATGCACCAGTTGTTGGATCCTCCTCCTCCTGCCATTCTGTTATTAAAATAAAGTTTTGGGATGGGTAAAATAATAAAACTGTATTTAGTAATGTAATACTTTCCTGCTGTTGTTGCCATATTCCCTCAACCCACCCTGCTGAAAGAGTAGGATGCATGTGCAATTGTGGGAGGCAATCTAGTGTTTTCAGTTCTTCTGGTTCTTGCTAATGGAGAAAAGTAAATTCCATGCACAAGCAACAAGCGAGTATTACATCATTAAAATCAGTTTTAACACCACCCCAATAAACTACATATTGTATTAGAAGAATACTGGAACACTGTTATTGTTGACTGATAACACTGGAAATAACAGTGTTGTTGAGAAATAATTGTGGAAATAAACAGGTTACTTTATAGCAGGTATGTGGATTGCATAGACATATAATGACTTTGCACATAACATCCGATGGAATCCATTTTTTTGATGACAGTGTTTCAGAGATGTCAAAATAAACTGTCATGAATTGTGTGCCCTTCTTAGTCATTACACAATATGTTTTGGTCATATGACCTCAGATTATCAGAAAAGAAACTAGCCTTTGGTATTATTTTATCTCCTAGGAGATTAACAGTATTTTAATTGCAAATAAGTAAAAATATTTAATTAGCTGGCACTTAAACTTATATTTTTTTTATTTCTAAAACTTCATCATATAACAAGTCAAAAACAAGAGAGCTCCTATGAAATATCCCATATAAATGGACATGAGAACACATGAACAGGTGACTTAATACCATTGTGCTCATGTGTTCTTGCATTGTTGTCACTGATGTTACAAATCAGTAACCTTAACTTTACAAAAATATATTTAAGGGGAGTTAATTCAAAATTGAATACAAATCTTATTGGACAACTACATATTTAAGGGGGTTAATTAAAAGTTAAATATCAGTCTTATTGCACTACTAGATGTTTAAGGAGAAATTAAAAATTAAATATTGATCTTGCTGGACAACATGTTTAAGGTAATTCAAAACTAAATGTCAATCTTATCAGAGTTTTGGACAATATTTTCAAGCTTTGGTGAAGTTTTAAAAACAAAGAAACATTGATTGATCTAATAGCAGCTGATTGACTATTTGTAACTGTTGTATTTTAGTCTAGGTACATATATGTATTCTTCCGATCAGGTCAGATTTAATTACAGTTTATAGTTTTAACTGTGTTGAAGTGAAGCCATATGGTCAAACTACATGGTATTATGGCCAAGAGCATGTTCTAAAACCTTAAAAATAGAAATACATCTTGAGCACGTTTTATTCATTGACTTTGAAACTATTACATGATTTGTACCTGTTTTGAGAATAATGCATTACTGGTTGTCAGCAGTTTAGAAAACTAGATATAGTTCCATGAAGATACTAATGATTCCTTTATCAAACTTTTCCTAGTATTGTTACATCAGGATTCTGTATTTTCCAGTGTTCTTAATATGGTGTTTGTTATTTTCTGGTGACATTACACTTAAAAAATGTAATATATATGCAATACTGCATGAATTTTGATGTCCACTGTTTACAGTATTGTGATTTTAACTTTTTATGACTCATGATTACAATAAGCCATATCTAGTAACTTGTAAGTTGAATCCAACTAGAAACAAGATAGACCCTGATCTGCCATTGCATGTATCACAGGAAGATCAGGGTTGGTATTGTTTGATCTATTGATTATTCCAAACAAACTGCATGGACCTATGTTGATGCAGTTTGAGCTGACTGACAAGCAAGAATGAATGTTATATTATGAATATTTTCATTCTTTATTTCTTAGATTTTCATTGTGGCAGTTGGATGGCAGACAGGCGATATGGGCTTAGATGCCTTAATATTGGACTGCTGTATCAGCCTCGCAAGACTTCAAGGCATCACTTACCTAGAAATGAGTTTCAACAAAACCAGGATCAGCCACAGCTGGAACCAAGAAGGTCATCTGTCTATAATTCCACAAGCTTTCCTTTGTTTTCAAAACAGAATGCTGACAATGAACTTGTGGCTGAAAATGCCATGTTCAAAAAAAGCCAATCACTCCAAAATCTTAAAACCACAAAACAATCAAGGACTCGCCAGAGACAATTATCTCTGCATTTTCCCCATAATGGTGGTGATTCAGAAGATGCTAATGATCTCCCACCAGTTGAGGAATCATGCACCAGGGGTAGCAGATTGACATTGGCTTCAGTGTCAGATAGTGATTCACTTGATGCTTTGGCCCTTTTTCCTCCCCATCCACCTTCAGCACCTTCAAGAAATTTACAAACTGTTAGGGCTGCCAGAAAGTCAGGAAATAATAGTGAAAAGAATATGTCCTTCTCATTCCAGCGTCTACCGTATATCTGTCAATTGAAAGTATTTTCATATTTATCAAGCCTAGAGAAAGGCCGGTTATTTTTGGTATGTAGGTGCTGGTATGACCTGCTGAGGAGTTGTTGTTTGTGGTCGCATGTCTCATGTTCTGAAATTCCAATGCATTGTGTTACAAAAGAACATCACAACTGTTTGGAAGTTTGCTATGCCCGTTACTGTCACAGAGTACACCAATTTTTGGATTTTCTCGGGGATATTCATCCAGTGCTACACAGTTTGGAATTTAAGTTTGACATAGCAGACACAAAAGATGACCATTTGTTTAAACTGGTGCAGCTTATTGAGAATGTAAATATGTATAATTTGAAATACGTGAGCATGAATTGGAAGTCAACTCCTGTCCGACCATTTTGGCTGGATAAATCGTTATTAAGTTCCAGATGTGAAGAAGTCATTCAGAAGCACCGTCATCGACAAAGACTGTTTGTTAATTTTTTTTCCCATTTCACTCTCTTTACCCCCAACATTACTACACTAATCTTTCCATTTGATTGGTCAGAGAGGAGTGTTGAGAGCTTGCTGAGACTTAAACAATTGCACAGTCTTGTTTTAGAAAAATACTTTGTATTTCAGTATTTGAGTCAAATATTATTAGACAAGCTTCTTTCTGGTCTATTGAATCTTAAACGACTGATGTTGGAGGTTTGGACTCCGTCTGGACAAGGTTTACTTATGTTCTCGATCACCTCCAGATCTTTGGAGTACCTGGATGTATCACAGTGTCGAGGCTTCTACATTGAACACATAAATACACCCAATTTGACACAGTTCCATGTTGCACGACATTCTTGGAATGGTCCCCTGGTTATTGCAGAACAGCTGAATATCCCATGTCTCCATGACATTCTGCTTGAAGGGGCACCTGACCTTGTCAAGCTTAATGACCACTATCTAAAGAACAATTGGATGGAAATTAAGTACAATCAACTTCAGGAGATCCTGAAAGGCGTATGCTCATGCAGACAGCATAAGACTGGATGGGCTATGTGATCACTACAGAATAGAAACTTCATATATAATTGTAGATGGTCAGTTTTTTCAGAGCTTTTCCCCAATTAAGGAGAAGAGGGGAAAAAGGTTGCCTTTTTCACCATATATTCTTTGTTTCTGTAAAGGGACATTTTTTGTGCAAAACAGATATATTGCAGCTAAATATTTTACTAAGTATACCAGTACTTTTGTAATAAAAACATGAATAAAAGCCTACATTTTCATCATGAAAGATACAGATACAGAAAAATTGGAATCAAGGATTGTATTATAATGTTTATTATGGAATGTATATAATCAGGAAAATTAGTAAAGGGAGATAACTGAAGCAGTGGATAACATGAATCATTTCTGCATGAATACTAATAGGCGTGTTTAATTGTCACTCGTAATTTTTGCTCATTTCATGTTTTAGATGGTACATTTGTGTATACCAATACACATTTGCCAGTCTTTACTGCCCATAAAATAACTTTTTTCATATTGGTGAATGTTTCTATTTTAGTTCTAATGGTCAATGACTATGTGATGACCTGGTGTCAGTTGTCCATCAATCATTAATTAATCTTTTGTTATTTTTACTTTATAAACAGCAAGGATTTCGATGAAACTTTAAAGATATTTGATGATGTCTAGTTGAGCCTAAATCAAATTGATGCTCCTTGTACAACTGGTATGACCAGCATAGAAACCACATTAAAAATCTTGCTATTGTTTCTCCTCCCAAACAGATCTTATTTGCATTTGTTTTTCATGCAAAGACTTCTTATAATGTCTACATAGTCCTAAATGGTGTTGATCTGATATTGAATGCGACCGACACAGCAACCATATTTGATCAGATACGGTTTCTCACTAAAAGACTTCATATTGTATCCCTTTTCCGATATTGCCATCACATTGGCCATCTTGAAAATCTTACTTCTTCTTGCCAGATTGATAGTCATATCAACATGGAATTTTTCACTTGAAGATTATGCTATTTATATTAGTTGTTGTTGATCTTGTTTTGTGGCTTAACACAATTTTTCAGCACATGATAGGCTATTCATGGTGGCCAGTATTATTGGTGTTGGAAAAAATGGGAAATCCGTGGAAAGAACCACTGACCCACAAGAAGCTACTGGCAAGCTTTCTCATTTATCCACATTTGCTGAATCTTAGATTTGAACCCACGAAGACAGAGGTGAGATGGCATTGATCCGTAACGGAAAGCACTTTAGACCACTCAGCCACTTAGGGCCCCTCTGTTTAGATTAGATGCTCATATAAGATTGCATGTGGCCACTATGGTGGCAATTTTAATAGGAAATGCAGCAGTATGAATATGGTTCTGAATGAAAATGGTGCTTATCAGGCCTCAACAAGGCACCATACTATTAATGTCTATAATCTTCTTATCATCATCAATACTTTTGCATGAATGTTGGCATTTCCATGGGATATTCACTAAAACAATCCCTGACACATTAAATTGATTAAAAATGAAAATGGTGCAAATCTGACCACCAATAGATCCATGCTTTTGTTAACGAATTTGGAAAACCAAACCAAACTGATGTTGAGGTAAAAGTCAAAAGTCATTTGCTTGCATTTTTGTGCTTCATATATTTTAATTGTCAGACTGACTTGTACATGTACAAGTTTTAGCAGGCCTTGCATATTTTGCATGGGGTTTTGAATTTTATAAAGAATAATTCCCCATGTATTCCTCACTAGTGAGCCTGGCTGTTTAAAATAGATCTTGTGTATGTATATCTTAGGCATCAATTTTAATTCCATTACTTGGGGTGTATGGTGTATGTTTTTATCATACAGAATATACAGCTTTGACTTTGCTTTACATGTGATCAACCCAAAAAAATTACTCACAAAATAAATAAAATAGTGCTTAATATCATATAATTAATTCATTATTATATATCCAGATTAACTTAAGCACCTGAAACCTTTTCCACAATTTCCATCCTTTTTTATTGTTGCTGTTGTAAAGTTTACACTTCTTTTGCATATTTGTGGTGGATTTGGGAATTTTGTCGACTTTTTTATAGACATTTTCATTTACATAATTTGTTTACACTTTTATATATGTACTTTTTACAAGAGAATGCAAAAATGTAAAAATTTGAAATCCGACTATTGAATGCAAAACTTCTGTGATCTTGGCTTGTTTGTTACAAATTGCATGTAAATATTTCATATTAAGTCCATATAAATAATGCTATACTGTTTGTAAAATAATATGTTCTCGTAAAATGTTAACTTGTTTTGCACTTGGTTCTTAAAAGTATGGATTTAATCAGTTGTTAGAGTGTGGGTTTTTCAGGTGTAAGTTTGGAGACTTTATGTAAAAAATTTCCAAAATGATATAAATCTGGTGAGAACATACTTTACTTATTAATAAAAAGGCCAGGCTAATGGTAAGCATTCTCTCCTCCATTTGTTTTTGCTCATTTTGGCAAATAATTAGGATATCTTTGATTGCTCCATGTTATTTGATAAAATTGATTACACTGATCCCCTATTGTGATCATGGAAGAAATACTGTATCCATCATGATGTTTGTTGTGTAGCAGTGTATGTTTAGCAAAACCAAAGATTGACGTAGAGTGAACGATCAGTCATGTTGTCATCTCAGTCAGGTCACATTTTTAAGATTTAATTACTAGCAACCTCATATTGGTGCATTTTTTACAGTCGTGATCATGTATATATATATATGTTTTTTGTTCTTTTTTATTGGTGCATCTTTCAGTAGTGTCTACTGTCACAATCTCTTTTGTGTGTGTGTTAGTTTACCAGCAAGAATTGTTTATATATAGTCTGCCTTTGTTAAGTTGCTGCCAACTGCACAGCTTGGTATGATTATCATAATCTGACCTTATCAGTGTGACATAACTTTTTTATATTTTCATCAAATGGCATATTGTCCTTCCATCCATCTGTCTGTTAATTTCCTTCCTGGACAATAACTTGAGTCTATCCAGAGTTACCAAACATTGTGGATGCCTTTGTGATAAGGATGAGAATTGTTGATGGGATCAGAATGTCAAGAAAACTGACTGCAAGAAGAAAAATACTTTCTAATTAAAGACATTAAACAGCTTCAGTTACTAACCTTAATGTGGATAACTTATACTTGTGATAAGAAAGAATCCTGGTGATTTCAGGTCAGTGGTCTCTGTGACTGCAAGAAGACAAGCTTCCACATAATAATTAAAGTTCTCCATGAAACTTTGAGGATAGCTTACACATGGGACAAGGAAGATTATAATTGATTATGAGATCAAGAAATGAAAGGTTAACATAGCATTACTGAAAGAATAAAAAGTTTCCACACCATAACATCTATATCATAGACATGTACTAAATTTTGTGGATGACTTACACTTGGTATAAGGATAAATCCCTTTGGTTTGGGGACAAAAAAAAATCTGTGGGGAATAATGTGTCATTCACAGTACTCTACCTACCAAGCTATATCATAAAATTATGAATTTAAGGAGAAATTGAAAATAAAATGATTGAGTTATGACTTCGTCTCCTATTAAATAGCAAACAAGAAAAATGTTTATAGTTTTAATAAATTGTAACGATGATCCAGTGAAAGTGATTAGGAACTGCTGGAACTCTGAAATGCAGGCCTGGTTTTTTTTGTGTCAAACTGGCTTGATCTTAATAAATATGTCTTTCTGAAAGTAATCATTCATCATCAAGACTTTGTGTATTTGGTGAGGTGAGAGGAATCTATAATTTTCAGTCTGCATACAATTGTTCACAATTTAAAAACTCATTTAGTTGTAAGTTCATGTATAATTAGTGATGGTACTTTTCCCCATGCTCTTTCTTGCAGTGACTATTTGATGTACATCCAACTAAGAATAACACTAAAAAAGTCATATCATCCCATAAACTTTTATGTAATTTGAAGTGCTAGGACCCTCAGCTATATAAAAGTGTAAAATTATGTGAAGGCTGAATGCATCAGCATTTCAAAGGCGGTTATCTTTAATTTGTGAATATACAATGAAGCCTCTTAAGTCTGAGACCAAAGTAAAGAGAAATCCCCCCCCCAATGAAATAGCCTACTGGTCAAAAGTGGTTCTTTATTTAGTAAATAGCTGACTGCTCCAAAATGGTTCTTTATTTAATAGTTTTCTTGGTAATTCAAAAACCCTGCAAAAATAAAAATTTTGAATCAGGCCTGTATGTTTTTGGCTTTTAGAGGTTTCAGTTTATGTGCATAATATTTGTAGAGTTTTCTTTCAGTTACCTCCATATCATTTCAGCTTGAATCTCATATTATTTTGTTATCTGATATCATTGATTGAACAATTACAAAACTTGGTCAGTGTCAAATTTTATTTTTAATTCTGTGAAAAATTTGATTTGCAAAAAATTATTGATGCAGTTAGATGTAACACATCAGTCAATATTAAATAAAGCATATTTAGCCAGTCTTTTATTTAACAATGAATCATCTAGCCAGTCTTTAATTTACTCATTAACATCTATCCAATATTTAATTTAAACATAAAACATATAGCCAGTCTTTAAATTACATGTGAAGCATTTGGCAGTCTTTAATTAACACATGAAACATTTAGCCAGCCTTTAATTTAAATACAAGACATATAACCAGTCTTTAAATTACATATGAAGCATTTAGTAGTCTTTAATTTACACATGAAACATCTTTCCAGTCTTTAACTTACACAGTAAACATCTATCCAGTCATTAATTTACAAAGTAAACATCAATCCAGTCTTTAATTTACACATGAAACATTTTGATTCAGTCTTTAATTTGAAAAAAGTATCCATCTTAATTCTTTGTGAAAACATAATAATGCTAAATTATTCTGATTTATGTGGACAAAAATAACATGCTAAATGCTCACAGTGGAAAGACCAAGAACTAGCTGGTTGTTAATGAAAGTTGACTGATTAAATATGTTTATTTTTTATTTTTTTATGTGGTTATAAGTATTACTGTGTATACTGTTACCTCTTTTTTACATTTAGCTGCACAGATGCATGAGTCATTAGATAGTGCTTTGTTTACTCTTTGCTTGACTTACTGTTATTTTCATACAGTTGAAAAAGTTTTGTAATGTATCTTTTTAGAAATAGCCATGTATTTTTGGTATTTTTGAATGCTATGACACATTAAAATTATTAAGAAGCTTATTATGTTGTCACTCTTTCTTGATTTGATACAATGATGTACATGTGGAGGACTGAAATAGGAACAGTGTATATCGTTAGTGGGAATGAATGGGTCCAAATTTAGTATATTGAATAAGAGCCATGTTCTATACACATTTTAATGAAAAACTAAATATTGACAATTTCATGATTCTTTTCTATTTAAGATATAATTCAAACTCTTCAAAATTCATTATGTTTACTTTTATTTCATACCTGGAAATGACCTTGTTGCATGAGCTTATTTGGGAAATTTAGAAGTTGTAAAGTTCATGCCACAAATTAAATGTGAGCACATAAATTTCAGTAGAATGTTTATTTCTAATGAACAGAATGGTGCTCAAATATTTTGGGGCAAAGTTGTGCTGGTCTTAAAACTATCAATTAACAAGTTTTGCTGGTATTTTGATGCATTTTTACTCTCTTTCTATGTAGGACTTCATAATGTGTAAAGAAATACCACTTCTTATTCTATTCTTACCAGTATTGTAATTTTAATTGATTCAAAAGAAGATAAAATATGAAACAATATTTTTATTTCTAACTATCTTAATCGTTTCTAAATTTAAATTGCCTTGCATGCATAGATCAACTTTTGTTTGTTTGGCACCAACATGAATTCATAAAAAAGTAAAGAGTGATTAAAAGGCATATATACTATGTACAAGTTATTTTTTAATGTACCTGAACATTTACAATCTATCCTAGAAAAAGGATGTCATAACTAATAGAAGTATAAATAGATGTATTGATGCTTACAAGTACCAACAATAGGATTGATTGTTTTATGTTAATTCTCTTATGAGACTAAAAATATACAGTTGCTTTATAGTGCATTTCTTGATAATAAAATAAACTATTATCTTCTAAGTAAGGTCAAGGTCAAAGTAGTTATAAGACCATTTAATTAAGGTGATATTTTTCAAATTGTAACAAAATTAACATATATATTGGCTTGTAAGTAAAATTCATCCGGATGAACCCTGAAATGCTATCAAACAATGCATCAACAGATTTAGGTCTATGTCATTTGTTCCATTAGAAAAACTTTGATAATGTTATTCCTTCTAAACTACTTGATGAAGTACCATGCTTTATATACAACCTAAAAAAAATCATCCTATTATCTAAATATAAGTTCTGAATGGTGTATATGAGAGCATCCAACAGTGGCCATCTTGTAAATCTTCTTGTCACAACTTGTCCACAATGGAAGGTCATACCAACACTGGGTTTTCACCATCTTCTGATGAAATCATTGGTTCCTGTAATGCAGATCTGTTATGGCCACTATTGCAGTCATCTGGAAAATCTTGTTATTTCTACTCCTCCTGCACAGAAAATCATATCAACATGGCATTTTCTTCAAAAGACATTTGATGATGCCTAGTTGGTCTAAAGTTGTAGAACTCAGATATCCATTATGGTCGACATAATCTTGTTATTGCTACACCTCCTGATTAGATGGCCATATCAACATCAGGTTTTAAACAAATCTTTTTGTGATAATTAGTTGGCCCTTATTAAAAATATTGTAAATCTGATCCAGTATAACTACCACAGCTGCCAGCTTAAAAATCATATCATTATTCCTCCCAAATGGAATGTTATATTGACCTGATGTTTTCACCAGAAGACTTCTTATGATATCAAATTGGTCCCAAGCTGCAGTTGTGCCGCTCAGATATCAAATGCAGCCATTATAGTGGCCATCTTGAAAACCTTGCTATTCATGCTCATGGTTTGTCAAATCAAGATGGGGTTTTCAGTGAAAGATTTTGCATGATGTCTGGTTGGTTCTGAATGAAATATGATGCTACTCGGACATCAAATGTGCCCATCACAGTGGCCAACTATTGCTCTGAATTCATCATTCAACTTATTCATCATTCAACTTATTTTAAATTAATATTTGATTGATTATGATTTGGACACAGTGGAAAGTTCAGTACTAAGAAACAAATGTAGACACTATATAGGAAAAATAGTTGTGACCCGAGTTTAAATTAGGCAAGAAGTTCCAGGCATTGTAAAATAAATAAATTGGTAATTCATTCACCATACATTCATAACTTATATTATCAAATATGACAAAATTCATTTTCCCTATTTTAATAACTGCTAAAGATGTGTACTTTAGACCAATTAAGGCGGATGTTTTAGAGCACATGGGAGCAGTCATTTTGTTTATCTCTGTGCAATTTTCAGAAATACAATATCCCAAGAAATTTCAACAACAGTGCATGAATGTAACACTGAAAGTGTTATTGATTGTGTTTGGAAGTTATTTTGTGTTAACTTTCTACATTTTTGAGTATACCGGCTTCCCTGCCATGCAACATGCTCAGCATAAAATGCAATAATGGAACAGATACTGTGGTCGTGGTGGACTGGATAAGGTTGTTAACGCAACTGATGCATAATTATGCAGTGCAAATTTTGAACATTTTTGCCATTTCATTCTATCTTGTTTAGAAAAATTAATATGTTGCTTGTCAAGATATGAAATCTTGACATCTGATTTGGTCGTATATTAATATTAGTCTACAAGAAATACATAGTTAAAAAATATATCTATATTTTAAATCACCATTTTGTTTTCACAAAGGAATTATTAAAATTATGTAGGTCATAAATGAGCAATGTTAAAAATGTGATCCGCTGTAACAAAGACGCAAAGTATATCGATTGTTGTTAAATACTAGAAATCTACGGTGATTTTGTTCGAAACTATTCATTTTGGAAGTTAATAATATTCTCATTATAATTTTGTCGGACATTACTAATCGTTTGATTTCAGTATAGATATTACTGTATGTAAAGCAATATAATAGTTTACCGCAATTTTGAAAAACAGAAAATATTGTTTGTTGCACACAGACGAACAATATACAAAATGCGCCATTTCAGTTACAACTTTTTGAAACTAAAATGAATATATACCCCTCCTAGTGCAAATTTATAAGCTGCTACGAATCAAGTTACATCATAAATGTATCAAGTTAATTAACATCTGCATGTACATGTTCAAAGTGCAATTATTAAAAAAGTATCTTTGTTTTAATCTTCTATTTATTTATAACTTAATGATAGGGTCGTCTATTACATATTTGAACTGCTGCTTAAAAACTGGAAATACTAGAGTGCATCATAATAAAAATGCATTTCTGAGAATTTGTGAAGTCATCTAACGCTCAGTTCACTGCATGAGCGTTGTACATGTATATAGCTTGTTAAAATAAGCAGCTTGTCTGTGTGATTGTGATTTGGTTTTTTAACATAGATTGAACAATTATAGTCATATCGCTTCAATGTTTGCAGTGTGGCAGTTCATTGTAATGCTTAGCGCCGGGGCATTACGCTGCAGACATGATGTCCCGCCCACAGGTATATAGTATTATAGAGAGGGTCCAATGTCAGAACGGGCCGCTTCGAGTACCTGTGGTCCCACCTATTCAAATTACCCTGACACCAGTCCGACCAGACCTAACACTAACCTTTCCCATCCGAGGCGGACACCGTAACCACTTAGGCCTCCGGAGCAGTCACAGGTCTTTATGGAGCAACTAATAAATATATGTACAAAAAGATAAAGACAATAGAAGATTGCTACCAATGTATAATATTGCCAATGGAATATTTAATCATCATAATGATATTAAACTTTAAATTTCAAGGTTATCAAAATAAAATTAAATCAATTGAAAGTGTTTGCAGGTATCACAATTTACCTAAAAAAAACATGTATTTTGCAAAAGGTATCAGCTATAAAAAAAAAAAACAGATTACCAACATTTAACTCAAATGAACATTGTTACTAATAAGTGTACCTGTAAGATTTCTGAATTCTTTTAATGAGCTTGTATCATGCATTTATACAGAAACGTAAGGAACAAACGTCCGCATATCAAGCAACAGTGTGAATGGCATAAATGAAGAAAATATAAACAAAATCCTACAGGAAAGACAAGAGTGCAACATAATTAAGTTACAAGAAACAAACAACATAATTTTTTTATAAAAATGAAAGCACTACCACTGAAAAAATGAAATGCATTAGTTTTTTTTAATAACAACGGTGAAAAACGCACAGTAGTAGCAACTACTGTAAAACTACAAACTTCGCCGATGCATTCGGAGTGATTCCTACAAAGCGAATATTTCAAGGGCAGGTTACTGCACATTACAAGCAATGATTGGCGTTTGTTAAATGTACAAATCCCATCAACTTACAGCGCAAGAAGTGGAACTATTAGAAAAGATAACATAACACATTCAAAATTATTCCACGGAAAAATGAAACCGGGTAGAAACGGCGATAGACAGGAAATCTATAATAAAATTCATCACAAAACCCCACGTGAAAGATAGTTAAGGATAAATATACTAAAGGGAGAATTTATACATGAATACGGGGTAAATCAGGTCAATAGATTATATAATTTATATGTATCACTCACAGGTCTTGAATATTTATAAGAAAGCAAAATAAACAAGACAGAAAATTTCAGACCATAACACGTTATCTATAAAATTGAAACTAAAAGAGAGGGAAAAAGGGGAGGGTGTGGATCGTGGAAGTTAAACAATGCAATCCTAACCGATAAAAAGTACATTAATATAACGAAGAGAATTTTGAGAGAATAATGGGAAAAGTACGGTATAACATATGACAACGACAGGAGTTGGAAAAATTAAGAATGAAAATTGAAAGGAGAACTAAACAGACTGTGGAATTAGATGAGAACTGTTACCAAAGGGAAATGTAAACTTACAGAAATAATTTAAAAAATAAAATAGCAAACATAGAGGTCACACAAACTAGCGATGAGAAAAATACTGGCAGAAGAAAACTAAGGTATAAAAAAGATCGATCATATTTGTGAATCTACACGAAAAAGCTAGAGGCCTCAAATAGGAAGGAAGAAATAAGGAAAAGGTAAGGAAAGATATACGTATACAAAAAATTATGGGATGTAATATGCAATCGAAAAATGAAGTAATGGAAAAACAAGACAATATTATAAAGAACTCTATATTACTCAGAAAATAAGCGTGGAGGAAATTAATTCACACACACACAAAACGTAAACTTCGAGCAAATAACAAGAGATCAAAAAGAAAAGTGGGGAGAGATTATACAAATTATAGAAATTGAAGCAACTAGAAAATGTCACGTGAAAGTAAATCGCCGGGATCAAACGATTTAACCACGGAGTTCTATAATACATTTAGAATTGAGTTGAAACCCTTACTTTTATCACTTTATAACAACATATTTATGCAAGGGAGATACCATAAACAATACGGGAAGAGATCATAACCACAATAATCAAAGGGAAGGGAGATCAGGATGAACTGAAAACTGGTAACCCATATCACTCTTAAATGTATATTACAAATTACTTAGCAGAATTTTTAGCAAAAAGAGTAACAGATGAAATGGCCAAAATATATCATGAAAATCAGAGCTGTAAGCAAGGGATATCGAAAACAAAATATTTATCTATCTATGCAAACAACTATCTATTATCTAAACATGACAGGAGCAAAGTTATTATTTGACCAAGAAAAAGTATCTTACAGACTAGAACACATGTGGATGCAATACTTAAAAACTTGGCTTCGGAAGTAAGTTCCGGAGGTAGACTAAAATCCTACTATACTAGATATTTTCAAAATTACAGTTAATGGAGCGAAATTTGGACTAGAACTGTCATTACGACAGAGATACTCGGTGTCTGTGCTATAATATGTAATAGCAGTAGAAGTCTTGTGGTCCAAAATTAAATATAATACTACAGAATATAAAATATAAAATTTGAAACAAAAATTGAAACTGCTACAACACGCAGACAATTGCACCAAGTTTCTGGAAAACGAGCCGGCAATAATTCCCCAGAAATCAATAATGAAGCAGATGCTATTTGTCAGAGCTTATTTTCAGCCGGTATCATGGACATTAATGTTTGTCGGTCCTTCTTTGATGAAATTACCGATGATTATTACCGCAGTGATTGAGGGTATGCAAATAGATCAGCGACAAGAAAATAAGATAATCATACATAATGTTCAACGTGGACCTGTAATGGTCAGGGTGATAAATTCGCGATTACGAACATGCGATCTACGGAGATAGACTCCGTGATGTGATTCACGGTCTATTTAGAAGGATAGCCCAAAAGCAATGCCGATTGCAAAGCAACTGAGAATAAAAGCTAGTGACGTTGTTCGTGATAAAGGTATTGGTGCTATTGATGCTGTAAGTAACGCATTCTCAGCAATCAAAGATAGACTAGCACGATTAATACGACGAAAACGCAAGTAATATTGCACAGCATTTAAGTTATGCAAGCAAATGTTAGTAAAATAATAAATCAAGCTTCAAATAAAAACCTAGCAGAGTTGGCTGGTGTACCCAAGTCATAAAAAGAAAAAGATATAACTAATAGACTGATAACAGGAAGTTGTCTTCGTGTGAGACGGTAGCAAATATAAAAAACGTTTAAACGTGTACCTAATCCCGCATTCGACATGGATGCACCAGTCATCAAAGATTAATCTGTGTGCGTTTCTTCTTATGACGCACGAGAACCAAATCGGCGTTGGCGAAGTGAGCGACAAGTTCAGGATGAAAGTAGATATTTCTTACCAGCTGAAGCATTTATTGAAGTAGAAGGTGAAATTCTGAAAACAGATGAAACGGAATATGGAGAAGATGTTCGATATGGTTTTGTTAATGTTATCATCGACAGTACTACATATATAATAGACGGAAGACATTGAATCAATTCAGAAGAAAATCGAAGTGGCCGCGACAGTATTTGGCCTTGCAAGATACAGCAACGATTAGTCAAGATCAGCTGGTCCGTCAGTAATGTTTGTAAAGGATACCACTAACCACCCTGACAAGAGACAGTATGACATAAGACGACCAAAAAGAGTACATCTGCTGCTGACGACACAGATGTGCTTCCGGTGGTTCATGTAGGCCAACAAGTAGGTCTCTGCTTTTTTTATATCTGACAGCTGTCAGATATAAAAAAAAGCAGAGACCTACTTGTTGGTCTAGTGGTTCATGGTGCTAATAAAGAATTCAGATTAGGATTCGTAGCACGTCGAATAACGCTGAAAGATGAAAGTAAAATATTTTGATGTGCAATTTCACTGTCACATATCTTTGGATTTTACAGAAACATCAGAAAGGATATTTTAGAAGCCAAACGTACGGTTGTACTTGTAAGAAAGGTTACCGATGATGATGAAATCTGGCGCCTTATCTATGATGCAGGTAGAGTAATACTAACAAAACATAGTTCATGCCAACAATGATGCCATCACTCGATGAAGAACAACGGTTGCTCTTTTTCATGGAACCGGGTGGTCAATCGTCATTATCATGGTTAAGGATGACAACATATAGTGTTCAAAGTAAGACTAATGGTTTACGGGGCAGATAACAGCACAGTAAGATATCCATGCACCATGACATATATTTGTTGCATTCTAAGATGCTGCACGAGTAAACTCACAAACACACAGTACAATGATATCTAACAAACATGGTGTTACTGAAGTTAAACTGAGAAAAATTGGCATCAAGAACCGTCCTAAGGTATATTATTGAATCTTTATGACAATTATGTAGCACGTGCATATTATTGTTTGATGACGTTCAAAGGACGTGATGTAAATGTTGATTCTGCTTCGCAAATATCACAACTAGATTTTACAACGCTGTGTCCGATTTATTATTTTTCTCTGGAACATTTGGATTTGTTTAAACAATCTGTCTCTGATATACACTTTCGAGCTCGCGTAGGAAGAGGCGCTATTGTTAATTACAGGGCAATCGCTGGTGTACTCTCAGATAAAACAATGCTACTTGAAGGTATTGGTGGACGAATGAGAGTCATTGCTGCCCTATTGGAAAATATGGAATTAACTCGTCTATAATATTATAGTGTCATATTATCATGTTAGTGTCAATCGGACACCTGGTCAGATTAAAAGCTTCAATCGGTATCAAGAAAGAACTGCGGGGAAAAAAATATTACGAAAATCAGAACAGATCGCAGGAGGTCAAACAAAATTATCACTGACAGAACGTCAACTCAGGTACTTCAATGAAGAAAAAACATCAAAAACAGGCGTTAAATCTCTCTACGGATGCCATTAAAGACATCGTTAAGACGGGTGGTATATTTTCACTTCTTGAGCTATACCAGCGTTGATAGCCGCTGAAACCTTAGCTATTGCAAAGGCAGCTGCACATTTTTCAGTTGAAATTGCCGCTAGGACGACATTAAAGCAGGGCCGATGTTTCCTATGTCTAATTTTGATTTACTTGATGCTGCTTAGCGATTAAACATCAAACACTTAAGTTGTGTATTTGTGCGTAATCAATTACCAAAATAACTAAATATCCAGGAAACTTGTATCATTAATCTCGATGGAAATTCTGGTCCATGTACTCATTGGTTTGCATATACGATTAATCCACGTGGAATTTTTTGTTTTGATTCGAATGGACTAGCACCACCGAATTAATTTTTTAAATATGTGAGCAGGATGCAAAGCATCCCAGTCTAGTATTGAATATTACCAACACAGAGAATAAGAGGTCAGCCAATATATGGAGTACTCGCTGTATTCGACGCTGTGTCAAGGTCGCTGACACCACCTCATTAAGTCGTGCACGAGTATACTACCAGACGGTATAGCCGTCGATCGTCGTTTTAAACTGGTCTTAGTGAATATGCAATGGTAGATATTTACTCAAGGCAAACCTCGAGGTGACTTATTCAAATATGCAACCTTTGACGATGGCAAGAATGAGCTCAGTAATTTTTTGAGTCTCACAAATGTTGACCAAAATGATGCCGTTGTTTTCAGGATAAGAATGACGATTAAAGACGAGCAATATCCCGTTTACATATATCATTCTTCGAGTTCCAGATGCGATCAAAGATAGCTTATTGGTGTTTGCTACATTTGAAACATGATTTGTGTCCTAGCCTCTCTCTTCGCACGCTTTGTAGGTGGTATCCACAAAATTCATTTGCTTTGTTACAGGGAGTTGTAGAACCAATCATCAATTAATTACAGTTTTTCTTTGCTTGAATCATTATATATTATAAACTACAGTTCAATTTAAATATATATTTGCCTTGATTATAACAATTGAATTGTTTGCGATCAAGCCTTCTCATGCTAGATTCGATCTTGACAGAATAACCCCTGACTTGGCGGAGGATATCAATATCATAACTAAGCCTAAGCCATTCGGCTTTTAAATGCAAGCTATGATTTATTCAACAAATAAGACTAATCAATCGTGTTCGTGAAGCTAAGAAGTAATTTTACGACGATGATGCGGCTCGTGTGTGTTTAACATTCAGAATCATTCGCAACATTGATGCTACAATAATTGACCAACGAGCAACGACGATTAATAATTATCTCTACAAACAAAGATACTTTTTAGAATAAAGCTTATTGTGGAACTAGATAACGCATGGGATATCCGTGACAAACGTGACCCTGTTCAATGACACCATGCTGTAGATATAGTAAAGATGAAATATAAATATAATTAGACCATTTTTTATATTTGGTTCTTTTGTGTTGGAGTACACCTCAACATAAAAAAACCCAAATATCAAAAATGGGGTGTCAATGGTTAGAGGAAGCTGGGACTCGCAATATAGTCGCTGAATGATAAGCCTATCGTTGACGATCTCAAACCGATGAAACTTTCGATGCTGAATTTAGTAGCTGAGCTAGTTACAAAACATTTTACAAATGCGATACGTGGAAATGGTTTAACGAATTTACGACGTAAACAGGTGAGTGGGCAGAGCGTGTCAAGGAACATGGCGCTACGATCAACAACGTTGCCGACCTTAAAAATAAATTAAAATTTCAGATAGGGGTCAAAACAATAACAGGCAAGATTTTGTACGAATCAAAATATAAATGAAGGAAACTTTGCTAGAGATCATTGATCTAACGCACACGCGTGGACGAACGATGTAACGATACATCCACGATACAGAACTGCTAAATAATATGAGTAGTATAGGGAAATGAGGGTTTTGGCCCACCACCCCCTCCCACACCTCCTCCCCCACCCCCGCCAAACCCTCATTTTTCTCTACTACTACTATGTAGACATATTTTGTAACCAGACAAAACAACAGGTGTTGGAATGCGATAAGCTCTGTCAACAGAAGTGACGAATTTGTTAGAACAGTGCATGCGTGGAATACGATTATTCTAAAGATAGCAAATGGGTTTTACCACAAATATTTTTATCAGATAACAGGATGAAAATTAAACTGTGCATTAGAACGTTTCAGTTAACAAGGCGGAAATTAAACTAGCATTAGAATGAAAATGATATTATTTTAGTTATATTAAATTATAAGTTTAAATAAAATTTTATGTTACTCATATTTTTGTGATATTTTTTTCATACTTGCTAACCCTCATTGGTAGAATATCTGTTAACATATTGTCAATAATACGAAATTCACGTAATAAATCATCCATATTATATTTAACTCCTCGTAGGTAAGACCGGATCTGATCAAGTAGTTTC